>OY723265.1:1567683-1925300 GCA_963210315.1 Rhynchopus euleeides | reverse complement strand
GAGCCGGACTACGGGCGGCCATCTCGCGACTCCCACTAGGCACACAGGCAATGCGAGTCGCATTCTCGGGGGTACCCACCACCCGTAAACCCCAGCACACCACCTGCCCGCCTCAGGCACAACTTGACGGTGTACTCATCTGGCGATACGCGTGCACGTCTTTCTTCTCCGCGGTGGCGATGCTGAAGATGCAGTCCACGTTCGTCATACTCAGCCAGGTCTGCAGACACCCCACCACGTACGGCCAAAGGCGGGGAGGAGGGCTGCCTTGGCTTTCTTCCAGAAGGCCAAGGGGGTGTCGGCAACAAGGTGTACCGCACTCAGGACCAGGTAGGCCTTGAACTCCTCCCGACAACATCCTCGTAGAAAACAGTAAAAATTGCACCCCTGGCCCCCCGTCGAGGGAGAAACCCTCAAAATACCCTGTGAGAACCACCTCCGTGTCATTATGTGGACAGGCTTGACACGTCGCGTGACGGCTACACCACCCAAACTGCCTCCAGCTGCCTTCAGGCAGACTACTTGGAGAATTGAATGTGTGATGCTGGGTGCGAGTCGAATATCGTGAAGAGGAGACGGTTTCATTGACCAACTACCTGTCTACCACATTCTCGCATGCGAGAATGCGATTCGCATTGCCTGTGTGACTAGGACACGCATTCGCGTCTCAGACTCCCGTACCCAGACTCCCGCTAGCGGGCTAGGGGAGTTGGAGTCCACTATGTACTCGCACTCCAGGTCCCTGACTTGCACGCAGTGCAATAATGTGCCTGGAACCGGGAGGAATGCAGTGCAAGTAATGTCCGGGTGTGCAAGTGCTATCTTCCTCCCTGTTTTAGGGGGGCAGTTGGCCTGTAGTACGGATCGAACCCCGGTCTGTCCAGGAACAGGAAGTGTACCGTACGACTTCTCCTTCACCCAACGGCGTCGTGCGGTCAAGCAAATCGGATACTCTTCCCAACGGGACCCTTCCCAAGACGAAAACCAGTACCGCATCAACCCCACAGGCCCATCTTCCCCTTACTGGGCCCGGGAGAAACGGTAGTGACCTCCATTTTGTAGCTGATTTTGGCCCGAGTTTGGTGGAGTTTGGTGGCGTTTGGTGGTGGTAAACTGGAGATTTTCGGAGATTGGTTTCGGGCAAAATCAGGTGGACATTTTTGAAAATGTTAAAAATAAAAATGTTAAAAATAATTAAATTCCCGATTTCTAAGAAGTCCCGGTTCATAACATTTTGGCCCCATAACATTCATTAGTACCCTAACTGTATCGCCCACCCGAAATGGGCAATAATTGAGGTTTGGACGAGAGGTGATCCGCCCGCAAGGCAGGGTGGGTGGGGGCTTGGCGTGCAAAGACGACAGCACCCGGAAAGCAGGTGGGGGTTGAATCTTGACGTGGGAGATCTGGAGAAGCTGTTGCCATCCACCCCTTAATAAGGAAGAGGGGGTTTGATCGTCGAGAGTGAATGAAAAAGCAAGCCGGCACCTTCTTGCAGTGTTCTTAATGAGGAAGAGGGGGGGGGAGGGCCGACACGAGCAGAGAAATAATATTGGCAGCTCTACTTTTTCAGAAATCCGATTCCTGGCAGCTGTTGAGGCTTGTCTTCTTCTTCCTGGGCTATTTTTTTTGCGTCAGTTCATTTGTTGCAGCAGAGAAACGCACATGCCCAACACAAGAAACTTAGAAAGGCTATAGATGACCTGCGAACAGAATACTACACAATACTCATTGGCCACTGTACTGAGAGAGTTGCTTCGGGTGCTTCCACGCTTCCAGGGGGTTGATATTCTTTGAGCATTTTGAGTGGTGGCTGACTACACCCTCACAGCCTACACTTCAATCACTTGTTATGCGGCACGGAAGGTCGGTGAAAACCCAGCCTTAACTTTGGAGCGGCGTAGCCTGCACTGAGCACACCTGCTCTTGAGGCACGTGAAAGAACCCGGAGGCAGGCCTGACCATTTTGTCCGCTACATCGAAGTGTGTTGAAAAGAGATCATATTTTGCTTGTGATTCCGAGATCGGAATGTTCAAAACACGGCAGACTCACAACCATACCGGTGCCCCCCGCCAGGAAAGGGATACCGGTCACCCCCATTCACCCGAACTCACCTAAAACGCACCCCCACACACACACACACACACACACACACACACACACACACACACACACACACACACACACACACACACACACACACGAACCTTTTTTTGGCTTCAACAACCAAGATGAGCCGATTTCACAGCAGCGAGACGGCCAGCAAAGGTGGGGCTCCTGCCGCATCACCGTCACCCAAAAAGGCAGTGGGGCCCCACCCAGGGGGGTGGTGTGTGTGTGTGTGTGGTGACCACGTTTTGTGTGGGGAGATCCTGCGCGGATCATTGCCCACCCTGTGTGTGTGTGTGTGTGTGTGTGTGGGGGGGAGGGGGTGGTGGTGGAGGATGCAAGAAGAGACGCAGAGATAAAGCACACACGATACAGACCGGAACGGTGCCTCGTGAGGAAGAGGGGGGGGGGGTTTGGGGGCGGGGGGGGCGAAATAAAAATTGAAGGGGGCGATGCAAGGCAGCAGGGGGGGTGGGGTGGGGGGTGGGGGGTGGGGGGTGGGGGGTGGGGGGGGGCAAACAGAACCTGAATATACGTGAGATGACACCACGGAAGAGTATAAAACGGACTCGGTTCAACTCCCCCTTTGTTTTGCTTTGCGCGCCGGAAAACAAAAGAAGAGCACTTTCGGGGGGGGGGGGGTAGGGGGGGTCATACACGGTGGGATCTTGTAAATTTTACATGTATAACTACAAGTATACACATGTATTATACATGTATAATACTTGCATGTCAACTATTATACATGTATAATACATGTATATGCCTGAAATATACATGTAAAATACATGTATATCAAGTAAAAATACAAGTATAATACTTGCATGTCAACTATTATACATGTATTTTTACTTGATATACATGTATTTTACATGTATATTTCAGGCATTTACATGTATTTTACATGTATAATACTTGTCATGGAGGATCCTTGAAATCGGTAGTGGACAGTAGCGGACAGTAGCGGACAGGGCGGACATTTCCTTGTGGAAAAAGTGCCCGAAAAAAAAATTCGAAAAGGTCCCCCTTACAGAATTAGCCTTTTTTCAAAAAATCGGAAAATTTCGGACCGCAATTTGTACCCAAGAAAGTGCCGAATTTTCGGACTTGGTCCGATTTGAACGATTTCCGTTCCTCTTGCAACCCCCATGAGGGGGGGCTGCTGTTTCGGGTTCTTCCGGTGGTACATGCTGGGGTGTCGGGACAGGAAATCCTGCTCGCTGTACCCGGTAATCCCTGACGCAGCCAGGAAGTGGAGAGCCTTGGAACCCTGGTTGAGGCCTGTAACACCCGGCCTTCCTGCCACTTGTGGCATTGTGGAGTGGAGGTGGTTATGGAGAAGGTTCTCTCTCCGTCCGGTCGAGCACAACCGTCCTCTCCAGCCAGGGGTCATCTACTTTCCAAACAAGGGCCAGGAACATGCTCAAACAAACCAATTGATCAGAAAATCTGGCTTGCCGTGGAATCATTGAGCATTGGGGAGTGGTTTGCCCCCTTGCTGCATATGACATGTCCATTTTTGACGATTTTTGGGCAGAATTTGGTGCGTGGGACCTTTCGATTTTCATGATTTTTTTCGGAATTTCGTGGGGACCGGTACCCCATTTGAGGGCCAAAAATCTCATTTCCGAGGCCTGGGAATGGTCGCAGTGGCCTCAGATGTCCAAAAACGTTCAATTGACCTCTCCTCGAAAAAAAAAATCGAAAAGTCCCCCCGACTGGCACCCCGGATTAGGACATGTCTCTGGGGGTGTCCGGGGGGCATTTTTGGCCCATTTTTGGCTGGGGAAAATGGGCCATTTTTCACGGTTTTTTCGGTTTTTTGTCCGGACCGGCACCGCATTTGAGGGGCCAAAATCTGATTTCCGAGGCCCGGGAATGGTCGCAGTGGCTTCATTTGGCCAAAAACGTTCAATTTACCCTTCCCCAAAAAAAATTCGAAAGGGTCCCCCTACAAATCGCCGGTCTTAGGAATTTTTTTTGGGCACCCAGATTTCAAAAATTTCCAAACTATTTTCTGGACCAAAAATCAAACTATTGAGGTCCTGGCCGGACATGTCCGGGGGGGGGGGTCAAAATTGGATTTCCCGAATTTCCGGGTCCGGACATGTCCGCCCGGACATCCGGACACCAGAAAATGTCCGCCCTGTCCGGGGCGGACATTTCTGGATGTCCGGATGTCCGCCCGGACATGTCCGGGCGGGAAATTCGGGAAATGTCCGGGGGGGGGGGGGGGGGGGGGGGTCAAAATTGGACCCGGACATCCGGACACCCGGATTTCCGGTCCGGATATGTCCGCCCTGTCCGCCCTGAAATCGCCTAAGGGGCCGGGGGAAATCCAGGAAATTCGGGAAATCCAGGAATATGAAGAATCCTCCCATGCAAGTATTATACATGTAAAATACTTGCATGACAAGTAAAATACTTGCATGCAAGTATTTTACTTGTCATGCAAGTATTATACATGTATTTTACTTGTCATGCAAGTATTTTACATGTATAATACTTGCATGACAAGTATTATACATGTAAAATACATGTAAATGCCTGAAATATACATGTAAAATACATGTATATCAAGTAAAAATACATGTATCATACATTGGGCGTTATTCCGTTACCAGTAACGGTAATAACGTTATTTTTGCGTTATTTTTTGACCCCAAAAAAGGCAGCATTTCCCGGTGAATCTGACCCGAAACTCGGGTCCCTACCCCCCCTAAAAGAATTTTCTTGGGTAAAATATCACTCCAGGGGGCCACTCCGTGATGTCAAAAAATTGGAAAACGTTTTCTCCTAAAATAACGCGTTATTTTTCCGTTATTTTCATGAAAACTTGCGTTATTCGGACAATTTTGCGGGCGGATGGTGTAGTTTTTGGTGGAGATGGCTCCAGAATACCCCCCTGGGACCATTTTTTGGATAATAACGCACGGACATGTCGAGTTTCGTGAAAAAATCATGTTTTTTGGCTTTTTCAAGGCAAATACTGCAGAAACCCCTGCAACCTTGCAGCATCCAATGTTCCTGGAGTGAAATTTGGAGTGAAAATCACTCCAAAATCACTCAGTGTGGACGCAAAAGTGAATCCTTCAGGAATACACCCGCACACCTCACATTGGCGGTGTATAAACCACCTGATATTTTTACTCGTTACGAGCGACGAAGTAGCGCGAAGTAGCGACGTGCCCATTTTTTCCCGGTCCGTTCTAAAATAGTTACGTTCCAAAAGTCCGTTACTGGTGCTGTCAAAGACGCTTCGCACAATATACGCACGAACTACCCAAAGTACGCTCGGGCTACGCACGAAGTACGCAGGAACTACACAATTTGAACTTTCTTGCACCCCCCAGTCATTATTTGCACGCACTCCAGGTCCCATATTTGCACCAGTGCAAATATGAGACCTGGAGTGCAAATATGAGGAATTTCCGAGTTCGTCGTGATGTGCAAAACATGACTGGGTTGTGCAAGAAACCATCATCTGCACCCCGTATCGGCCTCAATTGCACCCTCGTGCAGGTAAAAAAAGGCCTCGGGCCTCCGGCCCTCGGACCGTTTTTTAATTACGCACACGACCTTCGCGCGGAAAGTGTCATTCAGCCCTGCCAAACGTGCTCTACACACCACCCCCTTCATCAGGCAAGTGGGTTTGTAAGGGTGTGTGGAAGCGTCAACGCTCGGGTGCAGGAAATTTACATTTTGGTCGCAAATGGCGTTACACATGCACTATGCACAACGTGTGCACGATTTCGGCAGAACTACGCACAACCAACGCAATTTGGACCTTTCAACAACACCATTCACGGTACTTCGATTTTGGGTGGGAAAGATGGGGCAAGGAAGTGGCAAAAACTGCGAAGAAGGTCGAAAATTTTCACATTTTCATCAGAAACCATATTCAACGGATTCCAATTTTCGGGTGAAATCAAGCAGGTTGGCACAATGGCTCATGTTCACCCAAAAATGCACCTACCAAACCTCTTTTGCTTGATTTTTGGGACGGCATGGGTGATCCAGAGGCCAAAAATCACGATTTTTTCACCAATTCCTTCGACAACGGACAGTTCCAGACCACAAGGACCACATTTTGGGGTCAGAATTTTCTCGGTCAAAAAATTCGAAAAATCTGAAATCTCTCGGAATTTTGAGCATTTTTTGAGATTGGCATGCCCATTTTAGACCCTTTGCGTGGCTCTAAACCCAAAAATTTGCTCGAAAATGGCCTCAAATAGCCTAAAACAGCCCATTCTGGCCACCCCGAAAAAAAAATTCGAAAAGGGTCCCCCTATAGAAGTTGCCCAAAAATACCGAAAATAACGCGGTATTACCGGTAATAACGGTAATAACGTTACCGATAACGTTATTACCGTTACTGATAACGGTATTACCGTTACCGATAACGGTAATAACGGTAATAACGTTACCGATAACGTTATTACCGTTCCTGATAACGGTAATAACGGTATTACCGTTATCGATAACGGTATAACGCGGAAAAATAACGTTACCGATTTTCGGATAACGTTATTCGGCCGTTCTGGAACGTTATTAACGGTAAGTTATTTTACCGAAAAAATAACGGTATTACCGTTACTGGTAACGCAATAACGCCCGATGTATGATGTATAATAGTTGACATGCAAGTATTATACTTGTATTTTTACTTGATATACATGTATTTTACATGTATATTTCAGGCATATACATGTATTATACATGTATAATAGTTGACATGCAAGTATTATACATGTATAATACATGTATTATACTTGTAGTTATACATGTAAAATTTACAAGATCCCACCGTGTAAGCCCGTACAAAACCACATTTTTCAACATACCATCAGAACCGCCCTAATACCTGATCTGACCCGAAAATCCGACCCATACCCCCCCGGAAACCGTCTGGAGCCCACTTGTGACACCTGATGCGCACTTTTGTGATGATTTTTTGGGGTCCTAAAAAATGTACCTCAGTTTCGTACCTTGCCTTTGTACCTGAACCACTCCCGACCGCAGTATTTCGTTCTTTGCAAGGAAAGGGTATCACTACGCTCACCCAGCACGCCGAGCAACACATGCCGTGTGCCTAGGGCCTCGCAGAGGTGTCAGATGCTGCTGCAGAGGGGTACCTTGCTCGAAAGACGCTCGCCAAACGGGAGATGTGCGGGGTCCCGGCAGAGAGCGTTGTGGCAGACCTGCGTCAGAAGAAAACGGCACACGACATCCGTGAGGCGACATTATTTCGGGCGCTCCATCGGGCTGGGTACATAGGAGAGCGAGTGGGACGTGGTGACGACAGATATATGCAGTGGTGCATCAACTGCACGCACGTGCGAAAAGCGGCGTTCCTTGCTGGCCAAGAAAGATGTCACCTGCACTCCTACTCCTCCCACTCCTCCTGCTCCTACCCCTACACCAACTGATGTGGGCAGTGAGTGATGGCAGCTCCAGAGCAGCAGATGATCTAGGAAGCGATGAGCGGGTCAGCCGGGCAGACTACCCCAGTCCGTACCGGAAGTACGAAGCGTTGCGGGCCCGCCACCACCGCCTCCAGGAGAGGACCCGAGGATTAAGAGTAGGGTTGTACAACGCCAGGGGAGAGTATTCCCCTGGCGTTGAGACATCCCTGACGATCTTGCGGTCGCACTGTGGGGGTTGAGTCGGCAGGCAGATGCCTATCCAATGACTTTGTTGAGTCCTCACATGGTACACTCTCATACGTGCTGTTGAGACTGCGTGGTGTACTACACCCAGAAGGTGGCTGAACTCATTCAGCTGGCGCAACAACACAACATTCCCACCAATCAGGTACAAGAAAGACCTTGCCGAGGCACTGGGGAGGCAACATCGTGCCACCTGAGCCGGAACCACCGCAGAAAAGGCAAAGAACGAAATATTGCGGTCGGGAGTGGTTCAGGTACAAAGGCAAGGTACGAAACTGAGGTACATTTTTTAGGACCCCAAAAAATCATCACAAAAGTGCGCATCAGGTGTCACAAGTGGGCTCCAGACGGTTTCCGGGGGGGTATGGGTCGGATTTTCGGGTCAGATCAGGTATTAGGGCGGTTCTGATGGTATGTTGAAATTTTTGGTATTTGTACGTTTTTAGGGGGGCTTTACTGTCATGTTATTGGTTTATTTCTGTGTACAGATACACACTGCTGATTCGCTTGTCGGGTGGGGGGGGGGAAAAAAGGGGGGAAAGAACCATATCAAATAGGGGGGCTTATGACCCCCCCTAGGGCAGTGGTGGCTGCGTACGCGTACGCAGCGTGATTTTCAAAAAGTGCGTACGGCGTACGCGTACGCGTACGGCGCTGCGTACGGCAGTCTATGGAGCACAGGAGACGGCCATGGCCGCACACCAAATCCGACAGTCGAACTCAGGTGTACCAGGGGCAGCCTTCGAGCCTTCCAGTCGGAAGTGGTACCTTTTGCAGTATGCTTGCGGGTGTACTTGCAGGTGTTGCGAGTTATTCGCCACGTGCGCGGCAAGGAACCATCTGTGAAAGGCAAGAGCAAAGGCCAGGGCCCAGCCACCCGCTGGGTGGCCTACTGTGTGCTGAGAGACCTGGAATACCAGCCGTACGCAAAATCTGCGTACGCGTACGCAGCGCAATTTTCAGAAAGTGCGTACGGCGTACGCGTACCGTACGGCCGTACGCTGCCACCACTGCCCTAGGGGGGAGGGGGGTGAACAAACCGCGCATGTGGCTTGCTTTGTTTGGCATCTTTCCTTTTTCCCCCGATGAAGGTTTGGGTGTCTCCGTAGCAGCACAGCCACAGCAAAAGAGAAATAACAAAGGGCAGAAGGGGGGGGGGGGGGGGATGGTAGAACTGTGTGATGCTCACCACACCCCCCAAAAGAAGCGCTGCCCAACTGCCCCTTTCACCGGTGACAAGGTTCTTGTCATCATGAAAAAAATACAACACCCACCGTGGTGGTGTCCCTGAAAAAACGCCGATATACGTTGCCCTTCAGTAGTTTTTACACAGTGTTACGAAGTTCTTACAGCTCGGCATTCTTCAGGGGGGGGGGGGGGGGAGGGGGGCACCATTTTCTTTGTGACATCACAGCTGTTGCATTCTTGACAGGTTTGGCAGACGGGAGAAACCGTTCGCCACCCCACGGGGGGGAGGGGGATCAGTGAAGTCGAAGAGAAAAGGGACCACATGGCTTGACCTCCATTCACTCGATCTGAGGTGGGGAGGGGTGCATGGGGAGGGGAAGCCTAATGACTCAATAACGAAGAACGCCCCTCCCCCTCCCCCATCTGGTCCAGCCGCACACTCCCCCACGAGTCTCTCCTTTGCCAGTAGTGAACCGGAGGCGAGTGAATAAAACATCCGCAAACCCGGGAGGGGATATCCACCGTGGGGTCTATTTGAAAGCAGCTCCCCCGGGTCGATGGGGTGGGTGGATGGGGTGGGGTGGGGGCGCGACGAGAGGAGGGCGCCGTTGTGCCCAGAAGTGCAGAATATGCAAGGCCCCACGGGTGTATAGGGTGGACTCCCGCCTGGAGCGGGGGGTCTGGCTGCCGCGAGCGGGGGGAGCCCACCCCCTCTTTAACTACCCGGGTTTGGCGCACAAACAACGCCTTATCTTTTTTACGCCAAAAAAGATGCAGACTGACGTGCGGGAGACCACCGTGCACAGAACAGGGGGGGGTGGGGTGTGCGCGACACAACTTGAACGCCTGCAAATCAGTAAGGAGGAAAACCCTGGCACACACACACAGCAGCAGCAGCAGCACGGTACACACGGCGGACCCCCCCCCCCCTCTTCCCCCAAGGCGGAGATCTGGGAGCAGCATCGGAGCGGGTCTGTGGGCCGGTCTGGACTTTCCTCCCGACCTTACCCCACCCCCCCGCTCCGACTTGACCTCACCACCACCACCACCCCACCCCCAAAAAGACACTGCATGTCTGCCCGAGTTTGGCAGGGAAACCCGCCACTCCCCGCCACCCTCCCCTCCCTCCCCCCCCCCACCCCCACTGTGCACGGAGCGAAGGAGGCTGTGCCAGGAGGTTCGGTTTTCCCCGTTCCCACCCCCACCCCCCACCCCCACCGCGCAGGCAAAGCCGGTCACATCACTGTGCATCCACAGCCACCGTTTGGCTTCGCGCTCTGAACCTTCTGGGTTGAGTTGGTAGGGCTCTGGCTCTGACGCGAAGACGGGAGCGGCGGCGGGCTGCTGCTCCCCGGCGCCGCAGCGGCGTTCGGGCTGGAGGAGGCGGACCCACCCCGCCCCTGCCCCTGCCCGCCGGCGCCCTGCGCCGCAGCGCCATCCGCCTGCCCCTGCCCCCAGGTCACCTCCTTGACGCTCCCCAGCGACGACCCGAGAGACTCGCCGCTCTTCGCACCCGCGGTTGCCGTTGAGTCGTTCAGCCTTCCCCTGCTGTTCCGCTTGCCGCTGTTGGACAGAGGGGATGCGGGGGACGCCGGCGCCGAGGGCTCCTGCGGTGCCTTGTACCACGTCTGCTTCTTGAGAAAGGGGCTGCTGTTCAGCGACGAATCGCTCCCAAACGCCTGCCCGTTGTTCGACTTGCTGGAGCCACGCCTGCGGCGCGGCGGGCGCTGCGGGCTCCCCGGGTCCTGCTGCTGCTCGCGGAGGAGCTCCCTCTCCCGCTCCCTCTCGCGCTCCCGCGCCCTGGCGGCCTCCAGGAGGCGCTGCCTCTCTGCCTCCCTCTCCTTGTCCTTCTTCTGCTGAAGGTCGAGGTTGGTCTGCAGGCGCTTCCGCATGCGATCCTGCATGTCCCCCACACGGTCCATATCCAGCTCGGGGACATCGGCGAGAGGCTGTGTCCGCTCGTACGCCTCCTGCAGTGGGGGTGGGGGTGTTGAAATTGAAGTAGAATTGAAGGAAGCGACAAGGATGATATCCCTTCACTCGTTGTGGGGTGGGGTGGGGTGGGGGAAGGCGGAGAAGTGCCAGGCAGCGCGACGGCGGTGGCATGGGGAGGGGGCATACCAGGTCGTAGGGGCTGCGCAGTGTGTCCATCACATCGTCCGATGCCAGGGATCTCGGCGTCGGGTTTGCAAACGAGGAGTGGCGGGTGGGTGGGCGCTGGGGCTCGCGGAACGACACGCGCGGGCCCTGGGAGGTGGTGGTGCGGACGGACTGGATGGACTCGATACCGTCGTCGCTGGAGTCGCTGCGGAGGCTGCCCCGCGAGCTGGCGCGCGACCGCACGGAGCTGCACCGCGAGCCGTTCGACCCGCTGCGGGGCCTGGAGCGCAGGGCGCTCGGCACCTTCGGCTTGGGCTTGCTGGTGACCCCAGTGCGGAGGGGGCGTATCACACGCTCTCCCTCGACAATACCCACCTCGCTGGACAGAGGGGGGCCGCCTTGGAGCGAGAGGCGCAGCTGTGGGTGGGGGTGGGGGTGGGGGGGTGGTGAAGTGGGGTGGGGTGGGGTGGGGCATGCTAACCAAGAGACAGCAGGAAGGCCTCGCAGCGCATGCTGCTGCCAACATACCTGAACCAGATACCCGGCGTGCTCCTCTGTGAGCACAACCCAGTCGCCCTGCATCGGCTCCGGCAGCACCTCCTCCGTGGAGTGCTCGATGGACACATCAGGGCTGTCCGATGTCGATGACGAGATGCCGTTCTCCGTCGTGTCGCTGACACGCGGGGCCCGTTCCTTTGCCTTCCGGGGGATGACGAAATGCCACATCGGCAGCTGTTTTTTTTGTGTTTGGGCGTTGGGCGGCGGGGAGGGGGGTTGATCGTCGAGAGTGAAAGCAAAAGCAAGTCTCCCAGCACCTTCTCACATTGTTAGTCCTTTTTTTTTGTAGCCACCACACCAGATATGTTGTGCAAGGCGGATCAATGCACAATGAGGGTGTGTAGCAGTTGTCTCTCAACCTGGTGGTTGGACCGCAACACAGGTATCGCTAAAACACGACAGGGTCGTGGGGGGAAAGACACAAAACCACAAAACCAGCCACCCCCTGCACCTCCCCCTGCAGCTGCACACACTGCACACTGCATGCTACACACCTCGGTGATTGGGTTGTTTAGCTCAGGAAGCGTCAGCATCTCCCCTGGCGCGAGAGACCCCTGCGCCAAGTTCCGCACCTTCATCCGCGGCGTCCTCCCCTGCCCCGAGGGCTGCACGGGACGCGTCACAGCCTCCACCGCCTCCCCCGTAAACGCCTCCCCTTTCAGCAGCCCCGTCAGGGTGTAGCGGCACACCACCGTGTGCCCGAGGTAGCGGTTCGTCAGGGGGAACTCCGGGATGTCCCGCAGGTGCTGCACCTCCGTCAGGTCGAAGTCCTTCTCCACCCACCACGACACCCGGGCCCGCGTGTCGGGGATAAACTCGATGTTGCGGCTGGTATCCGCCGTCGTGCCGAAGGTCGCAAATATAACCCGACCCACCCTCGCCTCCCCCTCCACGGTGACAATGCCCCGGGGGGGCCTCGACGCGCCCTTCCTCGAGGAGCTCAGCTCCCCACCGCCTCCAGCCGTCACCGCAGGCGCGAAGCTGGCCCTGCCGTTTCCCGTTTGATTCAGGCTGCTATTCGAAGCATACCGCGCCATATTGTGCTGCGACCCACGCCTCTGGGAATCCCTCTGCGGGCTACCAACGGAGTTCTTCCGCCTTTCCCTCGCCTCCCGCACGCTCGTCGTGTTGTTGTTCCCCGGGCTCTCGACGTGGCGGAAGCTGTTAGGGTCTCCGGAGGTCTGTATGCTCTGGACACGCTTCACCCCCAGGATAGATCCCACCCTGTCAAACGGATCGCTTCGGGACCTCGTCGAAGCGACACGAGGGATTGTCGGAGACGGGCCGCCATGCTGCTGCTGCCTGAGGCTCGCCCCGCGCCCCATCGAGCCAGATGACTGTGCCTTCCTCAGATTGCTTTTTGTTGGCCTTTGGGAGGACCTGTTCCCTTGGATGATGGTCACCGCCTCCGGAGGCATGTAGGTATCCCAGCGGATCATCTGCACCTCCGCAGGCTCGCGCGGGACAAGGTCCAGGAGTGCCATGAAGACATCTTGCTTCTTATCGGGGCGGATGCCGACGACACACCGCTTCAGCCACCTGCTGATCTTCCTCTTGTATTCATCGCCGTAGATGCTGAGATCGCGCACCCCGTGCCTGCCCTCTACCCCGGTGGACATCGTGTGTCAGGACCAGGGAGGCAGGGGGTGGGGGGGTGGGGTCCGAAAGGGGAGGAGGGAAGTCAGGGGAAGAGCAGAAATGCAGTGAAGTGAAGTTAGGTCGAGAGGGGAGAGAGAGGTACGACTCCCACCCCCTCTCGCCCACCCCCCCCTCACTCAGCTGCGCTGCAGAGTGGGGTGGGGTGGGGGGGGAAGAAGAAGAAGAAGGAGAAGCTGTGTTTGTGTGTGTGTGCTTTTTTTTAAGATCTCACCCCCCTTCCCCACCCCACCCTGTCGTCCGCCCCCTCCTCCTTCCTGGCTGCAAGGTCAAGGAGGGGAGCGGAGGGGTGAAGTGGGGGGTGCCGGCGGGGGGCGTTTGTGCCCGCTTTGTGTATCTGGAAGGGTGTGGAGTGGAGTAACGAGTTGACGCCGAGCGGGAGACAGGGGGGGGGGGGCACATGGGAGTGGATATATGCGCTTTTGATCAAGAGCGCTCCAAGCGGGGGGGGGGGGGGGCCCGGGGGGGGGGGGGGGTAGGGGGGGTCAAATGGGGGTGACAAACACGATTTTTCAAAAAACCGGCGCAGAGGCCCCAAAGCCCCCGTAAACCCTCCAAACCCCCCCAGATCGGTCCGGAAACCCATCGAACCCCACTTTTCCACCATTCCGGGCACCTCAGGTGCCCGAATTGGGGTACCTAAATTTTGTGCCACCGTTTGGTACCGGACAGTGCCACTGTGTGGGAGGTTGGAAAAGAAAATGCCCCAACACACCACATCTGAGGGTTGCAATGCATGTTGCTTGCCAACCACGTCATCCGGTGGGTGTCAGGCGCTATGTAGGTGGCATGAGCCAGGTCTTCGATGTGTTCTGGCTTGTATATGTACCTCCCTGCCTGCGGCACAGGCACTACCTTTGTCCCCCACACCAGCCACAGAGAGCGTATTGTACTCGGTCCACGGTTGCTGATTCATTGTGATGCGTTGTATCCTCGAGTGAACGTCACACACTAGTGGCACCACCACCCGCCATCCGAGAGCTGTATTGACTTTGCGCCCTTCCGTTGCATTCACCTCGCCACGCATATTGCACCGTTCAGTACCAGTGCTCTTGGGCCAGGCAAAGTAGACCGCAGCAACTACCAATTCTGGCACAATGGGTACCACGACAGCGCACTTCGTGTGTTCCCGGAATGTACAGCTCGTGTTGCAACAGTCGTTGTCAACACATCCCGGTTGTGGAGCACTGCTGCACAGGAATCACACGACCATCTGGACTTGTTCCGTACCTACAGGCAGCCTCCCGGTGCATGGTGGCAGGGAGGTACATATACAAGCCAGAACTCATCGAAGACCTGGCTAATGCCACCTACATAGCGCCTGACACCCACCGGATGACGTGGTTGGCAAGCAACATGCATTGCAACCCTCAGATGTGGTGTGTTGGGGCATTTTCTTTTCCAACCTCCCACACAGTGGCACTGTCCGGTACCAAACGGTGGCACAAAATTTAGGTACCCCAATTCGGGCACCTGAGGTGCCCGGAATGGTGGAAAAGTGGGGTTCGATGGGTTTCCGGACCGATCTGGGGGGGTTTGGAGGGTTTACGGGGGCTTTGGGGCCTCTGCGCCGGTTTTTTGAAAAATCGTGTTTGTCCACGTAAAAGGGTGGCATTTGACCCCCCCTAGGGGGGGGGGGGGTGCGGGTGCGGGTGGGTTGGGGGCTCGAGCCAGCGTCGGGCCACGGCACGAGCGGGTTCTCTCTTCTGTTCTCTTCATCCGTTGTCAAAAAAAACCCCCCCCATAGGGGGGAAGCAACGAAACCAGAACCAAACCCAGCCTCCACCCCCCCCCCCCGGTTCTTGTACAACGTCGCAAAGCCACACGCCATAGGGCCTGTGTGCATCCGGATTCATCCACTTTGTGTTGTACGCACCGTGTATGAGTGTCCATACGTGCGATGCCAACAGTATTTTTTTTACCGTGACCTGACGCAGGTTAGGTAGCAAAAAAAACATATCCACCCTCACCCCACCCCCCACCGACCTGGCGCGTCCCGCCGTGTGTTTTGTTTTGCCGTGTGTTATCGCCGCGAAGAAGGATACCAAGCCCCTCAGGGGGATGGAGAAAGAGAAACCTGGGAGGGGAGGGGAGGGGGGGGCAGGGTGGGAGGGGAGGACATCTTGGACCTCCTCCGGCTCCCCCCCCCCTCTCTCCCCCCTCCCCCCCTATAATCCCAAATTCAAAACTGCTGTGCTGTCCCCCCCACCCAGACCCTCCAAGCAGCCACACAGCACGACAGTGGGGTGCGTGGAGACACGTCTTCCAAAAACAATACATCACCCACAGAGTGTGCGAATCTCTCTCTTTTGCGTGCCCTCAATCCCCACCCCCCCACCCCCCCCCCCCCCACCCGGCATATAAAATCTAAGGTGAAACTGAAAGTGATCCGGAGTCATATTTTCTCACACAGAACTGCGACTCTCTCATTTTTTTAACTGGGGGGGGGGGGGGGGAGCCACCCCAGACACACTCCCCCCACCCATCACCCATCCCCCTCGCCCCCCCCCCCCCCTCAAACCGGGTGCTTGCATCGAAGGGTTCTTCAACGTACTTTGGTTCGCACCCAGCTTCGCTGAGCTTGTGCGGTAGGGAGGTAAGGGGGGGGGGGGGGCGGGGAGGATGGCGCAGGGTGTCATAGCCACATAGCAGCCATGGCGAGGGGAGGGCGATCGGAGGGTTCTGCTCTGGAGTTGCAGAACACGCTTTTTGAACCCTTTTTTTCGTTTTTTGTTTGGGGGGGGCAGTGTTCCCGCTAAGGCCGATGGGCCGGTCATTTTTGTTTTTGGGATTTTTGGATTTTTCCCCCCCCCTTCCCGTTCAGTGAAAATTTTTCTCGGGCGCGCTTCGCGCGCCCGAGACTACGCGGGAGATGGCCAGTATCGCAAGAAAGACTTGCGAGACAGGCACACGCGACAGGGGGGGTCTGGGGGGCGGAGCCCCCCAGCCGCCGGAGGCCACGGTAGTGAGCATTCGTTCTGCAGGGCGACAGATTTTGAGCGAGATAGGCTGCTTCCATCTTCCTGGGCGGCTTTCGAATCTAGATTCCACAGGAGGGGGTCTGGGGGGCGGAGCCCCCTAGCCGCCGGAGGCCACGGTAGTGAACATTTGTTCCTTGCACATCATTGCCCGCCTCTTTTTGAGATTCGCTTAGTGGGTTCACCTGCATTTTGAAGTCGCAGCTCTTCCTACAAGAGGGATGTTCCTCCGACATGGGTTGTTAGCATGCCAGGCCTGGTGCCAGCTGCAGTGGATGTCCAGTAATCTCCGACATTTTCCTGCAGCTGCTACGCGAGGACACCTGAAGTATCACAATTGCTCTGTATTGTTTCAGTGGCCAGTCAGGTTTGTAGTGGGGGCTTCGCCCCCACCACAAACCTGACTGGCCCACCTGCCCAGGACCCACCAGTCAGATATGACCGGTCATATATGACCGACCCCCCCTCCGGTCATATATGACCGGCACGTTTTTCGGACCCCTTTTTTTTGGTCATATATGACCGGTTTTTTTCTTAGCGGGAGCACTGGGGGGGGGGGGGGGTGGACATATAATGTACACCCCGTCTGGCCGTCGTGCCTTTTTAGTAGCAATAATATTCGGGGTGAGAGGGGAGGAGGGGGGGGGGGGGGTATCGCTCAGAAAGTGTTTGCCGGTTAGCAGCATCAGTTCTCGTGGCAGCAAGGTCTCACGTAGACTTAAGCACGATACAACGAACCGCTAATCCAACATTGCCAATAAAGTGCCGGGGGAGGGGGTAAAAAAAAGGGGGGGGGTGGGGAAGAGGGGACGAGTGCCCTCACAACGAAACAGGGCGCTACGTTGACACAGTTTGACACAGAGCGAATTTCCCTCTCTTTTTAGCCATTTTTTGTGGCCGATTTTTTTTTGAATTGTTTTCGTTGTCGTTTTCGTTTTCGCAGGCTAGGTGGTGGTGGTGGTGGCGGCGGCGGCGGCGGCGGTGCTGACGATCGACGGGAGGGGGGGAGTGCGCCATCAAACACCGTGCGTGATTCGCAAAGATGTCTGCATTCGAAAGAATGCACCTTCACGAGCCTTCGACATCCTCAGTTGCTCTCTAGAGGCATTCCCTCCCCGGCATACCCCCCCCCCCTCCTCCCCTTACTCCGAGAGACGGAATATGGCACTCCACCTCTGTGAGCCACACCCCAAAACTAATGCAACCGAGTGAATCTCAAGAGAGAAGGTAGAAACGACAGTGTGTGTTCTTCGAACGCAGAACACCCCGTACGTGTGGTATCGACGAGCACCAACCTGATGCACAAGACAACCAGACGGTGACGTCCGCAAAAAAAAACCCCCCCTCCTTTTCGTGTGGGGGAACACCCACTTCCCTCAGGAATAATTTACGTTGTTGCGCTGGGGGGGGGGGGGGGGGGGGCATAGGTGGGAGGGGTGTGTGGGGGGGGGGGGGGGGGGGGGGGGGGGGCGAGGTTCCTCTAAAAGAAGACTTCGTTTTGTTCGGTGCCACCCAGCACTTCGTCCGTTTCTTGACAACATGCTGCAGGCATGACCCGACTGACGCCACTTTGCAGACCCCCCTTACATGGCAATCCTGTGCGGGTGTCCCCCCCCCCC
This sequence comes from Rhynchopus euleeides, assembly GCA_963210315.1. NCBI lineage: Eukaryota > Euglenozoa > Diplonemea > Diplonemida > Diplonemidae > Rhynchopus > Rhynchopus euleeides. The sequence goes on along the minus strand of OY723265.1, from coordinate 1,907,422 downwards.
CCCCCCCCCCCCTCCGCCCTCCCCCCCCCCCACTCTGCAATCAGAACGCCAAAAAAACACGCGCTATTTTTTTGAGGCGTTTTGCTGCACCTTTCTTCTTCCCCCCCCTCTTTTTTTGCCGTGTTGTTGGTACAACCACGCCCCGATGCCGTACATACACACCGCACATACACACAGACATGAATATTATCGCAGTGCAGACCACACCGATCACACCCTGCTCCTGAGGCAATCTGCACTGCCACATGCTGCCCACACCCACACATGTATTTCCTGTGACCTATTCTGGCATGCTTGGCCTGTGTTGTGGATGAGGGTATGGGGGGGCAAAGGGACGAGGGGGGTGTCGGGATGAGGCTAGTAGCGGCAGGACTTACCCACAAGGGCAATGTCGGTCGTGATAACAAGATGTGTGAGAGGGGCAGAGACGGGCCTTTCTTCACTCATGCAGGCATGGGCGATATTGGGAGGGGGGCTCCGGCTGTGGTGTGCCCACGGGACACGCCGGTTGTGGGCTCCACCGAAGTGTCAAAACAAATGCAACCGAGGGGGGCACAAGAGAAGGGGAGACAGCTGGTGTTCTTCGGATGATGAACACCCCACGTCCCACCCGCCCCTCGAGCCCCGCTGGGTGTGCGGGGTGTCCGGAAAAGGACCCACGCAGTGAAAAGATTCCTGAGTTGGGCCCCCCGCGGCCGAACTGGCAAAAAAAATAATAACGGCATCGTGACAACATCAACAAAAGAAAAATGAGCAACGACCAAACTGTGCAGGCGATTCGCCACACACCCATTGAACGACTTGCTGTGCAGTGGCAGGCCGCACTGAGAGATATCTGACGAATCCTCAACGAGTCACTCAACCACTCTCGGCTGACACAAGCAGGGTGATGACCCCATCCCACAGCGCCTGCTTCATCCGAATCTAGACACCACCGTTCACATGTTAGGTGCGCGGAGAGGCACGGGGGAGGGACAACATGGCCCTCCCCTCAGGTGGTAAAGCAATCAAATCACCATCCTGCTCCACACCCGCCCGCTCTCCCCATATCCATATTTCGGTAGCCGCTTGTGTTTGCAAACGGAGTTAGGTTCATACACAGTGTCCAAGCCAACCCCTGACCTCGTCTATACATGGGCAGTCAACCAGCAGGGCCGGCCGTGAGGCGCGCACCTTTGCCCCCCCACCCCAGCTGGTCGATTCACATCAAATACATTTCATTTTGCATCCAAGGCAGGACTGCAACAGCCACACCAGCGAATACACACACACATGTAAGTGGGTCATTAATCCGCGAGTGCAGGAGATGGTGTGGGAACCTGGGTTAGAGAGAGAGAGAGAGAGGGGGGGGGGAGGGGAAGGGGGGAAGCTAGCTGTGGTGCCACGTAACCCAGCAGAGGCAGTTGTTTTAGTTGGAGGGCAGGCCGCGGCCAAAAAAAAAACAAAACACACGCCGGTTTTTTTTAAATATGTTGGCCCACTGTCTGCCCACTCAACATAAACACTGCGGGAACCAGGGACACACAAGACACACAACGAGGATCTGTTTAGCAGTGCCGAGCGCACTGAGGCCCACGCACAAAAATGCATGACGTGTGACTGTGATGTGTGGTCCAAATGTGAAGGATATAACCAGAGAGCACGAAAAAGTGGAGGGGGGAGGGGTTACTCGTCGGCTGTGACAACACCCCTCTGCACACGCCTTCGTGGAACTCCCTTCTTGTGGGGCGGTGAGGGGGGCGGGGGGGTGAACAGATGCGTGGGGAACGGGGGGTGTGACGTCAAGTAAATATATGGATGTTGTTTTGTGCGCCAAAGCCAAAAAGATAACCTTTTTTTTTGGGGGGGGGGGGGGAGCGGAGTGGCGTTTTTCGCTATACAACTTGAATGCATATCTTCGGGGCGATATGTCTTCTTCAAAGACAAACACACACACACACACCTCCCCGTCAAACGGTAAGGTGGAAACTCACCAAAAAACAACGGGCCGCTTTCGGCACCTGGTGCCGAAGGCCCTCACACTGTTTTGAAAACCCCCCGGTTTGCAAAAAAGGGAATGCGGGGTTTTCGGGAGGGGATGGAAGGAACAGGGGACGTATCCGAGGGGGTGACAGGGAGGGGATAACACATTGCCACAGCAGAGGTAGTAGGTCCGTAAAAATGCACATCGGTTGGGGTCGGGGGGTGGGGGTGGGGGCGGAAGGGAGGGGGTGGTGGGGGTGGCACGCAGATGGTTTTGCGTGACGAAGACACCGCCGAAAAAAATAGGCCGAAGCCGGAGGTAACAACGCACTTCGGCAAAAGAGAAGACCCTCCCCGACGGCCCGATAGCCCCACATAACGCCGTGTAATGTATTTGATTAGTTCTTTCGTTTCAGGTTGTTTTGTTTGTTTGTTTGTTTGTTTGTTTGTTTGTTTGTTTGTTTGTTTGTTTGTTTGTTTGTTTGTTTGTTTGTTTGTTTGTTTGTCTGCGCTTGTCCGCTTGTTTTTTTGCCTCGTCTGCCAGAAAATCCCGATCCCCACCTCCCAATAAATTGCCCGACGCAATCGCAGACAACCCCCATCGACCCCCTCACACACTCTGCCGTGATGCACCCTGCAACACGAAACTGCCAGATGCACTGCAGACATAGTTTTATAATACACACACATAAAGAGACCTTGTCAACCAAGGGGTATCTCAATTCGCCTGGCAACCATTGGAATCAGAATAAGGGAACCCACACCCATACCCCCCCCTCCCCCCCCCCCCCCCCGGCGCACCGGTGGTCTTGCCAACACAGCATCCCTTGGAGCACGCTGAGAAGACGCGAACATGGCGGGGCAGACTCGAGGCCTCAAACTTCCAAATGAATAGACTCAACGAAAAAGGGCATGTTCCCCAGGACGTGCCTTGTGGAACAAGAGGCACCTCGTGTCCGATCATCAGACATGTGAAACGCACCACGCCCCAGACATCCTGGCAACCGCAGACATCACAAGGAGTGTCTGGTTTTTTCCCCGCAAAAGCAGAAATAACCCCTGCTGGGTGCCGATCGATTTTGTTGTTTACCTTGATTCAGTATACCGCGCCCCCCCCCCCCCCCCGCTGACCGCCTCGATCGCATGAACAAGCAAAGGCTTGTTGAGGCAAAAGAAAAGATGAGGAAGCCCGTGGGGGGGGGGGAAGGTGATAGAGTGTCAGCAGGAAGATAGCGCCTGCGGAAGGGGGTGGGAGGGGTCCGGCAGCATATATGTTGCCCCCCCCTTTTCTGCCGCTGCTGCAATTTTTTCGACAAGCTGTATTTTTTGGCTGGCGGAAGATTATCACCACGCAATGACCATAAGGAGACGTGGCCAAAATCGTACTCCTTTCGCTTTATTATAGACACCCTGTCCAGCAACTGTGGGAGAACAGTTCCGGACTACTTTTTGTTGAGCGCACACTTGCTGTCTCAAGGCTGTGTTGAGGCCCTGTGAAGTGGCATGAGGTGCTAATCCAAAGCTTCAGTCGTACGATTTCCTTCGTTACTTCGCGACTTCGCTACGCTTCGTCGCTCGTAACTAGTAAAAAAAAAAGGGGGGGGACACAAAAAGATAAGGCGTTTATGTGTGCCTTCTTCTCGCATGCCTCCGCCGTTTGTGCGCCCAAAACCCGGGCACGAAAATTGCCAAATATCACCGAAATCGCGAACCCCCCCCCCCTTTTGATTGGTTCCCGCGAAGCCCGCCCCCCCCCCTCCTTCCAATAACGTGGGAACAAAGCATGAGGGCGGTGGAGGGAGTGATGGGGGGGGGGGGGGGCAGTGGCTGGGGTAATTTTCTGGGGGGTCGCTTACAGCCCCGGGGGGGGGGGGCTGGCGTGCAGGGTGCAGGCAGCGCGCGCAAATGCGGCCTGTTTCCGGGTGCCCGCGCGCTGCCGGCGACCGTGCACCCGAGGTGCACGGTTTGGGCTGAATCTGGGTGACGTACGAGTAGGGCTCCCACCCTGAAAATGGGCTACCTGCGGTCACTCCAGGTACCTGACATCACCCGAAAGTGACCCAAAATCAGCGGGACCCCCTCCTCGGGTGTTCCGAAACCCCTTTCTTTTGACTATTTGGAATCTGTGCGGATCGTAGTGGGGTCACACTGTGGGTCGAGGTGTCAAGCTTCACCCATGAAATGTGGGTCTGATTCAGGGTCTGGTCATAGGAGGCTGGCCCCAGGAGGATGTGACTGGGAGGCAGCCACACCAGCCCACCCACCCAGCGGGACCCCCTCCTCGGGTATTCCAAAACCCCGTTCTTCTGAACGTTTGGAACTTTTGCGGATCGTAGTGGGGTCACTTTGTGGGTCTAGGAGCCAAACACCGTCCATGAAATGTGCCTCTGGTTCAGGGGCTGGTCCAAAGGGAATGTGACTGGGAGGCAGCCACACCCACCCACCCAGCGGGACCCCCTCCACGGGTGTTCCAAAACCCCTTTCTTTTGAACGTTTGGAATTTGTGCGGATCACAGTGGGGTCACTTTGGTGGTGTGCGAGCCAAGCATCACCCATGAAACACGGGTCTAGTTCAGGGGCTGGTCAGCGTGGCTGGGAGGCAGTCAGCCCACACCCCACCCCACCCACCCAGCGGGACCCCCTCCTCGGGTGTTCCAAAACCCCTTTCTTTTGAACGTTTGGAATTTTTGCGGATCACAGTGGGGTCACTTTGGTGGTGTACGAGCCAAGTTTCGCCCATGAAACGTGGGTCTGGTTCAGGGACTGGTCATGGGTGAAGGTGGCTGGGAGGCAGCCACCTTCACCAGCCCACACCCCACCCCACCTACCCACCCAGCGGGACCCCCCCCCTCGGATTTTCCAAAAACCCGTTCTTTGGGATATTTGGGATCCGTGCGGATTGTGGTGGGGTCATTTTGGCCATGGGGTGCCTATTGACACCACTTACTGGGAAATGCCAATTGGGTAAAAGTACCCCCCCCCTGTACAGGTACAAGGGGGGGGGGGGGTCCTTTCCTACAGGTGCGGGAGGTAGCCAGTGTACCCCCCCCCCCCCTGTCCCCCACTTTGCGAGGGACCCCCCCCCCGACCAGGGTGGGGGTCACCCAAAATTTCGAGGAAATCCTGGTGTCACCCTGAAAACCTGGGTCGCCAGCCTGACCTCAGCCCGCGGGGACACGGTGGGATCTTGTAAATTTTACATGTAAAAATACCGATTTTTACATGTATTATACATGTATAATACTTGCATGTCAACTATTATACATGTATAATACATGTAAATGCCTGAAATATACACGGTGGACTCCAGCGGGGGTAGGGTAACCCTTTTCGGGAGTCTCAACTAGGGGGAGTCCAACTCCCGCTAGCGGGAGTCTATACTCCCGCTAGGGGGAGTCTGACTCCCCCTAGCGGGAGTCTTTTCACCTATTTTCACTCATTTTTCCCATGATACCTATGCAATGTGGCACTCGTCACTGAAGTACAGCCACACCAAACGAAACGGACGTTTCCACCCATCCCAGCTCGCAGACCTGATTCACAAAAATGGGGAAGACGACAACGAAGCCGGCAGCGAAGCCGGCGGCAAAGTCGATTAAGAAGAAGAAGAGCGCAGAGAGTCCCGAGGCTGCGGAGGCGACGAACATTGTGCATGATTTTTGCACGGCCTTCCCTGTTAAAAAAGGGGGCAGTGTGCTGACACTGGGATCCATTAGAAGGCTCCTAGCAACGGTGTTGAGCAAGGAGCTCCACCAGCACAGCACCCAGGTGGCCAACGCAATCATCGCCATGTCTTCCCTGACATGGATAAGTTCGCTGTCAGGGAAGTCGCAACGATGCGGAAGGAGGGCGCTCTCCGTCATATACAAGGTGGAGGCGAAGTATGGCAAGGTGCAGGATACAAACGTGTCGTCGGGGGCAGCCTGAAGCCGCGAATGATCGCGACACGGGCGAACGGCTTGGCACCGTGGGTCTGGATAGATGCTGGAGTTCGGCCGGGTGAAACCGGAAGTCGCAGCAAACTTTGCCCCCCCAGATTTCTTCCTCAAACCCACCCGTGGGCTGATCCGGCCTTGCACGGTGGACTCCAGCGGGGGTAGGGTACCACTACCGGGTTTAACCCTTTTCGGGAGTCTCAACTAGGGGGAGTCCAACTCCCGCTAGCGGGAGTATAGATCAGCAGTGGGCAACAATGAGGCGATGCGGGGGGCGAGGGCACCGATGCTCACTGTGCGACATCCCAGAAGAACGCTGGTATCAACAGGTGCATCGATACCCGCACCTGACTCTCTCTGAGATGAAAGAGGCTGGCTACCCCTCCCTCTTGGCAGGTGTGCTTCCCAATGCCCGCTACGTCACCCCAGCACTCCATGACTGCAAGGGGCTCGCCATGCGGCTGATCAGGGTACTGGATGACAGGGGTGGAGCTTGGGGGTTTTTTCGGGCCAGCTGACCTGATTTTCTGCAGGCCCTCACAAAAAATCAGGTCAGGGGTAAAAAGAAAAAAAATATAGATTTTCGGGAAACCGGAAAAGTTGGCTCCTCGCCTTGGGGCCTCAAGGTGACCAGGAGGCGTTTCGTGAGCAAAGTGACCCCAGCGACATGAGCACAGGCCTCAAACAGTCACAATAGAGGACAAATGAAGCTGCCCAACCCGTACCGTGCAACAGACGTTTACTACCGTGGCCTCCGGTGGCTGGGGGGCTCCGCCCCCCAGACCCCCCTGTGGCATGTGCCTGTCTTGTACCCAAGCCCTTTACATCAGGGAATCTCAGTATCCTCAGGAGGACGCAGCCAACTCACACAGAATCCGTACGCCCGCAAGTCACAGATGTTCACTACCGTGGCCTCCGGCGGCTGGGAGCTCCGCCTCCCAGACCCCCCCTACGGCATGTGTTTGTCTTGTAACCAAGTCCTTGCGCGTCCGGGGCTGCATATCGGTTCCGGTACCTCGCGGGAGGCTGGGCCCGAGCACTGATCTCTGAGACGAACCGGGGGGGAACCCATAAGAAAAAATTGGCTGACCCGATCTGACCCGATCCAGCCCGCAACCCCATATTTCAAGCTCCACCCCTGCTGGATGAGACAACAAAAAAATATTCGACAAGACCTGTACAAACCTTGCACTGAATGTGTCGCAGCATGGGACAGGTGCTCAGTTCCGGAAGGTCGTGCTTGCCTGTCACAGGACACACCTACAAGGGCTTGTTCCGCTACCTCTTTGTCTCCCTTGCAGACCTCATGCATTTCCGGTATGCAGACATCCCCTGGCGCTTCTGGGGATGCAAGGATGAGTCAGCCCGGATTCCCTTCTTGTGTGCTCGGATCTCAGGGCATATATTTCACTGGTTGATGGAGCATGCCGAAAAGGGATCAACGCGCAATGCCTACGTACACAGTCTCCATCATTGGTGGGCTCCAGAAGATGCAGTGCCTCTGCAGAACAACGACGAATTTGAAGAAGCAGAGAACGGACATCGCAAGAAAGATGCCGTTACAATCGCCAGCTCCGCAACTTACGAGAGAGATCTTGCGATGGCAGAAGAGAAGCGGCGCGCATCGGGCATGCCTTGGAAGGTTGCGCACCTGTCGCAGGACGGGATCCTCGGGTATAGAGAAGTCATCCTGTGTCCGTGTCTGCACACCCGACACGCTCATAGATTGGCTGTGTATGTTCTTTGCACACAGTTGACACAGCTGCAGAAGGGGTTTGTGCACTGCAACACACAGGACTTCGTTGAACCCATCAGCGCGCCCTACTTCCTGTTCCGGTTCCCCGAAGGACACCGCAAATTATCGCTCTGCTTGTGCAAAATGCCAATCCCGCTGGGGGCGACTTTCACACCATTCGTGTCATCCGAGGCGACTTTGAGCACGCTTGACCAACGCGCACAGCAGGAGGGGGATGACAGTTCTGACGAAGAAGATGAGGCCTGCAGGATGGCTTGTCTTGCCCAAGGTGTAACACAACTACGACAGGCGATGGCCGCACTTTGACACCTCAAATTCTAACCGCTCACCTCCGCAGGTGTAGCCGCTACCAGGAGGATAGGTAGGTAGTCCAGAGTCCGGGGAAACTGACAGAAGCAAAACAAGCCCCTCCCCATCCCTCTTCCACCATGATTTTACCCCCCACGCCAGTAGACTGTAACTACCGTATACGTAAATATTTTGGAACGTAAATATTATGGAACGTAAATATTTTGGAACGCTGGTGGGTTGGCGTTCCAGATTTTTTTCGTTCCATAATATTTACAGGGCTTTCTGCGACTCGGGGACTTGGACCAGGTGATCGGACGGCATACAGAGTCCCTGACGGGACCTACTCGTGCACTTTTCGCGCGATTCCTGACGCAAGCCGTCCTCACCACCGAGTCCCCAACTGGCCCTGTAAATATTATGGAACGTAAATATTATGGAACGGACCGGCCAAAAATGGGCCCGTTCCATAATATTTACGTTCCATAATATTTACGTATACGGTATATCATGGGAAAAATGGATGAAAATAGGTGAAAAGACTCCCGCTAGGGGGAGTCAGACTCCCCCTAGCGGGAGTCTTTGACACCCGCTCAGACTCCCGCTCCCAGACTCCCGCTAGGGCCGCTGGAGTCCACCGTGTACATGTAAAATACATGTATATCAAGCAAAAATACATGTATAATAGTTGCATGTCAACTATTATACATGTATTTTTACTTGATATACATGTATTTTACATGTATATTTCATGCATTTACATGTATTTTACATGTATAATACTTGTCATGCAAGTATTATACATGTAAAATACTTGCACGACAAGTAAAATACATGTATAATACTTGCATGACAAGTAAAATACTTGCATGCAAGTAAAATACATGTATTTTACTTGCATGCAAGTATTTTACTTGTCATGCAAGTATTTTACATGTATAATACTTGCATGACAACTATTATACATGTAAAATACATGTAAATGCATGAAATATACATGTAAAATACATGTATATCAAGTAAAAATACATGTATAATAGTTGACATGCAACTATTATACATGTATTTTTACTTGATATACATGTATTTTACATGTATATTTCAGGCATATACATGTATTATACATGTATAATAGTTGACATGCAAGTATTATACATGTATAATACATGTAAAAATCAGTATTTTTACATGTAAAATTTACAAGATCCCACCGTGGAGCCCCCCCCCCCCCCCGGCCAGCCCCCTGCTTACAGTACCCCGGCGTTAAGCCAGCCACTGGGGGGGGGGGGGGGAGTGAACAACAAAAGAACACCGCCAAAAATCCCTGGTGAAGGGATAAATGTCAGGGGACGGGTTTCGGGCTGGGGTTTGGGAACGGGAGGGGAAGGGGAAGGGGGGCGAGAGAGAGAGAGAAGAGGAGGAGGAGGGGTTCTAACAACGAATGGCTATGGCAAGCGCATTGCTGCCAGCATGTGGTGGTGTGATGATGATGATGATGATGTTGTTGCTGGTGCCGCTGTTTGCGTCGAGGCGGCAAAAAAAATAAAGGGGAAAAAAAAGAATGTCGCGGGGAAGGGGGTGTGGGGGTGCGAGGGTATGCCAGGATGTCTCTTTGTGCCTTTCCTATATGTGCAGCAAATAAAGGCCTGGCACAGATATGTTTCGGCACACATCAGCTTCCCCTGCCACCCCACGCCCGTTCCCCCTCCATTGGATTTGCTGATGGGATATTTTTTTTCTACCTACCACCCCCCGTGTATATGTCACCCCCCCCAGGTGCAAAAATCGGGAGGGGGGTGACATAAACACACCTTTTTAGGGTGGTTGCCTTTGAGGCCCTATACGCACACGCGCACACACCTCAGCCCTCTCACAGGCCAATCTGGAGTGCCAAGAGACGCTCGGGGGGCGTCTCTTGGCACTCCAGGTTGGCCTGTCGGGAGGACAGGCAGAACTGGATGTCATCCCCGGTGGAAGGGGAGGAGGAGACAGGGCATGGTGTCCCGTTATTGCGAGACAAACACTTCAAGCTCACATGCGTGTCCGTCCGGACAACCTACATGAATGGCACGGACAGCGCATCACCGAGAGTAACCGAGGAGGAGCACCGCGTACTCTCACTTTGGATGGGTCGTCGTTGGGCAATATGTTGAAATGCTTGCGCTGCAGGAGAAGTGCTGGGTCACCCATCTGACACGTGAAGCAACCTGCAACACAGCGTTGGCGAGCAGGTGGCACCGAAGTTGAAGAGACCCCGCATTGCCCGTGTTGAAGAGCCTGCGTTGGGTCTTTCTGGAGCGCAAGACACGTACTGTCTGTCCTTCTCGTTCCCGTTTCCTCCGGAAGCAGGTGATACGTGCGGTTCCAAAGCGCACCCGCTGCATCCCCTCTCCCTCCATCTTTCGTTCGGCGGCTATTCCGCGCTCTCTTCAACGCGTCGTCGCGAAGATTGCGTCTCAGTATCAGCAGGCAATCCCCGGCTTCCAGTGTGTGTGTGTGTGTCACCCCTCCTTTCCAGCGCAACGAGGAGGAGAGCGAGACCGTGTGGTATCACGTAGAGCAGGAGTAGGAGAGCGGAATCGGTTCTCACTGAGTGGACTCGAGGGGACACTGCTGCGATGCCAGCACGCTAACCCAAGCTGCAATACGAACACCAGGGATATCCCATCCGTCCCATGGGATGTCGCATGGGAGGACAGGATGTCCCCTGGGAGAACCTACGTGACCCAATCGGGTCTCCCATGGACAAGGTCGGTACCGTACGTTCTCCCAGGGGGGAACACGTGCCCTCCCCTGTGGGATAGTGACCATCACCCGTGTGGGATACCCCATTGGGATATCCCACATGGGAGGTCCCAGTCCTGGCCACCGTGATGAGGCCATTTACTCCCCAAAATCTTGACCAACACGTCGTCTCAGCCTGTAAGAGTGCCCACGACACCCCACCCCCCAAAAGGTGTGTTTATGTCACCCCCCCAGCAGCCCTGGGGGGGTGACATAAACACACCCCTTTTGGGGGGTGACATATACACGGGGGGTGGTAGGTAAAACTTTTTTCCCGGAACAGTTGGAGTGGTGAACAGTTGAACGGATTTCCCCCATTCACCCCCCCCCCCCTGACTTGTTCCGGGCACTCCGGTTTGTGCTGGTGCGACACCTTGTTTCGAACTCAAACCGTCCCAAAAGTGGTGTCGTTGCGCTCAGAGGTGCAACAAGGGAAGCGACCCGTTTTCTAACAGAAATAGGGGGCGACGACGGCAGGCAGGGTGGGGGAGCCACGAATGCAAGGATATGCTGGGCCTCAGCAGCAACCCACGAGCAAAGGCAAACGCGCGATATCACACCCCACCCCATCCCACCCCTGCCCTCCCCTGTTTTGTTCCGGGGGATTCCCTGAAAAGCCGGTTCCAACAGCGTGCTCGCACAGAGTGGTGTGTGAGGGGGGTTTCACTATGACGTGCAGAACCAGATCTGTCGTGCTGTGAGCGCCCGAACAAAATAGATGACACACTTGATCCGGTTTGGCACAGAGTGAGGCGATAAAGGCATCCTGTATACGTTTTTTTTTGGTGATTTTTTTCTGTTATTTTTTTTGAATCAAACTGATGCTGCAGTTTCGCCACCTCTGGCAGTCTTGCTGACACACAAGACGTCCAGAGAAGGCTGGCACACATCGCTTGCTCTCGAGGCCCAACGATATTGTCGGGGAAAGATACGGGATGTCTACGAGAAGCCGTCGAAGCAACAGCTTTAAATGGGGGAGGGTGGGGAAGGGGTGCGTCAGACGAAAAGTGTCACTCCAGCGCTGCTGATCTTCCTCTATGTTAATACCTTCATATGATGCGTTGACGATTCCACGCACCTACAGACCCCCTCGCATGATTCGAGAGAGTGTGCAGAGCTCGGTAGGCACAGCCGAGCGACACTTTCCGCGCGCAAAAGATAGGTCGGGTGCGTAACAAAAATTGGGCACAATGGCCTCTTCTGAGCTTTCTGTTGGCTGCGCTTCGTGAAACAGCCGAATTCCTTGTGGCGCCACCCCCCAGCCGCCCAAAGAGGGGGCGGTCAGATAAATATTCTGCAGGGGCCCTCGCTACCAGGTGTGACTGAGTGAGGACAAGTGTGCCACGGCTCACTTCCCCTCACTGACTGACGACCTGTGATGAGCTGTGACTGGTAGCGAGGGCCCCCTGCATATTTTGACTTCTTGTCGGAACCGGTGCCGAAAAAACCGAACGGATGTTGCTTCCTGCTGTTTGCTCCCAGAAGCACTGCAGCCCAATTGGATAAATTGGACATGCATTGCTTTGAGCAAGCACCCAGAGCGACAAGAACACAGCAACAATAGGGGAGCTTCAGCTCAGAAATGCAGAAAGGTCTGTCCCGAACTGAGACACAAAGCGGATACCTATCGAAAAGATGTGCCCGCAAATGAGAAATATGGGGAGAAACCCAGCAGGGCGTTCGCGGGGTGTGGGTGCGGGAACCCACCCCACACCCCTGTCCCCAGGCGGCACAGTGTGGCGGCAGCGAAGAAAAAACCGTACAAATGTATCGCAAGCGTCTTAAATGTAACCGTCACCTCTAAATGTCGAATGCACAATGTCGGACGGGAAAAAGGAATCGAGAGCGGTATTCAGATCTGGGTGGTGAGGTCCCACCTCCCCACCACCCCTGAAACCCCTCAAGAAAGCGGAAGAAGCAAAAAAAAAGACAAGGCGTTTGTTTGTGCGCCCGGAAACCCGGAAAATAAGGATATCGGTGGTTTGTAAAAAAAATCCGCCCACCACCAATGCGTGCCGAAGAAACGAGTCTTCTCCCCTCACAGAATCAGGCAGGGGGGTTGGAAACACGCAGTGGGGTGTGGTGCAGAGGGCCACCCCTCCAATATGATATGATATGGCCAAAAGGTTTGCGCTGGCCAACTCAGTAAAAAGGGAGGGGGGGTGAAGACCCGGTGGGGTCTCCGTCGATCGCGAGAACAGGACACCCCACACATAGGATCCACCCAGGACAAACCTCGCCCACACGCCTGCTGCAGGGTGGTGTGTCCTGGGCGGAGCCGCATCGCGCAGGTTCCTGCTTGTTGGGATAGCATAGCTCCAACCAATCTTACGAAAAGACGCACAACACACCGGATAGCAAAGAGGTGTATTTTTTTGTTGGAAAAACCAATCTTCGCTATTTTGGTGGAGGCGCAGGCGGCGGCCATCTCGGAGAGAGAGAAAGAGAGAGAGACAAAAGGCAGAACCAAAAAAAACCGCAGGCAAAAAATTTTGGCGCCGTGGAGGGGGGGCGCATGTGGGTTTCACCACTTTTGGAGTGGATTGACCCTACACGGACCCTCGCCCCACCCACCCTGTGTCTTGTGTCAGTGGAAGGGAATGGCTTTTACGCCGAGAGCGAGCCCTGCTCTTCAGTTCACCCGAGGGAGAAGAGCCGCTCAGCCCGCCCCTCCACTCCCCAGATGTGCAGCACGGGGTGAAGCGCGTGTGTGTGTGTGTGGCTTTGACGCCAGCTATTCAAAGTGCTGGCGACCGAGAGAGAATGCCAGCCCCCCCACCCACCCACCCCCCATCTCACCGAATGAGAGCAGGGTGAGAGAGCTGAGGGCGATGTGTGATTTATGCAGAATAAAAGGTAAAGGCGCGAAGTCAGCCAACCCTCCCCTCCCGCCCCCCTCCTCAAATGGCAGGCTGTGAGAAGCGGGCGGAGGTGGCGGGGATGAGGGGAGGGGGGGATAGGACGGATTCCGGGTCGCGGAAAGAAGAGCAAACCCTGAAAGGCTTCAAAGGCAAAAAAAAAGTAAAGGGCGTGTTGTGTTGGTGCGCCAGCAGGGGGTCCCACCCCATCGGCGGGGGGGAAAACATCAGGCAGAACCGGAAAAAATGGGGGGGGGGGGGGGGGGGGATGGGGGTCATGACGGAAAAAAAATGAGGGGAAAAAATCACACGAACCGCACACACACACACCCTCCTTCCCAGCCCCCGCCTGACGGTGCAGCCTGTGCAGGCAATCATGCAGTAGGGCGGGGCACAGGCTCTGCCGGCCGGACGGCGTCAGCAGGCCGCGCGGGGGGTGTGGTGCCAGGGCCACGTGCACGCGGGGCCCAGGCAGGGGCAGGCTTCTTGACGCCTGGTCTACCACGGCCTGCGCACCAGGGGTTGCCCTGTGATTGGGTGGAGTGGGTGGAAGTGGCGGTAGGGTCGATTGGGGGCGGGGGAGAACAAAGGATGCAGCGTGCTGGGTCATACCGTCTCGCTCCCGGGCATCACCACGACGGGCAACATCCCGGCCACCTTCAGGTACTCAACACCCTTGCGCTTCTCGCTCGCCGCCTTGCACTTCTCGCTCCACTCCTGTGCCTCCTTGTCCATCAGCTTGCGTGGCCTCTCACGCTCCAGCTGCTCCTCCGTCTTCTTCGGAGGCGGGGTACCGTTCCACCGGACGTTCTGTTTCGGGGGGGGGGGGGTTTTGCAAGAGCAGCTAGATTTTCGCACAAAAAAGACTCGTGGCAGCGTTCGGTATCCTGCACACATGCACTCGCAGGCACCGTTCGTACAAACAAAGAACGCAACTCCAAGTCTTTTTGAGATACCGTATACGTAAATATTTTGGAACGTAAATATTATGGAACGTAAATATTTTGGAACGCTGGTGGGTTGGCGTTCCAGATTTTTTTCGTTCCATAATATTTACAGGGCTTTCTGCGACTCGGGGACTTGGACCAGGTGATCGGACGGCATACAGAGTCCCTGACGGGACCTACTCGTGCACTTTTCGCGCGATTCCTGACGCAAGCCGTCCTCACCACCGAGTCCCCAACTGGCCCTGTAAATATTATGGAACGTAAATATTATGGAACGGACCGGCCAAAAATGGGCCCGTTCCATAATATTTACGTTCCATAATATTTACGTATACGGTATTTTCAATTTCTAGCCAGTAGGATGGGCCAGAGCCTCGCCCAAGCGCACCGCACCGCACCCCCACCTCAACGCTACATACTGCTGGGGACACATCGGATGCAACGCCCTTTGCCTCCGGCTTCTTCTTCGTCGGCGACTTCGACGGGCGGAAGATGACATCCGGCGGGGATTTCGGCGGCGAAGGCGTTGTGCCGGCGCCTGCCGCGGCACCCGTCGAACCCCACGACCCCTCTGAAGGCATGCTCAGAGGCCCGGTGGGCGGCGAGCGTGCGGGAGACTTCGGATTCGTCGGGGGGGACTTCCCTGCGGGGCCAGCCCCGGAGGCCTGGGCTGCATGTGGAGGTGCTGTGATCCGCGCACCCTGCGACTGCACAGGGGCTGCGGCAGACTGCAGCGACGGGCCCAGGGCAGCTGCGGAGGCCGGTGCGCCGGAAGGCGGGGGCGACGTCACCTGGAGCTGCTGGAGGCGCTGGCGAGCCTCCTCCTGCTGTTGCTGCTGCTGCTGCTGCTGCTGATGTTGCTGCTGCTGCTGAACCTGGCGCTGCTGGAAGATCATCTGCTGCAGGATCTCCAACTGTGTGATTGTGTGAGAAGAGAGAAGATGTGGATGGGAACAGGAGAAGTGGGGGCAGGTTGAAAAAAAACTCCTTGCGCCTGCACATCCACGGGGAGGGAAGCAACACCCCAGTGGATATTCGATCGCATGAACAACAAGAAAAAATACACGGCACGGCATTCGGAGATCCGGCTTTGCCACACATCTGCCACACACCGTGCCGGAGAATCACTGTGACCCTTGTGGTGCTGGAGTAAAGTGGGGGTGCACAAATGCAATACCTGCTGCTGCTGCTGGTGTTGCTGCTGCTGCTGTTGGTGCTGTGCCTGCTGCTGCTGCTGCTGCTGCTGCTGCTGTTGCTGTTGCTGCGCCTGCTGACGATAGCTCTGCAGGAAGTGCTGCACAATCTGCTGCTGCACCTCCCTCGGGGACTGCGTGAACCCCGGCTGCTGGGTGATATGCTGCAGCAGGGCATGCACGCGTGGCATGTCATTCTGCTGCTGCTGCTGCTGCTGCTGTTGCTGCTGCTGGGCCTGCTGCTGCTGCTGCTGCCTCAGCTGCTGCTGCTTCAGAAGGTTTGCCAGCTCTGTCGCCTGGTTGGCAGGCGGCTGGTTCGAACCAGCCCTCTGTTGCATGTGGAGCAAAAACTGCTGCTGGGCCTGCTGCGCCTGGGCCTGCTGCTGCTGCTGATGTTGCTTCTGCTGCTGCGCAAGAGACCCGTGCATCCCACCGTTCTGCGACATCTGCTGTTGCATAAACGCATGCTGGTCATCCACCTGCTTGTGGTGCGACCCCATCACAGGCTTCTCCGCCGGCTTCTCATCGTAAACAGACCGGCTGGTCTCCTTCTTTGCAGGGGCAGGTGCAGGAGCAGCGGCCGGAGCAGCAGCTGGTGCAGGAGAGTCGTTGCTGCTGTTCTTCTTCTCGATTGCCTGCACAACAAAAGGGGGTGATGCGCGGGGTGTGTTGGGTTGATGGCAGGCGGCAAACACCTGCCGTTTGCACGGGAGAAAAAGAAAAGCACTGCTGGGAAAAATCAGAAAACTTCACCAGAAACAGCCATACCCGCTTCTTCTGCTGTGTGTAAGCATCAAGACGCCTCTGCCGGTTCTCTTCCGTCTCATCCTTGAAGCGGTGGATGATCGACTCGGCCTGCAGGGTGGGGCAGTGTGTGGGTGGGAACGCTAATCCCGGGCAGCAAGCATTGCCCCTCGGCCCTCTGTTGCGGACCTTCGCTGTCCCCGTAATCGTCGGTGGCATTTCACAAGAAAATGTGAAATACGACGGAACCCTCTCTGGCCTCTGTACTGTGAGAGTTTCATTGGACGCTTCCACCATGTGAAATTAAACACCGAAATAACCCACCTTGATATATGGCCCCACCTCCCTCCCATCCAGATAGTTGACAGTGAACTCAGGGCGAGCGCCAGCAGGACGGCGGGGAGAACATACCACAAACATCGCATTCGGACTGTACGTCTTATACAGATCCGTCAGGTTCTCCTTGAACTCGGCAAAATCCATCGTGCCTTAGGTTCCTTCTCCTTCGCTCGAAGCGGAATTCCGGGTCGAGTCTCCCACACACAGGCTGTCTGGCTCGGGAAAAAAAAAGAGCTCAGCAAAAATATAATTCGTCAGGGATCACAAAAATAGGCAACGGCGCCCAGTGAGATCCGATGTGTAAAAGGGACGAGGCTTGTGGGATATGCTCTGTTGTTTCGAAGAAAGGACACGTGCAGGGTTGATGGAGCTGGCTCGCTTGCAAAGGTAATCCGCAAGGAGAAAGAGGGAGAGGTTGTTGCTGAGGGGGTGGGGGAGTCGGGAAGAAAAAGAAAAGAAAAGAAAAAATCCGGTGTAACCCGGTATAGAGTCGCTTGAGAGGATGGGGTGGGGGATTGGTGTGGGGGGTTTTTTTCCCTTCAGATGCTGTTCACCTGATGCCGTCCCAGAAAAATCAAAGATCAACCGGGGAAGGGGGGCTTGATGTCGTCTGAAAGAAAGCTTAGTGCAGCAAACAAAAAAAATGAGGTTTCACGAGAGAAGGTGAAATTGGTCTTCTTGAGAGCGGTCTAGGGAAAACCCTATCCCAGAGTATTTTGTGGGGAAGCGGGGTGCCGGGTTGTGTTTGGCGAATGAAGTTTCGTGTGCGCAACGGAGCAAGCCTTCTCGTTCTTTAACCCCTGCCGGGTTGGGCCGGGACAAGGCGCTTTCTCCAAAGCAAGCCACACACAGGGAGGTTTTGAGGGAAGCGGTAAGAGGTGGGGGGGGGGGGGGAGTGGGGAGAAAAGCAGCGGGATGTTCCCACAGAAACCCTTCTCCAGCAGCTGTGTTGCTATTGGATTGGCCCCAACGCGGATGTGCGTTTGGGCGGAGTCGCTGTGTTGGGGTGGCTGGGGGGAGAGAGAGCGGGGCGGTGAGGGGCTGCTTTCTGCTGTTTTGTCTTTCTCTTCTGGTTTGGACTCGAGTAGGAACCTCGGGTGTCAGCCCGGTATACCCTGCAGGGGGTGTGTGTGGCGTAATGTGTGGTGCATTTTTGAGCTGGGGTACGACAGCGGATCACGAATTCACTGTGGTGTGTAGGACAACGGAGATCGCATCAAGAGCCGGGTGATCGGTGCGATGGGGTGGGAGGGGGGGGGGGCCCGGGGGGGGGGGGGGGGGGGGGCGCGGGCCAGCCGACTTGCCACAGTTTATTTTTCGGGTAATATATCCCTCTGGCACGCACGCAGTGGGTTGTTGTTTGACTTTAAAGTTTTCCTTGTTTAGGGTGTTCTCCTTCAAGTCAAAGAATCAGGGCGAGGGCAGGAAAGAAAAACAATGCAAAAAAAAAGAAACAAAGGAAATGAAGGAAACGGATAAAATACAAACGGCATAACATGAGATGCATATTATGTGGATATTGGCCTCTCGTTTGTAAATGTCTTCGCCACGCACCCTGCCTTCCCGACTGCAGATGGGGGGGTTGCAAACACAACGCCGCAACCGCATGCCTGGGGAGAAGGGGCCAAAGGCGGCTAAAGAACAGCGTAGGGGGGGTGGGGGCAGAAAGGTGTCATAAAAAAGCGGCAGTCAAGCGAAAAAAACCAGTAAATCGGGCCTTGGTCAGTGCGGTGTGCACATGGTTCTTGCAGCAGGCCTATCGGATGGGTCTTCTTGGAGATGGAAGGGGAAGAAAGGTTTGTTTTTTTTTGTTGTTTTCGTCGGATTTTTTTTCGAGGCCCACCTGTGTTTCAAAGCAGCCGGTAAACAGATTTTGCTCATACGTTTTCGTTATTTTTGTGTGTTGACCCACATCCACCCCCCGTCCCCGGAAGCCGGAAAGCCCGCAGGAACAGCGCGGCTCTCGCCTTGCTGTGGCTGCTCGTGGCCTGTGCCGGCGTGCGGGGTGGGGGTGGGAGAGGCATCCAAGAGGGCGCCCCTCGGATAAGAACAGCAAGGGAAAAATGTGGAAGAAACTGAACACATAAAAGAATGGGCCGCCCTTCCCTTCCGCTGAACAAACGCTTGGTGCGCTTATGGGAAGGGAATTGGTGCCCTGGAATCGGCATTGCTTCCAAGGTGCCCCTGTTTGCTGGGCCGATGATTAAGAATAATCAGGCGGCAGCATGGGCGCGTTGACAGCCGCATTGTGACGCCATCACTCGTTCACAACACGTGTCTGTCCGATTTCCCGTCCATGAACGGAACAGAAGAAACAACCCGCACCTCACCTAACATGATCACGCGAGCTCCTTCTTGACGCACGTGTCGGTGTTGCAGCCGCCACCAGGGCCCATCTGCACGCACTTGCTGAGCGTGCAGCGCCCCCCCTGGTAGGTGCAGAAGCCCTGGGTGTTGCCGCAGGCAGTGGCGTCGAGCGAGTCGCAGTCGGTGTGGTCCAGCGTCATGCCGAACAGCACAAACTCGATGTCAGCCGCAGCCTTGAAGTTGTAGTCGGTGTCCGCCTCCAGGGACTTGACGTACCCCGTCATCTTGTGCATCGTGTCCGTGCGCCCGTTGGTGAAGCTCGGGGCGCAGCGCGTACGCTCGAACCCGTCCTGGAGCAGCATCGCCGGCAGCCCGCCCTTCTCAGACTCACACGGGAAGCACTCGTACAGGAACACCACGATGTTGCACGGCTGCCCGACCACGCAGCGGAATGTGAAGGTCGAGTCCTTGTCGATCTTCGTCGCGACCGGGACCTTGAGGCTGGTGCCGGCGGCGTACCGCGGCGGCACGCCGTGCAGCTGTGCCGTCTTGCCGGGCTGCGAGGTCATCCACAGCTGCCCCCACGCGGGTGCACCCTCGGCCAGGAAGGTGTCCAGCACATCAATGGGCCGCCCTGCGTTCGGCCCAACACCACCATGGGACATGCTGAAGGACGGCATCAGAACCGGGTCGCACGGTGTGGACGCGGTGGGGCCGGCAAGGCAGCGCCCCGTGGACAACGCACACACGGCCTTGCCCGTCGCCTGGCTGATGCAGTCACCGTTCGCGTCGGGTGTGAGAAGGTCACCGGGAGTGCTGGAGCGCGGGCAGCAGGTGTTGCACTCAGGCGAGCAGAACTGGGCATGCATGCCCTGCAGCGAGGCCAGCCCGACGGAGGCGAGCAGGAGCAGCTTGCGCGACATCATCTTGGATGCGGGTATAGGTTGTGTGAGGGTGCGGGTGCGGGTGAGTTCTGCAGTGGGAGGCGGATAGGAGGCGTGGCTTTCGCAAACCGCCGATTCTCACGAGGGAAAACAACAGAGGGATCAACGTGCGTCGGGGTTGGGGCGGGGATTGGGGTCAACGGACTGAACTCGGACCCCCCCACCCCCCAGTCTCCTCCAACTGAAAGCGGCCGCACTCTCCAGAAATGCGGAACACGTGTGTCTGGACAGCATGATCCCCAGTCCGCTCTGAGTGCTCCGCACAACATCCACTTTGAAGGTATATTGGGCATAGCGCACCCACGAGACAGGGCTCTGACACACACACCTCAACCTTGCGTACAATAAAGACCCGGGCGTCGGATTGGAGGGGAGGATGACACACGGGAAACCTTTCTTGTTCTGCGCACACTCCCACCCCCCACACAGTTTCAAAACAAGTGCGGTGTTCCCACCGCATATCGGATCCTTCTGCAAACGCTACATACAAGCTTGGGTGGGGCGTCGGCGATGCTGGAGGATGTGGGTGAGAGTGTCCAGAGTGGGACTCGGAGAGCCTCGCATGAATATGTTTCTGCAGTAGCGCAGGCGTCCCGTCTAGCACCATCTTCTCTCCTGTCGTCCTGTCCAGCACCTTGTCTATACTGCCTCTGCTGGGCACATGAATGAGTGTGTGGAGTGGGTAATGCGCGGGGGCAGTCAAATCTGGAAGTGAAGGTTCCACCAAATGAACAAAAAAAATCACGCACCACAGCAACCAAAACGTGCTCTGCACACCAACCCCACCCTTCGTCATCTCTGGCTCAAGGGTGTGGTTAACCACAGGGAGGCTGTTGGGTGCAAAGCGTCGACAAAAATATCATTAGGTGTCGGCAGGGTGAATCTGGTGGAATCTGGAATGTGTGACCAGATTCCGGCAAAACCATGTATAAATACAGAATGTACAGCGAACCCCCCACCCACCCACCCACCCCCCACACACCGAGCTACCAGTGTAAACCAGGGGTTGCTGGAGCGCAAAACAAAGTGCATGCCTCACACAGCCAATGCGGCCTTCCACCCCATCCCCCATGCAGCACACCCACACGCGCAGAAGGGTTTTTCCCAGCCCCCATTCTATTTTGTGCTGACGCTCGCGCACCCCCCCCCTCACCCCACCCCCACCCTCACAGGGGCAGCGATCCCAAGGGCGCAGGGGCCGCAGCCGCCACCCCCACCCCTTCAATAGGCCCGGGAACCGCACCGGAGGAGGCACGCCCTCGACCCGGCTTCTTCTTCGGCATGGGTGATGCAACCTGACCACCCCTGCCACCACCACCACCTGTCAGAGGCGAGGTCGGGAGACCAGGGGGGCGCGGCGGCTCGGCCGTACCCACAGCGCTTGGGGGGGGTTTTGACACCCCCACAGGCAGCAGCTCGTGGGATACGCCGTAAACAGAGCCTGGGAGGCACACCCCGTCCGTGCTAGCGACAGACTCTGAGCGTGATCTGCTCCGAGGAGGCACAGCGTTGAACCTGCTGGGTGTTGCGGAGCGCCTCCCGCCCCGTGGGGCAGCCATGGTCCGGCCTGCCGGGGGTGCCGTGCCCGACTGGCTGCCACCCCCGTCCCCACCGCTGCCTCCCAGGTCCGCCTCGCTCCCGGCGAAGCTCATGTTGTTGGCGAAGCTCGCTTTCAGCCCAATCCTCTCCGCCCCGCTCCCCGTGCTCCCGACGCTGTTGCGCCGCTTCCGCGGGAGAAGCTCAGCGCTCGCCCCAAATGTGCTCGCCGGGATCGCGGCATGCGACAGCAGCGGTGCGGACCGATTCCCCGACTCCCCGCCAGTCCCCGAGGCAGCCTCGCCACTCCCCAACAGCTTCTTCGCAGCAATGTGGTAGTCCTCCAGCAGAAGCCCCTCGTCCTCAGGGCTCGCAAGGTCAAAATCCTCAGGGGAGTTCCCAAGCGCCACGTCGGGGTCACCATAGGATGACCCGCCGTCCCCCCGGGGGGGTGGAGGGGCGAAGGATATGGGCGTGGCATGCGCTGGCTTGGCACGTCTCTCTGTTGTGCGGAAGCCGTTCCACATGTCGAGCCCGAAGGTGACGAAGTCATAAACGGCTCGGATGAGGGAGCAAATCATGCCCATTAGGAAGAAGTAGACGCCCACCTCGACACCCCAGTGCTGCATGCTGTGGTTGGCAAACGCGACGGCGTGGAAGATGAGCCCGAGGATCATGAAGCCATGCAGGGCCACGTTGAGGTGTTTGAGAAACCTTGCGATGAAAATATCGCATGCGAGGCACAACGCAATGTACCCAGCCATGAGAGACGCGAGTGTGAGCACCTTCGCAATGCACCACCCCCAGACCCCGGTGCGGATGGATACGATCAGAGAGAGCGGGATGAGGATGGCCATCTCCAGGGCAAAGTATTTCCCCCGGATCCACCCGATGTTGCGATAGATGTCGAATGTCACCCCATGCCGTTCGACGTGGAGGCGGTGGGCGTCGTCGGAGACCCATTCAACCGATCCGAAGAAGTATGACGCCACCCTCGACACGCCCTCAACAGGCTTTGTCTGGGCTGCAGGCGGTTTACTCGTCCACCACAGAGCTGCGGTGAGGCCTGTGCAGGCGAGGAGTCCCATGATACCAATCGCCAGCACCGCAGGGCCACCCCTGGGGTAGAAAATCAGGTCGAAGGCTGACTCCAGGGTTCCGGGGAAGAGGAAGAGGATGGGCGGAAGGCATACGGAGGGATAGCGAATCACCGCTTGTGCGCGCTTCAGCGCGGAGGGGGCGGCGGAGCCGCCCCCTCCGCTGTTGGCGCACAGCGGGTTAGGGTGCTGCCGCACCCCTGCGACGCCGCAGGGGGGGTTGAAGCTGTTCCCGGTGTTGCTGCTGCGGATGTCGAGGTCGGGCGGGGCGAGGGCTCCGACGCTGCAGCCAGGGTCCCCGCCGTCGCCCCCCTCGCGTGCCGCGGGGGTGCCCGGGGCGCCGTCGCAGCGTGTCCCGTAGCCCAGGCGGGAGACGGCGCGGAACAGCAGCCAGAAGAAGACGCAGCCTGCGATGGAGAGTGAGATGTTGCCGACAATGGCGCCCGCCTGCGGGACGCCGTTGATGCGGAACATGAGTGGGTGCGACACCAGCTCCAGGTCCTCCGACTCGTCGGTGTCGTCGGTGCACTCGATCCCCCCGATGATCAGCTCCTGCCCCGGCACGGAGCTGCCCGAGGCTCCCCCCAGAATCGACATCACCCCCACAGCACCCGCCACCGCGGTCCCCACCGTGCGCGTGTCGGTCTGCACCGACGCCGCATCCACGCTCATCGCGGTTGCCGCGAGAGGCGCGAGCGTCGCTGGGGCAGGGGTGGCAGGGCTGGGCGTTGCAGGGCTCCCGCTGAGCGGCGCCGCCGTGGCGGGAGGCACTGTGGGAGGCGGCATGATGACGGGTGACAGGGTGGGGGCTGCGGGTGCCAGCGTGGGGCCCGCCGCAGGGGCGGAGGTGTCGGGGCTCGGGGTGGGCGGCACCGCCGTGGGGGGCGCGGCTGTCGCGGGTGCCGGTGTCGGCGGGGCTTCTGTCGCAGGCGCCTCTGTCGGCGGGGACCCCGTCGCAGGGGCGGCTGTATCCCGCCATGCCGTCCCAGGTGCCTCCGTTTGCGGGGAATCCGTCGCAGGTGCGCCTGTCTCCGGCACTGCCGTTGCAGGGCTCCCCGTCTGCGGGGCATCCGTCGCGGGGGCCTGTGTTTCGGGTGCCGGGGTTGGCGGGACGGCTGTCTCAGGCCCGATGTACACCGCCACCACAAGCGAGCCGTACGCCAGGATCGCGACATTCTCCCGCAACACCACACCGCGGATCTGGGGCGGGTTCGGCGACCCCTCCAAGGTCCACCTCCCCTTCTCCTCCAGGTTCAGCGACTGGGGCACCACGTGGTAGACGACAAGCGTCGCCACCCCTGAGTGGTACTCCACGGTGCCGATGAACTCCTCATCTGTCGAGCCCGACATGGCTACGATTGAATCCCCAGGGGTCAGCCTGTGGATCGGGCCAACGAGCTGCGGAGGCAAAGCCTCATTCGACACGTCATACACAGATAGGGTCTCAGATGTCGCCATGACATAGTGTGTGTTGGTGAAGAAGGAGAACGCGATGGCATTCTCTCCCGGGTTCAGCGCCAGAGCATCTCCCTTCGGCATCCACACGCTCGCGACCTGCTTCAGCCGCAGCACCTTGCTCTGCCCCACGACGAGGTTGGGCGCTTCGAAGGCAAGCGGGTGGCAGGCCGAGCCCAGCGGAGCCACAGGGATAGGCGTCAGGGATGTCAGCTGCTGTGCAATATGCGCATCACCCGACTGCAACGAGAAGAGGCTGCGCTCATCAGCTTGGAGGAATACGGTGTGCCCACCACGCCCATGCGTGGAGTGGGGGCAGGCCGCGGCTGCAGTGGAGCCAGCCAAAAGGGGGGGCAGCTCGAGGGTCTCCACGGCGTAGGTCATCTCCTGGTAGTCGCTGATGACAACCTGGTGCGTTGTGTTGCGGTAGACGATGGCGTCAGGGGTGCCCGTCCCTTCAGCAAGGGCCTCGAAGGTTGCCATGCCCGGGGCGGGGTAAGTCGACACGATCTTGTAGGCCTTGCGGAGATCGATGACATGCAGCTTCCCGTCGTCACCCGATATCACGAGCCAGCCGTTGCGCAGCCTCATCTGCAGGATATCCACCCCCACATCGAGGCGTTCGGCGAGACGATACCCTCTTGCAACATCTGGTCCGCAAAGAATGCCGAGGGCGGCGATCGCGAGAAAGGCTGGGCTTCGTGGGGTGAACATCACAGGGGGGGTGGGGGGGGGGGGGGGTGGGGGGTTTTTTGAAATGAGAATTACAATAGAAGGAACCACAAAAGGATGATCTCCCTTCACTCGTTATGCAATCTCGGTTGGTGGGGGGGGGGGCAAAACGAATTGCCCTTGGAGAGAGGGGGAGGGGGTGTGAGTGGGAGAGTGGGAGAGGGAGGGGGGGGTGGAAAGATCCCCTGATCTCTGTGGTGAGGTCACGCACGCCCCACCACCACCCCCACCCCCCCACCCCGCCCCTCTCTCCTCCAGAACAGCACAAAGGTGTGGGTGCGGTGTTCGATCCTGCAGAAGGCGATGGGGGTGGTGGGGTGTGCGTGGAATTCCGGAGGAAAGCGCCCTATCACTTCACAGCTACAACCGCTCTGATGGATTTCCCTTGTTTCTTTTTGTTTGCTGCGTTGACGCTTCTACACACAAAAAACCCTGAACTGAAAATCACACCCTGAGCCTGATGAAGGGTTGGGTTAGTGTCTAGAGCACGTTAGGTTGCAGATGTAGCGGGTCGCTTTCCTCTCACACGAGTGCGATTAAAACCTCTCGAGGCACGGTGTCCGCAAGCCGGGGAGGGTGGGTTGAAGAAGGGCCGGGCGGGGGAGGGGGTGGGGACCACGGACTACTGCGATGAGGCGGCATTTTTGTTAGTACCTGGGACCCCCCGTGTTTAAGTCCCCCCCCTGGAGGCGATTTTCGGCCGGGGGGGACTTAAACACGGGGGGGGCGGACCTAAACACAGGGGGGGCTTAAACACGGGGGTGGCACAGTGGAGACCAAGAAGACCTCTTCCTCTGCTGTCGTAGGGGGGTAATTCCGGTCCGGAGGGACTTTTGGCACCCCACTTTTCGACTCTGACAGCACCTGGAGGGCCTAGGGGCCACCTGATGACCCTCCAGACCAGCCCACCCCCGTGTTTAGGTCCCCCTGTGTTTAAGTCCCCCCCCTGCCAGACCCCCAGGGGGGGACTTAAACACGGGGGTAAGGGGGGGGGACTTATACACGGGGGGTCCCAGGTATTAGCATTTCAGCACAGGGGGGGGGGGGGGGGGAAGGGGGGCGCCCCACTCCACCCCCCCCTGCCCCCCCCCCCCCCCCCATCTCAGGCTAATTCTGTCACAAACACGCGGTTGACACCGTTGTGTGATTTTTCAAAAGTACCCCGCCACTGCAACCCTGAGATTCTTGACCACCATGGCACCAAGCATCACCGGTGGCAGGGCACTTCTGAAAAAAACACCCCGCGCGTACACATTTTAACCTGCATCCTGGGAGGGGAAGGGGAAGGGGGCGGGGGAGAGGGGGGGGGGGGGGTAGAGGGGTATTTTCTGTTGCTACAATAATGCACCCAACAACACACACACACACACACACACACACCCCTTCCCAAATCCCTTGGGCAATCGCAGAAGGGAAGCATGCCAACACCCTCCCCACCCCCCCCCCCCACCCCCCACATGTGCACACCCCCCCCCCTCTCCCCTGAAACTGGGTTGGTTTCCTTGCCACATTTTTAGGTGTACTCATCTGTAGTCAGCGTGGCAGCCTGTTTGCCCCTTTTCACTCCTTTTTTTTCCTGTGCGTTGGCTAGAACTTTTTGTTTGTGTTTCGTGTTTTCTTGCGGGGGGAGGGGGGGAGGGGGGGGGAGGCGAATTTTTTTCTCGAATCTCCGCCTCCGCCTCCGGACCCCCCCGCACCCCACCTCCCTCCCTTGCCCCATGCTGCCGCCGGTTGTTTTTTAACAAACCAAACGCAGCAATACTTATATTGGAAGAGCATCGCCCACCCGTCACACCTCTTTCAAGAGCCTCTCTTGCGAACACCACTCTCCAGTCTGATGAAGCGGTGTGAATCATCCGCATGCAGTGCGTCTGAGTGCCGTGCCGTGTAATGTCTGAAGCTGGGACGCTGTAATATGGATTCTTTCGCTGCATTCAAGTCTCGGATTGCAGACGGGGGTGGGGGTGAGGGGGGGGATGCCTTATGATGTTGGTCACGGGCAGTGGGTGTGTCGTCACAAACCCTTCACGGCCTCCCCTCCAGCAACTAGATAATAAAGTCATGCAAACCCTCAAAGGAAGCAAATTGGATCTCTCACGGAAAGAGACCAACCATCGCCAGGTGATAAGGCTTCTGTTTTGTGTGGAGAATGTGTGTGTGGGGGGGAGGGGGGTGGGTGGGTGACGGGTTCTTGTTTTGCACCTATACATAAGTTGGAAGACGGATTTCGCCGGAACGGATATTTCAGTAATATTGGTTTCTGTGTTTTTTTTTCTTTGCACTGGGGGTATGGAAAAGTCGGTGAAAAAAAATGAGAAAAAATGAGAAAAAATCGGCCGAAATTTGCTGTTTTTCGCTTAAAAAAGAGTGTGGGGAGTTGGGTCCAGTTTAGCAAAGTGAGCTTATTTTTCGAAAATTGAAAAATTGGGGACACCAAAAGTCCCCAAACAAGTCTTCGACTTGGCGCGCAGAGTGATTTTTTTTTGGTGAAAAAATGCCCCAAAAATTGTCGGGTCAAAAGTTGCTGTTGAAGACGGTGCAAGATCTCTGCAGGCTGGGTGGGCGCTACGCTGACGGACCCCCCTGCCCCCCCCCCCCCTTTACCTCGCCCCCTTTTCCCCTCACCAGCGGGCTGCCCCTTGTGAATGGTAGATTTGCCTACAGCCCCTTGTTCATGCCGCCAGCACGGAGCCCCACGCAGCTCAACCCCGGCCAGTGCGCGGTTTGTTTGCCCTAGAGCTTTGTTGTTTGTGTAGTTCATGTTACAGTGCTAAGAGCCCGTAGAAGCAAAAGTAGAACCTGCTGCGCTAGCCCCACCAAGCAGCCACAGTACGACAGGACGCGCGCAGGCACCGGGCCCCCTCTCCTAAAAAAAAAGTTGCTGTTGAAGACGGTGCAAGATCTCTGCAGGCTGGGTGGGCGCTACGCTGACGGACAACGACAAGCCGGAGGCTGCGACTGTGAAGAATCCAAAGAACGGCCCGGGTCCTCCTCGAGATGGCGGTGCTGGCCCCTGTTCCCACCGGTGTGACACGGGGCATTCCGGGACGCGATAGCGCTGCTGCACGGATGCCAACGAGGAGGGCCACTCCGAACCCTGAACACCCCGCCAGACCTGCTTGTTACATCACAAACAGCAGACCCAGAGTGGAGTGCCTCGCCCCGGTAAACTCAAACCCTGCCAGATTGACGAGGCCACCACCTCCTGGCACTGCCTGCCCGTGCACGACAGGAACGGGTGACCTGCAGGTCGTCGTGAGCAGGACCATGGCAAACCACTCGAACCTGTGTGGGGTACGGCTGCTACCGCAACTCGTCATGTGCGGTGTGCAGCGGGTGCGGGTGCGCCACGACCGGGTGGTGCGTACTCCTCCAGGAGAAGTGGGCGAGCTCATTCCCGCAAACGCCTGAGTCGGGGATGAACTACCTCCTTCAAAAAGCATCGGAGCACATTGGTGGTCGTGGCGTCAGGGAAACCGACCGTCCTGATGAGAATACGGTAAGTGATGAGAGGATGTCGGCGCCGTTTGCCCACGTCGTCAACTGTGGGGAGAGTCTGTCGGAGGCGAGGCGGGGAGGGCCGCGACACAACACGGGAACCGGGTCGCAATTGAAAAAGGGGGACCGGTTCGCGTGTGGAGGGGGGGTGCGGGGGGGAGGCCCGGCAGGCCAAAGGACCGATGCGCCACAAACCCGCGACCGACGCACCAGACATGTGTGGGAAGGGGGGGTGCGGGGGGGAACAGGATCCCAGACAACAGGACAGACCAGCCAGGACCTCAGCTGCACGAGTCTTTGTCACGTGGGCTTGACATCAGGTAAAAGGCCATTGCTACCAACCTGAGAGCAGATAGTGGCCTGGTCTCGGTGACAGCACACGGAAGACTTGCTCTCAACGCGGCATGCGGGTCACAGAAGTCAGAGCGTGGAGGCAGGGTGACGCGTCATGAAAGAGGACAAAGAGGTGTGGGAGGGAGGAGGCGAGCACAAAAGGGCGTCGGCTACCGCACGCCCTTTCGGAAAATTTTTTTTTCGGCCAAAAAAAATTTTTTTTCGACATGTCGAAAATCCGGCCACCCTGGGGCAGCAGCCTGGACTGGTGGCCACCCCAACCAAAAAAAATCGAAAAAAAATCCGAAAAAAATCCGAAAAATATCGGTGTGGCACCCCAGAGGGCCCGATTTTCGGTTTAGTCGGCCGGAAAAAAAAAATTTTTTTTCGGCCAAAAATTTTTTTTTTCGACATGTCGAAAATCCGGCCACCCTGGGGCAGCAGCCTGGACTGGTGGCCACCCCAACCAAAAAAATGGGGAATGCTACGAGCACGGCCAAAAATCGTTCAAATCGTTCAAAAAATCGAAAAAAAATCCGAAAAATATCGGTGTGGCACCCCAGAGGGCCCGATTTTCGGTTTAGTCGGCCGAAAAAAAAAATTTTTTTTTTCGGCCAAATTTTTTTTTTCGACATGTCGAAAAATCGGTAATTCAGTACCCCGGGGGGGTATGGAATCTGGGAACCTCGACCTGGCGACTACGGGTGACTACGCGCGACTACGACACAATGCGATTTTTTGCGAAAAAATCGATTTTTTTCGAAAATCTTACTCTCTTTTCCCCAGCCGAAAAACCGCGCGTAAATCGCCTAAAAGTGACTAAGAATGACTAAATTTCCATACCCCCACTATTCACACTTATGGAACGCCTGTACGCCCGTCACCCCTTCCGTGAAGAGGTTTTCCTGAGGTTTCTCACAACGGTGCACGTGGGAAAAAACGTTGCGCTGAAAATCCATAGCTGAATTCCATGACTGGCACGAATGATTCATGTTGGTTACATTTGAAATTCAGCGAGCCCAAATCCTGATCCCCACACTCTTCCAGAGACACTTCTACCGAATTACTCGAAGCCCTTCTTCGGAAAATATGCAGTCCATATCCCTTCGCACCAGGCGTTCCATAAGTGCATGCAGAGTTTTTTTTTGTATAATTTACATACATTGGGCGTTATTCCGTTACCAGTAACGGTAATAACGTTATTTTTGCGTTATTTTTTGACCCCAAAAAAGGCAGCATTTCCCGGTGAATCTGACCCGAAACTGGCGTCCCTACCCCCCCTAAAAGAATTTTCTTGGGTAAAATATCACTCCAGGGGGCCACTCCGTGATGTCAAAAAATTGGAAAACGTTTTCTCCTAAAATAACGCGTTATTTTTCCGTTATTTTCATGAAAACTTGCGTTATTCGGACAATTTTGCGGGCGGATGGTGTAGTTTTTGGTGGAGATGGCTCCAGAATACCCCCCTGGGACCATTTTTTGGATAATAACGCACGGACATGTCGAGTTTCGTGAAAAAATCATGTTTTTTGGCTTTTTCAAGGCAAATGCTGCAGAAACCCCTGCAACCTTGCAGTATCCAATGTTCCTGGAGTGAAATTTGGAGTGAAAATCACTCCAAAATCACTCAGTGTGGACACAGAAGTGAATCCTTCAGGAATACACCCGCACAACTCACATTGGCGGAGTAAAAACCACCTGATATTTTTACTCGTTACGAGCGACGAAGTAGCGCGAAGTAGCGACGTGCCCATTTTTTCCCGGCCCGTTCTAAAATATTTACGTTCCAAAAGTCCGTTTACTGGTGCTGTCAAAAATGCTTCGCACAATATACGCACGAACTACCCAAAGTACGCTCGGGCTACGCACGAAGTACGCAGGAACTACGCAATTTGAACTTTCTTGCACCCCCCAGTCATTATTTGCACGCACTCCAGGTCCCATATTTGCACCAGTGCAAATATGAGACCTGGAATGCAAATATGGTAGCTGGAGTGCAAATATGAGGAATTTCCGAGTTCGTCGTGCTGTGCAAAACATGACTGGGTTGTGCAAGAAACCATCATCTGCACCCCGTATCGGACTCAATTGCACCCTCGTGCAGGTAAAAAAAGGCCTCGGGCCTCCGGCCCTCGGACCGTTGTTTTATTACGCACACGACCTTCGCGCAGAAAGTGTCATTCAGCCCTGCCAAACGTGCTCTACACACCACCCCCTTCATCAGGCAAGTGGGTTTGTAAGGGTGTGTGGAAGCGTCAACGCTCGGGTGCAGGAAATATACATTTTGGTCACAAATGGCGTTACACGCACTACGCACAACGTGTGCACGACTTCGGCAGAACTACGCACAACCAACGCAATTTGGACCTTTCAACAACACCATTTACGGTACTTCGATTTTGGGTGGGAAAGATGGGGCAAGGAAGTGGAAAAAACTGCGAAGAAGGTCGAAAATTTTCACATTTTCATCAGAAACCATATTCAACGGATTCCGATTTTCGGGTGAAATCAAGCAGGTTGGCGCAATGGCTCATGTTCACCCAAAAATGCACCTACCAAACCTCTTTTGCTTGATTTTTGGGACGGCATGGGTGATCCAGAGGCCAAAAATCACGATTTTTTCACCAATTCCTTCGACAACGGACAGTTCCAGACCACAAGGACCACATTTTGGGGTCAGAATTTTCTCGGTCAAAAAATTCGAAAAATCTGAAATCTCTCGGAATTTTGAGCATTTTTTGAGATTGGCATGCCCATTTTAGACCCTTTGCGTGGCTCTAAACCCAAAAATTTGCTCGAAAATGGCCTCAAATAGCCTAAAACAGCCCATTCTGGCCACCCCGAAAAAAAAATTCGAAAAGGGTCCCCCTATAGAAGTTGCCCAAAAATACCGAAAATAACGCGGTATTACCGGTAATAACGGTAATAACGTTACCGATAACGTTATTACCGTTACTGATAACGGTATTACCGTTACCGATAACGGTAATAACGGTAATAACGTTACCGATAACGTTATTACCGTTCCTGATAACGGTAATAACGGTATTACCGTTATCGATAACGGTATAACGCGGAAAAATAACGTTACCGATTTTCGGATAACGTTATTCGGCCGTTCTGGAACGTTATTAACGGTAAGTTATTTTACCGAAAAAATAACGGTATTACCGTTACTGGTAACGCAATAACGCCCGATGTATGTATAATGGATGAATGGATGAAAGAACGGACACAGCAGAAAGGCAAAGGGGGCTGGAACAAGGATGAGGGGACCGCCAGTCCATGCAGGAACGGCCACACCCCCTCCCCCCCCACCCGGACCTACCTCCACACCACCCTCCGGAGCAGGAAGATCGTGACTGCCACTGCTGCAGGTTAACCAAAGGCACCCCCCCCCCCCCAGGCCCCTGCACGGTCCTTTAAATCTCTGTTTAGGGCTGTCACAAACACGATTTTTTGGATTTTGGGCCAAAAACTCCACCAAAATGGACGTACCTGGCCAAAAATCGAGTGGGGGATCACTGAAAAAATCCGAGAAAATAGCGGACACCCTCGAGAAAGTCGATCCATTCGAATTACTTGGCATTTTTTCCTGAAAAAACCCCGAAAAAGTGTAACGCTCGTGTAACGCTCTTGGGCCGATTTGTAACAGTCCAAGAATGTCACGTCCAAAAGGCAGAGAAGGCCTCTAAACACCCCAAAACCACGTAGATACCCCTCGGGGTAGGTTCCTGGGTGGTTTTTAGTGGTTTTGGGGGCCTTATGGTACCCAGAGGCGGTCTGAAAGAGATTTCTCGTGGAAAAAACTGATAATTTCCCTGAAAACGCCTTGTTTTTGGGAGCTGAAATCTGCACGAAATCCCCAAAATATCACCCAAAAGCGTCACCAAAGTGAAGAATTCCGCCCGGAAGTGATTCCGGCAGACCAAAATGGGTGGAACACCCTGTTTTTGGGTCAAAAATGCTGATTTTTTCAATGATATCCGCCCATGTCATGGTCTGTAACAGTAGTGTAACAGTAGACCCCCCAATTTGGGCCGTTTTGGACCAGTTCTGAGCAACCACTTTCAAAGGCGGAGAAGGGCTCTAAACACCCCACAAACACACAGCTACCCCCTGAGGTAGGTTCCTGGGTGGTTTTCAGTGGTTTTGGTGGCCTTGTGACGCCCAGAGGCGGTCTGAAAGAGGTTTCTGGTGGGAGACCCCCCATAACCCCACCAATCCCTTGTTTTTAGGGGGTGTGACCAGGGTGGGCATGAGTCACCCAAAATATCAGCCAAAATCGTCACCAAAGTGAAAAATTCTGGTCGCAATTGATTCCGGGAGCCCAAATTGGGCGGAGTACCCTGTGTTCGGGTCAAAACTATGGATTATTTCAGTGATATCCATGTGTGTAAACGGTCAGTAGAAGTCGCCTAACAGTAGCCCCCCTAGCATATACAGGCAAAGTGGGTACACACTATGAAATGAACCTGGCATCAGGTGCAGTGCCCGCAAAAGAGACCCACGTGTGACACCGGTGTGTCTGTAGGACGAAGAGGGGCTGGGAGACAGCGGCAAACAGCAGGGTGACGATGGCAGGGCAAAACTCTGGAACGAGAAAACGGGCTCGCACAAGCACTTTCAGCTGCAGCCGAGATCCGACAGCCGGGCAGACAGTCTGGCAGAATTCAATGTTGCCAGACTCAAGAATCACCAAGAAGGGTTCTGAATCTCTTCACGAGGAATGAACTCCAGGAATTTGCAGCAGAACTAGGTGCTGAGGTACCAACCGTACTCAAACGTGGGTTTGTGAATTTCCTGGGTGATATACAGGAGAAAAGCGACCTAACGGAGGGGCTTTTTCCGACAAAAATACCCGAAAAACCCCCCAAAAAAAGACTTGGAGTTGCGTTCTTTGTTTGTACGAACGGTGCCTGCTAGTGCATGTGTGCAGATACCGAACGCTGCCACGAGTCTTTTTAGTGCGAAAAGCTAGCTGTTCTTCCAAAAAAGACTTGGAGTTGCGTTCTTTGTTTGTACGAACGGTCTTTATTTTACAACTTCCGCGCCCCCCCTCCCCTTTTTCATTCACGCCCTTAGAGCCTTGTGTACTGGTCAGCGATGTTCTCGCACGTTCTAACGTACTCCGGCTCGAGGCTGCAGTCATGGCGCTCTAGGCAGTACTGAATGTCGTTCAGCCAGCGTTGCGCACCCTCAACATGGGACACACCCTTGCGAATAGCCCCAATCACCGCTTGGTTGTCGCTGAAGAGTATGATGTGATAACCCCTCCAGCGGGGCCTGCTACAAATCGTAGAGACAGCCTTGTAGGCCGCAAACAACTCTTTCAGGAATATTGTCGCAGCTGCAAGCTCGCCCCAGAAGGCGCCATAGAGAGGGCGGAGGTCCTCCTGGACCACGGCCCAGCCTGATAGGCTCGCATCACAGACCACCTGGACCACCAGACGCTCCCGCACCACCCACGACTGCCAGTCGTTTCGCGCCAGTGCGTCAGCCTGTAACTGTAGAGCCCGACAGACTCTGTCCCCCATCACGTAAGGAGCATCCCATGGCAGATGCAGCCGAGAGGTCTGAGACATCCAGGTGAGTATCGTCAAGGCGCCATGCAGCGGGAGACGGAGCGCGTGGTATCTCCACAAGAATGCCCCGCAGATACGCCACCAGGTACGCAGG
The DNA here is from genome assembly GCA_963210315.1 of Rhynchopus euleeides. NCBI lineage: Eukaryota > Euglenozoa > Diplonemea > Diplonemida > Diplonemidae > Rhynchopus > Rhynchopus euleeides. The sequence continues at coordinate 1,873,035 of OY723265.1, read as the reverse complement.
GTACCCTGACCGGTGGACAGCAGGTTCTGAGCAGCGGGAAGGGTCTTCATCACCCACGTCGGGTCCATGCGCCACCGCCGTTGACGCAAGTCAACCTCAATCCCGAGGAGAGTGGTGTAAGCAGCAGGGGCCTCGTAGTCGCCGATCACCACGTTGTACTTCTCGCACAGCTGCTTGAACGCTTGATGCACCCTCGCCAGGCTCACACTGTCGCCGCAAAAAATGGCGTTGTCTATCCACGCCAGGCCCTGCGCATTCGTCCCTGTGCAGCTCTTCTGTATGAGTGCACTTGTCAGCGCTTGTGCGGCCTGGGGAGCTGGTGCGTAGCCCATAGGGAGTCGAGTCATACGTCGGTGAAGGCGGCATGCCCTGAAGGCAAAGTATGGGCGCACATCCATCGGCAAGCCGAACTGAAAGAAGAAACTCTTAAAGTCAAACTGCATCACCAGGGAAGCCCCGAAGACGGTGGCGAGGATCTCGCTGTACGACGGCAGATGGCAGCGTGGAAGGGAAGTCATGTCAAGAGCACTGTTGATGGCTCGGCAGGACATGATGAACCTGAGGGAACCCGCCGCCTTCTTCGGCACGCAGAAGACGCCCTGGTACCAGGTCACACTGGAATCCGCCTTGGGGGAGGACTCTGTGATCCCGAGGCTGTCGAGGCGCCCCACATGTGGTAAGATCTTCGTGTTCAGGGGGCCCGGCCGCGGCTTCAAACCCTGATCGATGAGCCTGTAGAGGAAGTCTGCATCAGTAAACCATCGAAAGTTCTCCCCCAGGGCTGGGAAGTCCCTCAGCAGCTGCACAATGTAGATGGTGCCTGGGGTAGCCTCTGAGATAATTCCTTCGTAGGAAGCCCGGGGGGCAGCGGAGAAGCGCGAGTCCACCCAGGCAGAGGCGTAGTCGTAGTACTTCAGGTACATGCGAAAAGGAGAACTTCGATACAGGCTGTGCACTGATGCCAGGGAATCACCGGAATCACTTACTGACTCTGCAAGATCCGCGTCGCTTCCTTCGTCTCCAGAGTCGCTTGCCATAGTTGAGGCGGGAGATACTGTTCCGTTGAAGCTGCGTTCCGATGCCGAGCTAGGTGTTGGGCGGCACGCTGTCCCGCCGCCTCCGCGGTAACCTGCAGGGCACTCCGCCGGATACCGTGGGACAGGATGCATAGAGAGTCCCGCAGGTAGGTGTTGTAGTGGGCATATTGCAGGCCCTGGAACAAGGTCCCTTGAGGGGACACTTGCTGCCGATGAGTGATCCAGTGGCGCAGGAGGCCGATGTATCGGCCTGTGGGGGGTAGCAGGAGGGCCTGTCCTTTCTGGGAGAGATCTGTCTTTCCTCCCACAAACACCACCATGATGTAGCCCGAGTCCAGGAAGCTGACATCCCGGCACCGCAGCCTCTCCATGTCGCTCCACCGGCACCCCGTGCTCCACTGCAGAGCGAGGGCCACAGCCGGGAGGCTTACCGGCTTGCGAAAAACAACGTTGAACACCCTGTTCGGGTTCACTGTCTCCGGCTGCCGTCTTTCCTCCCTGGGTATTTGGAGGGTTGCCCTCCGGAACGCCTCGCCGGAGGAGATCTTCGCCATGGCGTGGTACGTCAGGTACTGCCTGGCACTCGCGGGGGAGATCCTCGACTGCTGCATGAGCGACCTGAGCCACATCAAGAAGGCCATCTCGGGATCTAAGTTGGGGTCGTGGGGAGAAAGATTTGCGTAAAACTGCGCGGCACGAGCTTCCACGGAGATCATCGCCCGGAGAGAACTCTCCCGGTAGCACCCCGCCAGGAAGGACGACGTCTCGTGCCGCAAGTCGTTGTACCCCTCCTCTGAGACGGGCGGTGCAGGTCTGCGCACCTGGTGCCGCTCGAGGAGGGGAGCCCAGGGGCCCAGTCATTGGCGAGGGTGCTTCCCTTTTCCGCCCTGCTGAAAACCCCCCTTGTGCTTGTATCCGGTGACCCGGTCTGCCCCCTTCGGCCTCTGCGGGTTGCGAGGGCTCGGCTCCGCACTGGGCTTGTGGCGTTGGGCCGCCAGGCGGGCCTCCGACTGCAGGGTAGTCATCTTCTCGCGCGTCACCGACATGAAGGGGAGGGCCGCCAGTCGCTCCTCGAACTCCCCAGCGCCCACAGCCGCCTGCTCGCGGCGCAGGCCAGCCTCGATCAGCACCTCCTTGACTAGGATGGCCTCGAGGCGAACCACCATGTCGTTCATCAGGACCCCCATAGATGCCGCCCCCTGCATGTACATCATCCTCCGCAGACTCTTCAGGAGGACACGACGCTCGTGAAACTGGGAGCTCTGGGTGGCGGCAGCCGGAGCGTCATGGCGCATGATCAGGTGCGTCCACAAGCTCTCCAGCTTGTTCGGGTCGTTCAGGAAGGGGAGCCATGTGACAACCCGCGCCAAATCGGGAAGCTCTTCCGATGGCCACTGCCCTCCATAACTCGGCATGGCTGCGTAGGGGTTCTGAGCGGCGTACGCTGCGTCGTACCCTTGAGGGGCGTACACGAATGACCCCTGCCCTTGGGGGACAGCAGGCATGCCGGGACCCACTCCCTGAGGAGCATGCGGGAGTGCTGCGGAGCCCTGCCCCTGAGGGGGGTACAGGGAGTGTCCTGTCTGTGACACCGAGCCCAGCCCTTGAGGGGCATACGTGGGCTGGACGATCCCCTGGGGGGCCGCATGAGGGACAGCACCCAGCCCTTGAGGGGCTTGCATTGGGTGCCCCTGGGCGGACAGAGTGGCAGAGCCCGACCCTTGAGGGGCGTACATGGGGTGCACTTGGCCCGTCGGTAACACCGAGCCCGGCCCTTGAGGGGCATAGGTAGGCTGGACGAAACCCAGAGGGGCGGCCTGCGCGACAGCACCTGGCCCTTGAGGGGCCTGCAGTGGGTGCACTTGGTTCGCTGGCCTAGCAGAGCCCGGCCCTTGAGGGGCGTACACGGGATGCACATGTCCTTGAGGGACAGGGGAAGGGAGGGGGGGCACGACAGAGGGAGGGAAGACAGGTTCTGCAGGGGCCTGGGAGGAGTGCTGTGTGTTAGGGAAGGGCACGGAGAAGGCCTCAGCCACTTCAGTCGCGGCCGCACTCACCTTTTCCTCTGCGCTCGCTTTCGTGGTCCGGTCCCCTTCCGGGTCCTCACCGCTTCCCACAGCGAACGCGCACAGCGGGCAACACCACTCGCTCGCCCCTTCGCCCTTCACAAACGGGCTGAGGGCCCCTGTTTCGCCTGACACTGCCTTCCACTCCGGGCAGATCACCCGACCCCGGCACCCACACCTCCAGCACTGCTCCGATTCCGCGCTTTTGTGCTCGATGGCACAGCGCGGAAAGATGCAGCGCGCACGCGGCTCGGCGGGCTTAACGCCCTCCGGAAGGACAGGTACTGTGACCTTGCTCCAATCGACCGAGCTCAGCTGCGACATATTTTACTGAGTACGAACCCAGTTTTTGTTTGTACGAACGGTGCCTGCTAGTGCATGTGTGCAGATACCGAACGCTGCCACGAGTCTTTTTAGTGCGAAAAGCTAGCTGTTCTTCCAAAAACTGAAAAAATGGGGGGGATAGGTGGGAAACAGGTGGGAGAGACCCAAAAAAGTCATTTGGTGGTGTTTTGGGGGGTATTTTGGGCCCAAAAATTGAAAAAATGGCCGAAATTTGGTTTTGTGACAGAAAATCAGGGGCTATGCAGGGGCCTACCCCCCCCCCCCCGAAAGAGATCTCGGCACCAGCCACGCCCCACAGAGGACATTTTTGGCCGTGTTCTCTGCCCTCTGCCCCTCCCTCCCGGGGAGGGGGCGTTTTGACTGCCTCGGCCAGGACTAACTAAATACCTGCCTGGCTGCAGGAGGCGGCCATGCAGGTCGAGATTGCAGATTGCAGACAAAAAATCATGCCTGGGGGGGCAGCTTTTTCTGGTGCAAACCAGGCGGGACAGGGGCAGGGGGGAAGGGAAAGGTCACGGATCCCCCATGAGTAACACCCGCATCCCACACCCCACACACCCGCCTCGCCGACGGCCCGACATTGGCGGCTCAGGCGCCCACAAATTGTACAAATGGGGACAGGATGGACACAACACAAGCCTGCCCTACACACGGGCACGCAGGGCTTTCCAACCCAAGAATAGATGCACTAAGCAGACGGTACGGAAGAAGAATCTATCTAAACGAGAAGAAGTCACAAACGGAGGGAAGCGAGTGTGAATGTAGGGGGGGCAGGGGGTGGGGGTGATGGCGGCGGGATACTGGGTCCGCGGGGGGGGCATTTTCGTAGGGCATAAAAGTAGAAACGAGAAAGAGAAGTGCGATGTGTGTGCCGTGTTGGCCACTTGTGAACGATTTGAACGATTGTTTTTCGGCAGTGTCTCTCCCTGACAGGCCCTCCCCCCCGTGAGAGGGGCTGTTGGGGTAAGAACAGTGGTGGCTTTGCACGTATCCCAGCCCAGTGCTTTCCCACCCTACGTCACAGCAGATGATTTTGCCCAGGGAAAAGAACGATTAGTCCAACGCGCTTCTGTTTTGGACGTACTTACCAGCAGCTCCACGAGAGTGAGAGACCAGCGGTTGCAGGATACTCTGCCTCACACGGGTGCCGTTTGCCTGACTTGCCTCCCCCCCCCTCACCACCCCTGTTGTTTTTTGGCACATTATTTTCGGACAGCCTCAAGACCTCAGAACAAAGGGCTACCCCCCACACCACCCTCTTGCACTCAAGTCGGAGCGAAAGGGACATCCTTCATCCCACCCCCCCCTCCCTCTTGCACACTTCACTTTATGATACACAACACCTCTCACGCACTTGCCCCTCCTCCTAAAGCCCCCTCTTACACTCCCAAAGGGGGTCGCAAGGGGGTGTATCTGTGAAGTTGGGTGCGGTGGTTCGCGAAAGGCTGTCTAATTCTGAGAACGTCTGTCACTCTCCGACAAGACAGACGTAGATGCAGATTGTATGTCCAGAGGGTTTCGACCAGGCAATGTTGTGGCTTCGGTTGCCGGGGCGTCGAACAGGACAAGCCCGCAAAATACATCTCTGGGGGCCCCTCGCTCTGTGTCGAACTGTGCCAGTTTGCCCCCTTTTTTTCACTCTTCTGCAATTCTGAGCGGAGATCCCCCCCCCCCCTGGATGTGTGTGTATCGAGAACCAGAATTAACAGCTACCTTGAGCTGTTCATTCGCTTCACTCGCTCACTGACTCCGGGGTAAACACGAAAGCGGTTGCATTGTCGGACCTGCCCTCCGCTGTGTGCGCCTCAAACAACTTCGGTATTCCGGAGTTTCTCCGCCCCGTCGTCTCGGATACAAATGACACAAAATTATGGGGAACAGGAAAAAACAGATGGAGAGAGGGAGGGGTGACGGGCAGAGAACGGCCAGTACAGAAAAAGTGTCCCCCCCCCACCCCACCCCACCCCACCCCGCTCCCTCCACTCTTCCCCCCCCTCGAGACCCTCTCGTTTATGAGGCAATACCCATGATATGCCGTACACGGCCTGAGCTTTCCCCGCGTTCTTCCCGTCTTTTACATCGGCAAATAAAAATGCCTGCCGAATCGGATCGCACATAAAAGGGGGAGGTGACACTGGTAAAGGGGGGGGGGGGGGAAGTTAAGGCACAGAGGAACCACCCTCCTCCCGCTCCCCCTCCAACCCCCCCCCCCTCTCTCCAGCTCTCTTTCCCTGAGGACCCTCGTAGGATTTTAAGTGTGAAAACCCCCGAAGCGAGCATACCCACACACACACTCACCCCTCGATATCCCTCTCTCTCGTGACTCTTTATGCAGGTGATGTCGTAGAGATCTAGCGCTGTGATCGGGCTCCGTGCCGAATCGGATCGCACAGAGGAGGGGGAGTTGGTTTGAGGAGGAGGAGAACGAGAATGAGGAGGAGGAGGAGGAACAGGAAGCGGTGGTGGAAAGGGGGCTGCGGCAGGAGAGTGTCGTGAAGTTGAAGATAAAAAAAGGTGGAAGCACAGAGTTGGCCCCTCCTTCACTCGTTATGCAGCAGCGGGGGTAGGGGCGTGTGTCTTGTCAATCAGTGCGAGAGTCGCGCTGTCAACACACACAACGCTACAAGACCCTCGTGGATGAAGTGTTGCAGGTAGCGAGTCGAACTGGAGCTGCAGGAGCTATTTTTTTCGTTTTTTGCGCACACCATTGCTGTCCCAAGGCTGTGTTGAGGAGGTTATGTGAAGTGACATGAAGGGGGGGGGGGGTGGTTAACCCTAAAAGCTGTCAGCCGTCAAGACTGCTTTCGCGACTGCGCGACTTCTCCCCACGCCTTGCACACCAATCCCCCACCCCCTTCCCCACCGCTCCGTAACTCAGTAACAAAAAAATACCGACCAAAACCCATCATGCGATACATCACGTTTGCAGCACGCACGGGACAAAAAAAAGGGGGGGAGAATTACTTCGACACACACACCACAGCACACCACCACACCTCCGTACAAGAAAAATAGATGCCCTTCCCACCCCTCCCCCCCCCTCGGCCAACCACCGCCACCCGGCACAGTCTCGACCCTTGGAAGAGGGGCGGGATGTCGACTGCGGGCGAGCTTGGTTGGAGTGGGCTGCCAGGCCCACATGGGCTCCCGTCTGGGGATCACTCCCCCCTACCCCAGACATGTCGGTGGCTCAGGCGCCGACGCCTGGGAGACGTGCAGTCGGGTCGGCGTGTCGCGGCTCCGGCTTGATCCGGTGTGCGCTGGATGGCGTGCCGGAGGCAGCGCCCCCGGAGGACGTCGGCTGCGCTTCGCTGGCCTTGCTGGCAGCTTCGGTGCTGCCCTGCTGCTGTGTGTTGGTGTGTTGGTTGCGAAGAGAGTAGGCTTGAAGTTATTTTTTACGCACACTTGGGAGCAGAAAATGCCACTGCACCACAGCTAAACGTGCTCCGCACACCACTAAGCTCCCCCATCACAGGGGTTGAGTGGAAGCGTCAGCCCTAGCTTTTTATATATTATCAGGGAAGCGTTTGCCTGTCATTAGATTAAAAACGATCATCAACGGCGAGCGAGGAGCGGCAGAACAGCAAGAACCAAGCGGCTCGAACCGCGTGAGCAGAGGTGCAGGAGGGCAGCAAGAAAAACGACTCGAACCGCATTGCAGGGAGGCAGGAGAACAGCAAGCACCACCGTCGTAGGCCAAGTCGGAGACGGTCCGGTCTCCGAAGAAAGGATGACACCAGTCTTGGACGACGCCGACGTCGTCGTCGTGCTGGATGACACGCCGGTGTCAGAACACGCACCGCTGCAGCAAATGCGGCGGTTGTCGCAGCGCAGCCGCCTGCTGCCGCAAGGGCTGCCACGAGGAGGCGGAATACAACCATCATAGGCACTGTGAGAGTGAGGCTCCACAGCACAGCCCCTCGTTGCGAAGAGACGAGGCTTGAGGTACTATTTTTTTTTGGTGTCGACAATCACAAGCAAGCTTGATCTGTCCCATTGACGCCCCTTACCCTGCAAGCAGGTTCGGGGGCAGTGTACTTTCAAAGTATAGACGGGGTCCGTCCTACTATTTTTTTTTTGCAATGATGTTACTTCCTTGAGAAGACTTGTTGCAGCATGACCCATACGAACACCACGTGGAGAAGGGGTGCCGCATTTCCTCGGGTGCATACCTTGTCCTTCTCAGCGGCCTGTGCCTGCTCCGAGAAGGCTGCGATGAAGGGATGCTTCAGTGCCTCTGACGGCGTGATGCGCTGTGGTAGTGATGGAATGCAAGGAAACGAACGGAGTGGTGAGTGGGGTGGTTCGCTGCATGCAACACAAGATGAGGGGGTTGCACTTGTTGCCCAAAGCGCTGCCTACTATCGGTTTTGACACTGCACATCTGCACATGATCCCTGCCGCAATAATAAATCGACAAAATACTGGCTTCGCTTTGGAACCACATCAATCCACATACCACTGCAGGGTCATAAACGAGAATCTTCTTGATCAGGTCTATGAAGAGACGGTAGTCCTCGGGGCTGTGGCCCGGCTGCCCTTGTCTCCGTCCCGACGGCCCGCCCTTGCTCGCACCGAGGGTGTCCTCCAGGAGCTTGGGGCGCGGGCGGGGGTCCCCAGCAGCCAGCTGCTTCAGGGACCAAGCGCCGCTCTGTTCCACAAACAGCTGCTGTCGCTTCTTCAAACTTCCCCGCTCCACCATGTAGTCAGGGATGGCGCCAAGCGTGGCGTACATCTTCAGCAGCTGGTCTGCCTCGTCACGCCCATCGAACACGGGGAAGCTGTTTGATAGAAGGGGTGGTTGTGAAGGGATGCATTGAAGATGCTGGCAACAAGAATAGGCGCATGTGTGGCACACATTCCCCATAGCCCAGCAGGTGGTACCCAGGCAACAGGCAAAGGCGGTTCATACCCTGTGTGCATCTCAACCAAAATGCACCCGAGCGACCACATGTCAATGGCGCAGTTGTAAGGGATGCCGAGAATGACCTGTACGGGGTGCGACATGGTGAGCCACAGATGCACAGATCGGATGCGCGTCAGGAGGGGACCCGCAGCAGGCGAGAAGAAGGCGGCACCACAGGCCATCCATAGACAACATACCTCCGGCGCTCTGTAGAAACGAGACTGGATGTACTTATGAAGTGTCTTTGCGAGGTAGCACGAGCTGCCGAAGTCAACCACCTGCAGTGTGATGGTGGGTGTTGCCCAATCCCAGAAGACCATCACAAGACCCGCCCCCCCCCAAAACATCAACCTGGGCAGCGGCGGCTCACCCTCTAAGGCACCCCACCCCAGCCCCACCCCCCACCCTTGCGGGTGCGCTGCTGCACCGCACGAACCCGGACCGCAGAACGCCCCACCCCGCATCGTATCATAAACCCTAGTGCATACCTTGATGCCACTGCGCTTCGGCTTCTTCAGGAGGATGTTCTCAGGCTTCAGGTCGCAGTGGATGATCTCCAGGGAGGGCTGTGCGAGGAACTCGAGTGTGCGCAGTATCTGGTAGGCAAACTTCGCGATGAGTGTGAGAGAGACGCCGGTGAACTTGGTGTACTTGATGAGGTCGTACAGGTTGAAGCTGAGGAGCTCGAAGACCAGGCACAAGTGGTTCTTCCACGTGAAGTACTTCTTCAGGGTCACGATGTTGTGGTCCTCAGGGTCCTTCTTGCACCGCTCAAGAAGCTTCGAGAGAATATCTATTTCAATACGCGCCTGCGCAGTGAACTGCGGCTTGTTTTTAATCATCTTCAGCGCGACGTTCTCATCACGGCGGTGGTCGTGCGCCTTCACAACCACACCGAAGCTGCCCTTGCCGAGGATGTCGCTCACGATGTACCGCTGTGCGATCTCCTCCCCAATCTGCACGACGTAGTTCCCCCCGTCGTCGTCAAAGCCTTCGTTGAAGATCTTCCCATTGGAGCTCAGCTTCGCAGCACTCTCCTTCCGCTTTTTCGCGTAGAACACATCGTTGATGCGCTTGTAGGTCGCAAGCAGGTCCACCGACAGCTGTGTTGTGTCGGTGGGATGGGTGTGGGAGATGTGTGGTGCAAGCCGGAAGGAGAAAGAGAGAGCCGAAAAGGGGAGCCATTTGTCGGCTGTGAGAACCCCCTCCCAAACCGCCAATAGACCATTATAGTTTTGGAAAAAATTTTTGAACAATCCTTGGCCGTGCCTCTTCCACCAACCCCCCAATGAGAGGCCGCTGTTCCGAGTTTGCCCTGCTTCTTGGATGCCTGAATGTGGGGCGGGGCGAAGGGAGACAGCAGGCATACCTTATACGCCGGCCGCTGCTTCGGCTGACGCTTCTGCACAGGCGGCTGCTTCCCTAGCAGGCTGGTGATGTCAACCTCCCCCTGAGCTGTCTCACCCGACATTGCGCTGCACGCGCGCTTAGGCGTGGTTGCCCACCACCCAGGCGATGCCCGCAGGCAGCGCGTGCACTGCCTCTGCGCTGTGTCTGTGTGTGGCCGTGGCCTTACTGCGTTGTGGGGGGTAGCGTTGGGAGTGTTGGGCATGTTGCATTCAACAGGGAACAGCAAAGCACAGAGGGGGGCATCGTTAACCCTCATCCAGGTGTACAGCAAGGGGGTAGCGGTGCCATAAGAGGACGGGGAGGGGGGATGGGGACGGGGGCTTTGAGTCGCGGGTTTTCAATCGGGGGGCAGACGCAGACACACGAAACGGTTTCTGATTCTGCTTCGGCAGATCGGGGCACCCCGCTTTTGCGCAGGTGGCGCCCGGGGCAGGGGGGATTGGTCAAAACAGTCGCTCCGTAAATTCGCTTACTCCGGAATGGCTGTGATCCACACGCGGAGGGAGTGGGCGGACGGGCCTTTTGCTTTTTCCCTGACCTAGTCGCCACTTCAGCAAGCTGTGCTCACTGGGACACGCCTCCATACTGCACGGGCATGCTCCAGCCCCGCCAAGCAGAACCAGGCTGGCAGGGCACAAAGGCAAAACCGCCACACCCCTCCCCCCCCAACGAAACGAGATTGGGTGTGTGTGTGCCCTTCTGCTGGGCGCTGGCCCCCCTTTACCCCCGCCGGTTTCTTGCACCCCTCCCCTGAAATGCAACCCCATACCCCCCCTCTTCCCCACCGAGCACCCTCTAAATCTCGCCCACACCCCCCCCCCCCAAGACTCTAAAACAAAGTAAAGTTACACGGGTGCGTCTTAACATTGCAGGTGCGATTGTGTCACTCCACCGAGATAACACTCAGGCGTGCGATGCGAGACTCTACCGCGTTTGGCGACATAAAGAGAAAGGCGTTCTGCATGTCTGAAGCGTTCAGAATCCTGTGTTTGCTGGGCACACTTTCTGCAGGAGGCTGGCCAAAAAACGCTCCCACCTGACCCTTTTCGCTGTGCAAGCAAGCTTTTGTTCGAGCAAATTCGGATTATGAACGTTCCTGACGTTTTCTGAGAGTTTTTTTCACTCGTTTCCGGACCCTCCAGAGCTCTACCTCCCCGCCCATTTACCCACCCCGCGTCATCTCAGTTTTCTCTTGGTTGTTTTGCCTGGATTTGGCGCACACACCACATCTCGGTTTTCTTTGGTGTCGACAGCCGCGAGGGGGCTAGGCTGCTGCACACAGCTCCCGATTTGTCCCATTTCAGCAAAAAGTTCGTTTGTAACAAAACAGCCCCCGCACAACACCAACACCCGAATCTGCCCGTCACCATCACCCAAGCGAGCAGGGCGTATGACTTGGGCCGAGCAGCGGCACCAGATCCTCGGTGGGTTGGGTACGGTGTTCCTTCAGCCGCTTGTCACGGCATTTCATCAGCATCGAAAACCACAATCGCCTGGATGTATCAACGGCGGATATGCAGACATTGCACACATTGCGACTGGACGGGTAGATGCATATGCCCCATGAGAGCACCCCCGAAGCACCCCACGCATACCCTCACAACACAGCAAATCCCCCTGGCATCCGCACACAATGTTGCCTGAAGGGCACTGCGCCCACACACACACGTTACGATTATTTGTTTAGCCTAGGTCGAGCCGGGTGACAGGTCACCCAACCCTATTGTCTTCTACAGCACCGCACCCCAATCTTCAGTCCATCGCAATCTGCTCCACACTGTCGTCCTTGATGGACTTCCTGTAGTAGGCACCCTTTGCCCCGGAGATGGTGTACCCGGGGGTGGATGGGTCGGACCCCGTCGCCGCCACGTCGCTCGCCTGATCCAGGAGCTCGCCGAGCTGCAGGTCCAGCTCCTCCAGGCGCACCTGCTGCTCGGGCGACAGCGCGGTGCGGACGTAGCTCTCCAGCTGCGTGTTCTCGCTGGAGGAAACACGCGCCGCCTTCTCCTCCTCGTCTCGCCGCTGCTGCTCCATCTCCTTGATACGCTCCTCGAGAGATGCGATGGTGCGCGACTTCTGGGAGACGTCCATCTCATATGCACGGAACTTGGCCGACACCTCGCCTTTAATCTTCTCGATACAATCCACCTTCGCCGCCGCCACACGCGCATCGAGCTCCTCCTCAAGAACACGGTACTTATCCTTCCACTTCGCCATCTCCTTCTCCGCATCCTCAGCCTCGCGCAGCACAATCTCACTCTGCTTCCTGGCGAGCTGCGCCTCCGACTTATTCTTCCGCTTCTCTGCATGCAGCTCGTCCGCCCGCAGCTTCTCCGTGTCATGCTTCGTGATCATATCATCGAGCGTCGCCGCCTGCTCGTCAGCCCGCACATGCGCCTCCTTCAGCTGCTCCTCAGCCTCCACCTTCGCCTTCGCCAGCAGCTCCTCCGCCTTGTCACGCGCCTCCTGCAGCTGCTGGGTAGCCTGCGCCTGCGCCTCCTTCAACTGCCCCTGCGCTGCCGCCAGGTCGCTCTCGAGTGACGCCCTGCCGGCCTCCGCAGCCTCCAGGGCCTCGGTGGCTGCTGCCAGCTGCGACGCGGTGTCCTGGCTCAGCGCCAGCCTGTCATGCGCCGCGTCGATCTCAGCGTGGAGGCGCTCCGCCTCCTCCTCCTTCTGCAGCAGGGCAGAGCGCTGCGCCTCGAGCAGATCCTGCAGCTCCGCCACCTCTGCCTGCTGGCCCGAGGGCTGTGCCTGCTGGGGGGTTTCCGGGTCGTCCTGCGTGTCGCGGAGTTTGTCGAGCTCTTCGTGGAGGCGCTTCGTCTCGTCCTCCTTTGCCTGCAGGGCGATGGTCAGCTTGGCGAGCTGCTCCGACAGCTCCGCAACCTGGTCCGGCGGGGACGGGTGCGGCGAGGTGGCGCGTGTCGTGGCCGACCTGTGGAAGAACTTCGAGGGGGGCGCATCCCCATCCATCGAGGTGCCCTTGCACAGCGTGTTGCGGTCGGAGTTGTGGAGGTCCCGCATGTCCCCCAGGTCCGACGAGACCTTGCCGCCCCCGCGGAGCTCGCTGAGGCTGCACCGACGCGTCACACCCCCGTTGGGCGACTCGCCGAACTTCCGCACCGAGGGCCTCCTCTCGTCACCAGCATGCATGGGGTGGTTCGGCGAGTGGCTCTGCGCACGCCGCGCCCCACCTGCACCGCCGCGGGATATCACAGGCTTCGCCTTCCCGCGCGAAGAAGGGACACGCCCGTCGGCACGCTTTGCAGACGGCGGTGGGAACGACGCAGACCCCGTGGAGCTGCTGTGCTGGTTGGGGTATGCCACTGCGGAGGGGATGTGGTAGGACCCAGCGCGGACGGGCGGCTTGCCCTGGGTGGCGGGGTCGGTGCGGTGCAGCACGATGTCATCCAGGGAGCACTCCCGGATGATGCGCAGCTTCTGCGGCAGCGGCACGCTCGTCGGGAGGGCCGCACTCAGGGAATCGGGGCGGTGCGTCACCGCCGCCGCCACCCTGTCATGCAACGTCCGCCGCAGCCTCGGCACAGTGAGGGCCGGGATCCGCTCGAAAACAGCAGACCAGGTGCGGTGCTGCGACCTCCCCACCACGCGGAACACATGCAGCTGCGCTGCTGCGTCTGCGCCGTACTCCTCAAGGGGATCATCGTCGAGGGAGGGCGCCTCGGCGTGTGGGTGGTGCGGGTGGTAGCTCGCGGCGTGTGTCTTGGCGGCAGAGCCGGATGGCGACCCGCAGGGCAGCGGGGGATGCCCCTCGGGGGTGAAGGGTGGAGAGGAGCATGTGCTGGAGGCGCTGCTGCCGGCGCCGCGCTCCTTCACATCCACCAGGAAGCCGAAGTAGTGGTTGCGGCCGCTAGAGCCTGAGAGGCGGACCTGGGCGTCGATGAGATTTTCGAGTCCTTCGAAGAAGCCCCGGGTGCGTTTGAAGGCGATGGGCTTGCACATCAGCTTGGAGAACAGCGGGCTGCTCGTGGTGAAGACGCAGAGCGTGTCGCTGTCGGTCTGCACCCAGACGTCGACAAATTTCCGCACCTCCCAGTCAAGCCACTGCATCCGCCCGCTCCGGTTGACATCTTTGCTGTGCGACATCTTCTCAGGCAAGTGGGGGCCGCCGGGCAAACCAGCAGGGATGAACGTACAACGTCACCAGCGGACGCGAGGGGGTCCTTGCAGACCCCGTCCGGAAAGGTGGCGGTATCCTGTGGGGTGGTTCTTGAGTCAAGTCGCAAGTGTTGCTGGAGGCGGGGGTGGGAATGCATTGGGTTCGGAGCGAAAAGGGGGCCTTCGCGGGGAGAGGGAGAGGGGTGCCTGGGGGGGGGGGGGTTGCTGAGGGACTTTGATGTTGCTTTTGGATCAAGGGGGAGATGACACACGCGATCATGCGGAGGCCTTGAGAAGTCCGCCTTCGTTCCTTTCTTTAGTTCCGCACGCAGTCATCCATATGGGATTCGTCTGGGGACGGTCAGTGGCATACAAAAAGAAGAAGTGACGTGCCAACCTGATCACGCAGGTAGAAACTGACTCCGTTGCCCCAACGGGAAGAAGCAAGACATGCACAGGGCGGCAAGACCCAGTGACAAATGGGGGCGGTTCGAAGAGCTCGGTTGATTGGGTGGGTGTGGCGGAGTGGGGACACACCCTTGGAAGGGATATAGTGCTCTACTTGCAGCCGGTGGTGAAGGTAGGAGTTGTTTGCGTGTTTGCGTCTGGCTTTATGCGGTGAGCAGAGAAGGCTGCCCATAGGGCAGCCCCTCGCAACAGCGCGGCGCCATTGCGCAAGCAACGCAGAAAGAAAAGGGGGCGGACAGCGGTGCAGCTGCACCAGGGTCGTCCAGGGAAGGGGAAGGGTAGGCGAGCCCAGCAAGATGGAAACAAATTATGAAAACAAACAGTGACAGCACCCAGGACGATGGGCTGCAATGGCATAATACTATGACAGGGGGAAAGAAGGCAACGGTACCAAAAAGGAGAGCGCCACAACGGGCCCCTGGGCAGCGCTGCTGGGGCCGCACGGGCTGCCGCCCTCACAGTGATGCGCCAGGGGGTAATGGGTGGGCACACGTGCCCCCCATTCCCTGCAGGCACGTGCCCTCCTGTGGCAGGTCCGTGGTGTCCGATGGCTTTCAACGCCAAGCCGCCAACACGGAACTGCCGCTGGGAGGGTGAACAGCGGAAGCAATAAAAGAAACAAGGTGGCCAGACCCTGCTGGCAGGGCAGAGAAGGTGGGCAGCACGTCCGGCAAGCACCAGCGGCACGCCGCAGCGACTTGTGTCACCGCAGTGCCGTGCCACTGGTGCAGCAAGCTGCCAGGCGATGCGCAGGGTGCCGGTGGGCACATGTCTAGATAGTCTGCTTCTCCGTCCCAGGAAGGGCCGGCAGAGGCCGTTCCGACGCAGGCTCGTTGAACGCCGCCTGCCGCTTGTTCAGCACGCAGTACGCCGCCACGCCTGCCGCCATCAGCACGGCCACACCCACCACAACCCCTGCCACGATGGCACCCGTGTTGCTGCTGCCACCCCCCTCGCCCTCGCCCTCACCATCCGTGTTGTGCGTGCGGCTGTTCGGTTCGTGTGTTGCAGGCACGTGGGTGTCGGGTGTGTGCTCGGGAAGACCGCCCGTGCCGGGCTGCGGCAGCGGCTTCGGTGGATGCGGCACCCGTGTGGACACAGGCACGGGTGTGGGTGTGGGACGGGGTGTCGGCACACGGGTAGGTGTGGGGGTCCGTCCCGCCTGCACAGGGACGGGCGTCTGTGTCGGGACGGGTGTGGGAACAGGTGCCGGGACTGGTGTGCGCGCAGCAGTCGGAACAGGTGTGGGGACAGGTGCCGGAGCAGGCGTCGGGATCGGTGTGGGAACAGGTATCGGGACTGGTGTGGGGGCAGCAGTTGCAGCACATGTGTACATCATCCCGTCCATGAGCACGTACGACCCCGACATGTGCTGGTAGTAGCACAGGCGGAAGGAGACATCCCCCTGCACCGGCAGCAGCCCCGTGTCCCACGCCAGGCGCCCCAGCAGCAGGCTCATGCTGCCCTGGCTGCCGGAGCACAGCTGCGTGCGGCGGCACACGTCTGCGGCCGTGCTGCAGTCCGACACTGCCGGGTCCATCAGCACGATGCTGTCCGACACGCTGGGCAGCACGCTGCCAGCATGCACGGTCACCACCGCCCCGTGCACCCCGGGCACCACACACACGTCCTGCTGGAACGTGGCGGCGCGCTGCGGGCACGGCAGCTGCAGCTCGTCGATGAAGGCGGGCACGGCCGACGCCGCGACACGCACCTCCGCAACGTAGGCCATGCCGTCGGGCAGCGTGGAGGGGGCGGAGGCCACACCGTCCAGCGACACGGTGAACTCGCGCGCACCCCAGTCCACCTCCACACGGATGTGCTGGAAGGCTGCCACGCTGGCGCTGCCCACAGTCCCGTTGGGGTGCACAAGGGCCCCGCCACGCCCGTACACCAGCGCCAGCACCGCCACCGGGGACACCACCTCGATGGACACCTCCCCCGCCGCGCTGTCGCGCCGCACCTGCACGCTGACCACGTCAGGCTGCGTGTCGGCGACGAAGAACTTCGCCGTCTCCCCGGCAGCGGTGAACTCCAGCGACCCCGCCCCGGCCGCCTGCACGGCGGTGCTGATGCGTGTCCCCGCCCAGGCCCCTGTGGGGGGTGGGGGCGGCGCGTCGAACCCCAGCACCGTCCCCGCCGTGCACGTCCCCAGCACCCGGAACTGCAGCTCCCCGGCAGACGCCCCGTCAGGCACAGCCGCCGCGCTGAACATCGCCTCCGACGGCACGAACGTCACGGTCTCCGTCGTGAGGGCGGCGAGGGTGGGTGCCTGCCGCACCACCACCCGTGCATGCGACTGGTCCGGCGTATCGAACACCACCACCCTGCGGTGCCGGGCGTGCCAGAGACGAAGGCCTGTGTCAGCGCGACACGCGCCGCCGCGGTGTCGACGAACCCGTTGTCGCGCGCCTCCACGACAGACACCAGCAGCTCTGTGTCGCCCTCCTGCAGCGCACGCCCCGGCACATCCACCGCACTGCCCGACACCATCAGGAAGCTGCTGCAGTACAGGTGCAGCGCGTCCACCCACCCGCTCCCGCGCACGTGCAACCTGTCGAACCCGCCGTCACAGCGCCCACCTGCTGCTGCTGCCGCCCCAACCCCGACAACAATCTTCCCGTCGATGCGCAGCTCCACGTCCGCAGCAGCTGTGCCTGAGCCCATCCCAAACCGCATGTCCACAAAGTACAGGCGCTCCGCCTCGTACGGGATGCTCGTCCGCTCCCCAAAGGCCCACAGCGCCCCGCCGCGCACCCACACCGACATGCACCCCGCCGTCGCGTTCTGGAACTCCAGCGACAGGTCTTCCGCCCCACTCCCACCGACGAACAGCGTCACACGCAGCGGCTCCCAGGCACCGCCCAGCGCCACCACCGCGTCGGTGCCTGCGACCTGCAGGCTCCCGTTCCCGTTGCCGGCCAGCGCGGTGTCGAGGGACGCACCTGCGATGGCAAACTCATCCGCAAGTGCCCCGTCGTCGAAGTCCCACATCTGGTTGCGGTGGCACGTGTCGGGCTCTGCACAGTCGTGGCCCTTCCAGCCCGCGTCGCACTCGCACACCATGCGGTACGCCTGCGGCTCCTTGCACACCCCGTGCCCGCTGCACACACCCGGGTCCTCCGCCCCCAGCCCGTAGCACACGGCCACCGCATCCACCACACGCACCCGCACCCCGCAGCTCACCCGGGGGAAGCCTGCGGCGCGGGTGAAGGTGGCCTGCAGCAGGAAGGTCTGCCCGGCCATGGCGGGCGTGGGGGCGAACATCATCCACACTGTGACACGCCCGTCCGACAGCGACAGCGGCCCTGCTGCAGACGCGGAGTACCCAGTGGCGTTCGTCCCCGTGTATGCCAGGGTCAGGGACGCGCCTGCGTCGTCCCGCACCTCGATGTTCATCCCGAAGTAGCGCGAGTGTGCGACAGTGAGTGTGGCGGTCTCGTCCGAGGACGCCATGCACCGCGGTGCCGTGTATGCCGCACTGCAGCTGTTGTACAGGAAGTCGACGGCGGCCACGTCCCCGGCACTCAGCCCCTCGCGCTGCCCGATGGGGAACGGTGCGGTGATGGTGCGCCGCCACCCCCGCGCGTGTGCGTGTGCTGGCGAGTGCATCACCGATGCGTAGTCGTACGGCCCCAGCAGCGGCCCGGCCACCTTCTCCAACGGGTCTGTACCCGTGCTCCCGAGCAGCACCTCGCTGGTGTTGACGTACACGTAGCGCCCACGGTCGGCCCGCTTCTCCTCGTCCTCCAGCCCGAGAACGTGCCCGAGCTCGTAGATCACGTCCCCCGTGCTGCACTGCGGGCCCAGGTAGACCTGGCTCATGGGGCTCACGTACCCCGACAGGCACACACCCTGGTACGCGTGGAACCTTACGGTCGGCCCCGGGCACGGTAGCGCCGCACACGGCACAAAGCGGATGCACGTCTTCCCCTCCCACTCCGCAATGGCATCCACGATGCGCTGGTCATCAGCCTGCAGCGGTGCTGCCCCGTTGCCACCCGTTCCCGTGTTGATGTGGTAGTACACACGACCCTCGGGGAACAGCTCTACGGTGCGGGGCGTCACCCCCTGCACTTCTCCTGTGCGTCCATCCTGAACACCCACGTGCCCAGCACACAGCACGGCAAGCAGCAGTGTATGCATTGTCGTTCGAATCTGCAGGGCGGTGTGGGTGTGTGCGGACCTGTGTGCAGGACCGGGGCAGCATGCGAAAGGCTAACAAGGCAAGGGAGTAGGGCAGTGAGGGCGGGGGTCACCTGCTGGCTTGTTATCAACACATCGCCATTACTCTACCACCCACCACCACTGCCACCGCCTGCAGGCATCCGGCCCGGCTGGCCGTGACGAGCACAAGCCTCATCCTGTAGCCGCGCCTGCTTGCCGTGGCACTGGAGCACCTCCCACTGCACTGCACCCACCCCCTCCTACTGCACCACGCAGCACGCCTCTGCGGCACGCTGCACTACCACACGCCACCCCGCCACACACACCCTCACAGCGTGCATGCAGACCGCCTCTCACGAGGCACTGCCGCATCGCCTACACGCGTCAGCACAATCACTTCCCAGGGAACTGCGCGTTCTTCTGCTGCTCGAGCAGCTCCTGGAACTTCTGCTTGAAGTGCGCCGAGTGGTCGCGCATCTTCTTGTTGAACTTGTCGGTGTGCTCCTTGATCATCTTCTCGAACTTGTCGTAGTGCTCCTTCATCTCGGGCGACAGCGTGCTCTCGTCAGGCTTGTCAGCAAAGAACTTCTTGTTCTGCTCCTCCATCTTCTTGCCGAACTCCGCATCGAGGCGGTCCAGCTTGTCGGAGAACTCCTGGTACGTTGTGCACATCTTGCTGTGTCTATACAATAAGGCTCTGCGGTGTGTGGCATGTGGCATGTCAGGACCAAGCAAGGCGAGAAGCAATACTCGAGACAATGTCTACATGCCGCTCTGGGGCCGGGGTGTGGGACACTCCAATCCGTGACTGGCTATCTATCTCACACAACCACCACACTGTATCTATTACATGCGTCTGTGACGCTCGGCCACCAAGCCCGCAAATGCAGACTCTGATGAACGCACAGGCACAGCCTGCAGGCCAATCTACAAAACGTGCGGACCCACTCCATCACCAATGCAACCCCCACCATCGCCGCACTTCAACGTTATCGCCTGCAGGCCTCCGACTCTGGAGCCCAGTCGAGAGCACAACCCGCTGTTATCTACAACTCCCCAAATACCCTTCTGGCCCATGTACATCATATTATTCTAAGCATTCGCCGCCTGTGCAGCGCGGGACACACGGAGAGCTCTTTGTGTGACATCAACCACGCAATACCCACACGGCACGGAGGTTTTCGAAACGAAGGAGAATGAATAGAAGCAGAACACCCTACCCCCCCCTCCCCACACTGGCTTCGGCAGGCTCGTTGACAGCTGGGCACATCCCACTGCCGAGCGAGGGGCACTCTAGTGTGCGAAGATTCTCGTCTTTTCGGGGAACACTCCACACACCAGGCAAGGCTCACGGTGTAGTTGACCTGCATCGCAACACAACACAACACAACACAACCCCACCACATCACACAGAAGGTGCCCCGAGGTTCTCCGAAACCTGCTGCCTCGTCTCCCTCAATCCCCTCAACTGAGCGAGGTGTCGTACACCGGGGATCTGCTGGCGTGGTGGCTGTCTGCAATCTGCTTAATCTGATCGATTGAGTTGTAGAGCGTACGCTGTGCCTGCACGGGCAGCCCCATCAGCGCCAGCTGCTCCGTCGACAGCCTGTAGAACGCCAGCAGCGACATGTCGGTGAAGAGGTGCGCATAGTCCTGCAGCTGCAGCGACCGCAGCAGCGCGTGGATGAACTCCCTGTCCCGCCTTGGGGATGCCGTGCTGTCCGACAGCGCAGGCGACGACACCCCGCCGCCACCCCCCTGCCCATACACAGCCAGGGGGGTCCGTGGCCTCTGCGGCGAAATCGAAGACCCCCCGCGGCTCAACACAACACCGCTACCCACACCACCCCCAACACTCCCTCCATACGCCCTCAAGGGGCTTTCCCTTTGGGGGCTCGGTGTCCTCCCGCGTGCTGCTGATCGGGGGGCCCGTCCGCTGCGGGATCTCCTGCTGGAGGAGGTGCCGGGCCCTGGTGTGGAGGGGGGGTCCCCGTCACGCCCGGTGCGTGTGCTGGAGGCAGGCGGCGTGGTTGCGAGCCCGGTCCGCGTGATGACGACGCGGCTGGGGGTGCTGCCATCGGGGGTCTTCGTGCGGGAGGACGTGGGGAGGCATCTCTTCCTAGGGGAGGCTGCAGAGACGGCGCTGCAGAACCCATTCCCGTGGTGGAGTGCGGTGCTGCGCTCGGAGGCCCTGCCTGCGGTGTAGAATTCATTCTCGACGCTGTCCATCAGCCGCTGGATGACATGCGCAACCTCCTGGACCCTCCGGGTGTCGCCCTTCGCCAGCAGCACGGCGCGGTCCGCTTCTAGCCGCTCCATCTCTGCCACAGCCCCCACGGCCTTCCGGAGCTGCGGCTCCAGGTTGCGGCAGATCATGCGGTGCAGCTGCGTCACCCGCCCCGCCCCCTCAACGCTGAGATGCGGCGGCGGCAGCGCGATCTTCCTCACAAGCTCCGTCAGGAGCGCCGTGGTCCGCGCGACAGCATCGCCGCTGCTCATTGCGGCGGGGGGGGCGGAAGGGGCAACCCTCCGTGAGGCGAGACGCAGGGAGTGCAGGAAGCCAGCACCCTGTGTGTGCTGCTGGGGTGTGGGTTGTGGTGCATTGGTGGGTCGAGGCCTGGCGGCGGTGGCTTGGCACCTTAAAAAAATCGGAGGTGTGTGTGTGTGGGGGGGTTATGTCATGATTCTCTGCAGGCTTGCTCCGTATTCCTTGAAAAATAGCCAAAATCCCGGAAATGTATTCCTGCTTTTTTCTAAGGATTTTTGCCTTGGATTTCGGACCCAGCAGTTCCCTGTGCCAGTCCCACAACCTCACGCAGTGCACCGCCTTGGAAAATTCTGTCACAAATCACTCATGGGCGCTCGTTTCGGCACGACTGCCGCGACCGGAACCGCATGGTGAAGGCCTCCTCGATCGAGACCACCACTGGCAGCCCCAGGTCCGGTAGCTCGCCATCCTCGGCCAAACACAATGTCGGCAATGACCGCCTTATTGTCATTGCAATGTATGGCGCGTACGACCGATACATGCGATGGTTGCCTCAACAGCATGAGGCGCTGCGCGGCTTGATGACCTCCTATAGGGTCGGCGCCACCTGACAGTTCCCACTGGTTCGACTCGCTAGATGGGGTATCCGGCGTCCACGGCTCATCTCTCCTGTGTCCAGTGATTCCGCCATCATCAGCTGCCAGATGAAAGCAAAAAATGGGTTTCGGGACCGGTTTTTCCAACGACACCCCTTCTTGACATGCCATAGTGGCATACGCGTCAGGACTTGGTGACAAGACAGGCACAAGCCACAGGGGGGTCTGGGGGGCAGAGCCCCCCAGCCGCCGGAGGCCACGGTAGTGAACATCTGGGTCTTGGCTGGAAAGAACACCGGTGTTTTGGGTGCCGGGAAGAAACAGAAGAGGGGCGGGTGTCTGGAGGACTCATCCTCATCCCCCCTCGGAAAAAGTTTCCTAAGGAAAATCCTTAGAAAAAAATAAATTTCCCCTCCTAAAAATCCTTAGAAAAATCGGGAAATTTCGGAGAGTGTATTCCGTATTCCATGTTAGGAGCAAGCCTGATTCTCTGCTGATTTGTTTTTTTGTCAGCGCAGTTACTTCTGCAGGACTTAGCACCCCCCCCCCAACTGGTTTTGCAACAGGCGAAACACCCCATTCCCGCCCTGCCGGGATGCCTTATACCAAGGCGGCGAGTGGTTTTCTCCCTCCTTGGCCCACCAGCTCAACAGTCGGGCAGCAGGCGGAACATGCCTCACGCAACACAACGCAACACTGAAACGGCAGCGGGTGGGACATAGAGGCTAAGAGAGGGGGAAAAACACATAAGGCCCGTGTGTTTGCCTCTCGGGCGATATGATAACATCGTCCGCGGGGGGGGTGCACACGGCAGGCCTGGGCGGGGAACGAGCCCTTTTTCCAGGTTTTTTGGGTCGGGGAACCAGGTTTTTTCTAAGAATTTTTACAAGGGATTTTTTGCTCGCCCCCCCACAGTTTCCAGGCGCGTGCCCGTCAGGCGGGACCTTTTCTCTGATTCCTCTCCGCGTCATCATTGACAGCTCTCGAGTGATGCCCAGAGATGCTTGCGGCAGAGAGTGCCCCTCATGCGCGTTACAGCTGAAAATGAATGAGGATCATCTGGCACTCGTTCTCATCGGGGGTTGTGCTCCGCAGGGACTCAATACACCTTGGCACTCTCGCACTGGACATGCCAGCAGCTGGAGGACAGTTACACTGCTGCCACTCCCCGACGCCACCCACGTGCTGGCCCCTTCAGGTCTGAAAGCCCAAAAGCTCCCGGGGATTGTTGCAGTGGTGCGCACCATATTCAGCGCAGTAGGGTGATCTCTCCGATTTTCCAAAACTGCTGGTTTACTGGTTTGGGGAACGGTCGTCGGCAGACCGTTGAAATGCACGTGTTAGCAAGGCACACTCACGTTTCAGGTAGCGTGTCGCGTGTCACGCATGTCGCGAACGCAGCAAGTGTACCTCCCAGGTGGGGAAGCCCGACCTCCTGTCCGATGTCAGTCAGGCTTCGAAGAAGCGCTTCATGGATGCGGCGCTGACCTCCTACGCTGCACTGTACCCGGGGAAGTGAGATAGATGGACGGGCACACGCTACATGGGGGGTCTGGGGGGCGGAGCCCCCCAGCCGCCGGAGGCCACGGTAGTGAACGTCTGGCTCTCCAGTTGGCCAGCAAGGCGAACTGTACGGGGGACAGACTTCCCTTCCATCCTTGTCCGCGCCCTGTCGACTGGGGAAAACTTAGAAAAAGTTTTTTCCTCTGCGAAACAACCTTAGAAAAAAATTCCCCTAACAAAATTCTTAGAAAAAAACTTTTTTTCCCCTTACAAAAATTCTTAGAAAAAAAGTTCAGAATCCTGAAAGTGGGGAACAAGCCCCCCAGTTAGGAACAGCCCTGGCACACGGTATCATCATTTTTTCTTCGCTGGAGCCGCACAGCGAACCAAACCTGAAACAAAATCGGCAAGTTGCCTCATGTCAGGGCTCACATGGGGCAAGTTGCTTGCCTACAGAGGGAATGCTCTCAAAGTCTCACAGGCGCATCAGTTTGGAAACCTTGTCGAATGTGGGAGATGGGGCCAGCTGCTCGAAGTTTCCCTGCGATGGCTCTGCCGGGCCTCCATACTTCGCTGGGCACAGTATGGCGTGCAGGTCTTCCGCCAGCACCCGCTTGCCTCCTCCCTGCGTAGCGTGCCGCCGCCGCCCCAGCAGGTCGTGCAGCCGCCGGCACAACACCTCGAGCAGGGCAAGCCTGTCGAAGGGCTGCGGGCAGATCAGCCCAACGCAGTCCTTCATCAGCTGCACCTTAACCTGCGCGTCGAGCTCGGTGTCCACCTCCAGGGAAGGAGAGGCGTTGACCTCCAGCACCCAAGGCCTGAGATGCTCGTCGAGCAGGACGTCAAACCCGAGGAGCTCGAAGCAGCATTCCTGCCGGGAGATGCCCCAGTCCGCTGCTGCGAGGCACTTCACGAGGCACTCTGTGATGCGGGCCCACGTCGTCTCCCACGGGACCCCCGAACGCCCCGGAAGCTCCTGCGACAGCCTGTCGAGGCTCCACTTGCAGAGGTTCCGTGCGTCGCAGAAGGAGGGAGGCACGCTCCGCCCCTGCACCGAGGTGTTCGTCAGGTGGATCAGCTTGTTGCGGAGGCTGGCGGGGTCCATCGAGAAGGGGAGGCTCGAGAAGCGGGCGAAGCCGAGGCGGCTGACGTGCGCCTGCAGGGGCTGGAAGGACGTCACCACGACGTAGAGGCGGAGGTCAAACTTGTGCCCCTGCATCAGCAGGGGGTTCGGGACGTACCTCTGCACCACCACCGCCTCCGACAGCGGCACGGCTGCGGGGTGTGTCACCACCTCGATGCCCCGCCCGCGGCTCTTCCCAATCGGCTTGACAATCCACGTCCCACACGTTGTGGAGGTGTGGTCTTTATTGTTGGTGCTGGAGAGCTGCTGCAGCTTCACCCTGTCCAGGGTCATGCCTGTTGCCTCGACAAAAGCGCCACACTCTGCGGGCAGGACGTAGGTTTCAGGCATGATGTTGCCAAACCCCTCCCCGGAACGCCCTGGGATGCGTTTGAACCTGTGGAGCAGCTTCTTCAGGCAGTCCTTCCGTGTCAGCGCCGAGCTGCCTGGGTAATGGTTGAGCCGCTGCGCCACAAAGAGATATCGAGTCGGGAGGCGCGGCTTCCTCCAGGTCCACATGTAGTTGCAGAGGCTCGTGCCCCCACGCTGCCACAGCTCCTGGTCACGAAATGCTTCGGAGATGATGTAATCCACTTCAGGCCTACGCCTCTCCGTGACGTAGTTCATGTGCATCGCTGCTTCTGAGAGCCGCTCCCGCGAGTCACCCTCATGGAGCAGGCACCGCATGCGGGCAAGCACGTCTTGCAGGGGCAGGGTGTAGGCAACACCCCAGCCTGTCTGCCTCCCCCGCTGTGGCGGTGCGTTGGGCCGGGCCTCGTCATCAGAGTTGGACCCGTCGTCGGAGCTGCTGGTTTCATCGAGGGTGCTGAGTGCCCAGGCGAGCTGTGTGGGGTGAAGGGGGGAGGGGGGAGGGGGGGGTGCATGGTTTTTTTTGGCAAAAAAAGATAAGGCGTTGTTTGTGCGCCAAACCCGGGTGAACAAACCTCACGGGTGCCTTCGCTCAGAAATGCAGAGAAGTGAGGAATGGTGAGCCGCCTCACAACACTGGCTGCAAAGTGACACAGTTTGACACAGTGACACAGAGCGAAGGCCTCCCACGTGTTTTGCCTGATGAAGATTGGTGTGAGTGTGCGCACAGTCATAGCAACAAGGCAAGGTAGATTGTGTTTGTCACCCAAAGCGCTGCCAACTATCTTTTTCACTGTGACAAGCTTTCTTCTTGTTGTGTGTGAAAAAATGTGGAGGCGAAATCGTACTCCTTTTCGCTTTATTATAGAACACCCTGCCCAGCAACTGCGGGGGAACAGTTCCTGGCTACATTTTTTTGTAGCGCGCATAATGAGCGCGAAACAAAATAACCCTTCCAACGTTGGGCCAACCCGCCACTCCACTCCACCGCAATGCCACCCCCCAAGAGAGAGGGACGGGGGGGAGCTGGAGAGAATTTCTGAGATCCCATACCACATCCCGCGCCCCCTCCTCGACAGCCGCCTTC
The DNA here is from genome assembly GCA_963210315.1 of Rhynchopus euleeides. Classification (NCBI taxonomy): domain Eukaryota; phylum Euglenozoa; class Diplonemea; order Diplonemida; family Diplonemidae; genus Rhynchopus; species Rhynchopus euleeides. The sequence continues at coordinate 1,847,354 of OY723265.1, read as the reverse complement.
TCATCGGGCGGCTTCGGCGCCGGCGCGCAGTGCCTGTCATACACCGCCCACAGCGACTGGAAGCTGGGATATCTCGCCACCATCGCCTGCAGGTCACACCCACACGCCTGCCGCACCCCGCCCCCCTCCTCCGGCTGCTGCTCCGCAGCAGCGCCCACACCACCACCACCACCACCCGCCTGCACACCACCCCCGGCACACTTTGCACCTCTCCCTCTGTCGCGCTGCCGCGCCTCCTTGCCCCCACGGGGCTGGTGCCGTTGGGCAGCATTCCCCCCGCACACACCACCACCACCACCACCCTGCCCCGCAGGGACTCCCTCCGGCAGCGGGTGCAGGAACATGGCACCCCGCTGCTCCGCCTCCTCCTGGTGGATGGCGGTGCGGCAATGCGGTTCGTCTGCCTCCTGCAGCTGCAGGCGCGTGGCATGTAGAGATGCCAGCAGGGCGTTGCGCTGCAGCTCTGCGGTGGCGGCGGCGGTGGTTACCGCAGCGGCGGTTGCAGCGGCTGTGGCTGAATGCCGCAAGCTCAGCCGCGATGCGGTGGCCGCTCCTGCCAGAGCCAGCAGGGCTGTTGCGTTGCAGCGCGCCTCCTCCTGAAGGGCGTGGAGTCGCTCTGCGGCGGATGCTGCCAGGATCGCTTGCACCGCGGAGCAGCATGCGTCGGCAGCAGCAGAGGTGACAGCAGAGGCGCCAGCCCTCTCCCACACCACGGCTGCCCCAACCACCCCAACCAGCGCCACGGCGGCGGCAGCCGCCGCGGCGCTGTTGGTGTCCAACCGCCCCAACCCGGCAACACCGCCCCCGCCCAGCCCGGGGGCTGCGGTGGACAGCGTGGCGGATCTGCTCCGGGTGGCAGGCCCCGCGGCGCCCGCGGCGCCGCGCCCCCGCGACAGCAGGGGGGGCGTGCGGCTCTTGCTGCCGCCGTGCAGCAGCGGTTGCGGTGGGGGTGGCGGGGGTGGGGGTGGCGGCGGGGCGCCGCCCCGCAGCCTCCGCCTGGCGGCCCCGGGGGCCGGGAGGACCCTGTTGGTGTTGAGGCGGGTCTTCTCCAGGATGGTGGTGTAGATAATCTCCCTGTCGTCGTCGGGGGTGGCGGTCCCGCCCTGCGGGCGGAACCATCCCATCGCGGCGGACCGTGCCTTGGTGGTGTTGCACTGACCTCCTTTGAACCAGTCACGCTCGAGCAGCGGGCTGCTGGCTTGAGGCGCAGGAACCTGCACCCCCTCCCTGGGCTCTAGCAACGGGCTGCGCAGGACGGGCGTGCTGCCGGCACGGCTGAGGGGCTGTTGCTGATGTTGCTTGTGCTGCTGGTGGTGGAGGGGGGGTGAAGATGATATGCTGTTGTCACTGATGGAAGCACCGTCGCCACCCCCACCCCCACCCCCACCACTGGGCCTCCGAGAGAAGCACGGTGCACCGCAGTGCCGCAGGGGCTGCTGCTGCGGGGAGCGGTTGTGGTGCAGAGGCTCGGCAGGGGGGGGTGGTGCGGCGGCGGCGGCGGCGGCGGCGAACCCCGAGAGGATCGAACTCGCAGCCTGCCGCTCCGCAACCTCGCACTGCATCACAGGGAGGAGGGCCGCGCAGCGCTCATCCTGCACGCCAGAGGAGACCCGCTGGAGGACGGCGGACAGGGCACTCCGGAGCTCCACGTCATCCAAGTCGTACACATCCCACGTCTCCAGAGTGTCTGGGAGATGCATCCAGCAGGCCGTGCCTGCTTACAGAGAGAGGTATGAATGAGACAGGGGGAGAGAGAGAGAGAGAAAGAAAGAGAGATAATGCACACCAGAGAAACGAAGAGATGGCAGGATAGACGGGTATACGCTATGACCCCACCGCTGCTGGAAGCGTGGATCTCATTGCGCCGTTCGTTGCCTTTGCCCCCCCCCCCCCCCCACCTCGTCACACCGTTCTCCGTGGGGGGTGTGGAGGGGGGTGTGGGGAGGTTCGCTTGAGTCAAGGGTCTCTCCCACTGAGAGAGCTGGGGAGCTGGGGAGGGGAGGGGGGGGTGTGTGTAAATCTGTTGGAGGGTGGGTGGAGGTGTGGTCCCAGTGGCATGAGCTGAGCGGCATGACTCAATAGAGACACGGGTGTCGGAGGGAGGAGGGGGAGTGGGGAGGGGGGGGAGGGTGCTTGGGCTGGGGGGGGTTTGAGGGGAACATCCAATCCGGCAGCATGCTCCCGAAATAAAAAGATCGCCACACCATTCAGCAGCCAACCGCTCTTCGCCTGTATTTTGCTTGTTGATGCGTTGACACTTCTACACACAAAACCCTGGAATGATCACACCCTGAGCCTGAAGGCGCGGGGTTGGTGTATAGAAGGGCGTTTCTGCTCACACGGAGTGTGCGGGGGAAAAAAAACAACAAAATGGCAAAAAACAAAGCAAATCAACAACAGCAGATTCTTAATGCGCATGGGGCATGCCCACCACTTCCCTCGGGCATGCCCACCGGACGATTCTGAAGAAGCTAGATCCCACACCTCATATGGGACAGGACAGGAGGACGCTGTGTGAGCTCGGCAGCTCGGCACAGCCCCCCCACCGATCAACCCCATACGGCACCCCCTTTTCTCCCAACACAGGGGCTGTTTTCTAAACTTTGCACCCCGCCATCCCCCCACCCCCCCACCCTTCTCTTCCCCACCCCCCCACAAGAGTGCCTCGGCTCCCCCGCACCCCCCTGCACCCAACCCATAGAAGAGCCGGTGGATGGGGAGGGGACTCCACTATGGTGCTGCCTTCGCTGCACCTGAAGTAGCGCAATTCTCGTGCAATAGTCTTTTGTGGACTTCAACACGATGCGGGTCCGCTAATCCGCAGAAAAGTCAGGCGCGATCTCCGGCTTCCAGTGTGTGTGTGTGTGTGTGTGTGTCACCCCTCCTTTACAGCGCAACGAGGAGGAGAGCGAAACCGTGTGGTGTCACGTAGAGCAAGAGTAGGATAGCGGGCCCGGTTTCTATCGGTGTGGACCCTCGGGGCTACTCTGCGACGCCAGCACGCTAACCCAAATTGCAAAACGCAGAAAAGTGAGAACAGCGTATCAGTTCTCGTGCATCGTCTTTCGTAGATGTTGGGTGACTGTACGATGCGGATCCGCTAATCCAACATAGCAAACGCAGAAAAGTGAGAACAAGTGAACCGCCTCACAAGACAGGGTGCGGAGTGACACAGCTTTTTAGACACACAGTGGCACAGAACGAAGGCTCCCAACAGCACCACCGGCGCTCTTCATTTGTGTTGCCGAAAAACCTGAAAAACCTGCCATGATGGAGTGGAGACGCCCTCCCCCCTAATGGGTTCCTGTATTTCGTTCCGTTGCAACATCATCACGCAGCTCGACCAGCGGGCCCACACAGCACGTTGGGGGCCCCTTCTGGTGAGAACTGGCGTCTCGTTTCAAGCTGGATGTGGTGGCGCGGGACCTTTTCATCCCTGTCACAGCGACAGACAAAAACGACGCCCGCAAGCTAACACCGCACTTCCAGCCACTGTGTTGGGAAGAGTCGTCCAATCACCTCTCACCCCCGCGTGGGGATGGGTTCCTGCAAGAGGTGGCCAGAGAGGGGGCTGTGTGGGGCATGGGGTGGGGCAGCAAAACGATCCCTGCCCGAACTAAAGAGTTAGGGGCGTTCACACCCTGGCACAGGGCTTGGCAACACAGAGGGATCGAAGAGGCCACCAGCCACCGCCGCCACCGCCACCGCCCTACCCAGGCCTGTTCGTACACATTTAGAAGGAGTTTTTGCAGCCCTTCGCGTGGCGGGGGCACAGCCTGCTTCTGGGTTCCCGTTCAATTTCTAGCCTGGCAATTCGTTTGTGCGCCAAACCCGGGTGGACATACCCCACATGTATTTTGCCCTGGTTGGTGCGAATGTGCGGTCACAGTCACAAGCAACAAGGCAAAGGTGGATTGCGTTTTGTCACCCCAAAGCGCTGCCAACTATCGTTTTTTTTTTCACCGTGACAAGGTTCTCGTTCTGTGTGACAAGAAACAAAAATCAAGCCAAATTTGGGTACTTCTTGGGTACTTTGGTGGGGCGCACAAAAATAATTTCCGTTTCTTTGTGGTGGAAGCGATCAATTCAAGAATCGTCTGAGAGGAAGACACGAAAGGCTGCGAAAGACTGATGCTGTACTTTTACTTGGCACGCCACTCACCTCGCTGCCGAACTGGCCTTTCCTCACGAAAGGATCACGGAAGGGGGAAGGGCTTGAGTGTGGGAGTGTGGGGGTGTCAGGATGTTGGTGGTGGTGAGGGTTTGGTGCGCGAAGCTGGAATCGTGACCCCAGGGATCGGGCGCCCTCCCCACCCGCCTCTCCCCTCCCCCACCCTCCCAGCAGCGGCCAAAACAGCGAAGCACCGCCTGCAAACGTTGAGTGAATTGAAGAACTGAAGAATTGGGAGAGGCAGGTGAGAGAGGGAGGGGATGGCGGTGTCTTCGCGATTGTGGCCCTTTCCCTCGGCATATTATTTTTTCCCCGCCTTCTCAATTCTTTTTTTTGTGAGGGGGGGGAAAGAGAATACGCGCCGGGGTGGTAAACCCCCCGCACTGAGAGCATGTTTGTCGAGAAGAACCGCCGTCCCCTCCTCCCCACCACTCTCTCCTCCTTGAAGGGGTTGAATATAAAACGCTCTCGCTCACCCTGGCGTGCCTGTCGTCATCCCTTCGTGCAGGTGGCTGATCGATGTCAGACGCGAGGCAGTGTAGAGAGCAGGCGTGCAGGCGGTGCAGAAACTGTGTCGGGCAGGGGGCAGGCTATGCATAGGTGACACAATGCACCGCTCCCGATTTGAGGGAGGCGACAGAGAAAGAGAGAGATGGTGGGATGGGGGTGTGGTCAATGCACCCAGCGATGTTTCCACCCCACCCATCTCAAGGCGAACCTTGGCCCGCAAATGCGTTCGGCGGCCTGTATGATCTCATGCTTCTGCGATTCCATCCAGGCACTGAACGTGAGATCGATCTGCGGCCTTCATCGATCCCAGATCCAAGACAGCCACCGACAAGTGCAGTTGTTGTCACCCGAATCCTCTGCAGGGCTTTGCTTGCACAGGGGCAGGCGCTGAGAGTCGGGGGAAGACTCCAGCGGCACATGCAACAGAGGGCGGCAAGCCTGCTGTCTGACTGTTCACTCTCTGACAACCAACAGCCACTTGGAAAACGTTTTTTTTTTGGGGGAGGGGACTGACGGCCACCACCCTGGCGTGTGAGATAGCCGGCGTAGTTTCTGGCCCCATCAAAGTCGATGATTTTGTTGTCAGCTGTGTTGGCATCATCACAAACACCTCCTCGCACCCCGTGTCTCCGAGAGACCCCCCCCGTGGCCCTCTCACAAGCAGCAGCAGCAGGGCACGGGAATGGCATTTAATTATAGCTGCAATCGCAATGCAGTTTCCCGTGCCAAAAAAGATCAAGAAGATCAAGTGAGGGCACTGCTCCGCCAGTTCGAAGAGCTCGGGAGCTGCAAGGAGGGGGCGGGGGAGGGCGGGGGGGTACCCTGGGAACCCCCCCGGCGAAGGGTGCAACGGTTTTAAGACTTCGAAGGCATTGGGGGGTATCGACTGGCACAGCAACAGGAGGAGCAGGCGAGATATAGCGATCAGATAAGGCGGATAAAGGTGTGAGAAGGGAGCTGTGAGCCACGGTGACGTGTCGTCGCGATCGCGAAGCACGAAGAATGGCAGCGGAAGTGTGGTGTGTGATTTGGGGGCGGTGCAAGAGGCTTTATGTGAGAAAGGAAGGATCTCGCACGTTTCCATATCATTGCATTTTTCACGACAAAGGCTGGAATCAAGCAGACTGTGCCCCTTCCGTCTTCTCGGTACTAACAACCCCTCAGGTCACAACTGGTATCACTTTATTCTTAGACACTCGGTGTGGGAGGTAACTGTTGCTGTCGGGACTCGCTCTCGCTGACTCGCCTGTGCTCCGCAGGCACCCCCTCACCTGCACACAGGCGAGGGGGTGTGTTGGCGTGAAAAGGCATCAACCAAATCCAAGTGAGGGAGACTGGCAGCGACACCTTTTCTTATTCTTGCTTTGACGGGAGCATTGCGAACACACTCTTCGTCCTGTCGTGTGTAGATCATGAATACGTCCAGCAATGCCGCTGTGTGGCCAGGCGGACTTGGAACAACGGCATCGCCGGGGGGCTGTAAGAGGCACAGCCAAGAATTGTTCAAATCGTTCATTACTAGATGTGGTGAGATGACTTTTTTTTTTTTTAACTTCGTTCCCGTCCCCCCACGTTGTGCACTTTTGCGCACACGAAAACGATTGCAGTAAAACGAGTGAATCCCAAGAGAGGAGGGTCAGCAAAAGTGGTGTTCTTCGAACGCTGCACACCCACACGCCTGCCGGCGTGTGAAGTGTCCGCAACGGTCCGCACGGTGAAATCTTCTTTGAGTAGGCGATGCCGAATTGTCAAAACAGCCTGTGTGCCCCCCCGTTCGTAAAGTGACAGCAAACCGAGAAACCCCCCAGTACCCTCTGAAGAATGGTTAGAACGCAGACCCCACTTTGTGGCACACCACTCCTCAGTCCGATGAAGTGTTGTGTGAGTGGGTGTCGCAAACCCAGCTCAAGGCACAGAAGGTTTCTCCAGTTGGCTCCGCCGAACTAGCAAAATCAATAAGAACGAGGATGCCAAAGAGAAGAGGAGTGGGAGGAAAGAAACGACTGATTCAATTTGTGGGTTATCTTGACACTTTTTGGCACAGCTTGTTTGTGTGGCTACACCGGATCTTGCGATCCCTGTCACTTCACGATCTAGCGGCAGGGCAGATACTTTTCATGAACTGCTGCAGTTATTTTACTGCAACCGGGATCCTGTCAGTGTCAAAAAGATAGGAGGCACTGATTTGGGCAACAAAGACAACCTCCTCATCAGTCTGCGGAGTTGCTTTTGCATTGCCCCGGATTTGGCGCACAAAACAAAAACATTTTTTGCCGTTGCATCGGCAATGGAATACAGAGATTACAGTTTGGCAATGTCATGCACCGACCACCCCCTCCTTCCTCCTTGCGTTGGACATCGCATGAAAGTTGTTGCGGGGGGGTTGTACACGCAGAGGAGCCCCTTTGAACTCTTGACAAACAGCCCACCGATTGCTGTCGAATGATAGGCTGCCAAACACAGATCCCCCCTATCGCCGTGTGGGGAGTTGCAGAACAGAGGAGTACCGGCACAGCCAGCTCTCGGACCGTTTTAATTTATGAGAGAGGGCTGTGCACAAGTTGTGCACAACAAATGTCTGTGCAACCCCCGGGTGTGCTCATCCAAGGAAGGGGCACTGCCACAAACCAACACCGGTGTGTTGACGGGGGTGAACCAAATCATGCGAAAAAACACACACACACACACACAGCTCCTTTTCGGCCTACGCAAACCCCTCCCCCTAGCGGTGACCTGCGTGATTCAACGTCGACTGGAGCTTCAGGGGCAGCACACCAGCAGCACGCTGCTGCCAAGACACTTGAGAGGGGGAGAGGGAGGGCGAGAGACAGGAAACTGGTGATGGGTGTGAGGGTGCGAAGTATTATTAGGCGGCTTTTTTTGCGTGAGGCGCACGGTGTGTGTGCGTGTGGTTATAAAGTTTTAAGGCGGTGTCGCCCTGCACGGGCAGTAGCACCTCCCCTTCAGTATCGCACTCCCGAAGGATTCCCCAACACGACGTGACACCGGTTTCGACGCGTACTCTTCGTACCCCTCCCCCCGGCCGCGTCTCTTCAGCGAAGAACCGGGGATAATCGGACCAGGGCTAGCTAAACCCTGGTGGTGTCACGGGTGGGGTTGGAGAGGGAGAAAAAGGAAGAATTAAAGTTGCGAAAGAGTCAAACACTGACACGTGAAATCAATAAAAAGGGTGGTATATATCGCCCCCTTGCTGCGACGTAGACACTAAATAGTCAGGCCGCTTCAAGAGTCTTGAGGGCTTGAAGGAAGAAGCAGGTTGCTGATGAGTCTCAGGAGCAGGCACCTTTTGTCCGCCCACATGACCTTCGCCCGAAGGCGAACCTCGTCCAGCTTGGCTCGATCGCCACAGAGAAGGGGATCATTCTCCACTGTGGCGAACATCTTAAAAACCGAGGGTGCAGAGGTGGGGCAGCCCGCTGGTGCGACAGCAGACCGCCCCCGGATAGCTATAACTAGTGCATAGGAAGAATACGACGGCACACGCAACAGATGCCGAAGGCACAACGGCGGGTCACTTTTAACCACCAGAGGAGTGGCACTCCCGAGGGGTGGGGTAGGGGGGAAGTCACAACACTTTCGAAGGAAGTAAAGGGGCAAATGGGATGTTTTGTGCAAGGTAGAAAGGAAGTCACAACATGAGGCAGGGGGGATTGCTCATCAGGCCTGGGGGAATAGAGGGTTTGTGTGTGGTTATAAAGTTTTAAGGCGGTGTCGCCCTGTGTGTGTGCGTGTGTGTTCGTGACGCACAAAACAAGCTCTCATTCGCAAAAAAAAAACCCCCCCCCGATCCGCGCCCCACCCCCTCCCCCCTCCCCACCCCTTGGGCATCCCATTGTTTGTGAACTTTTCTTTTGTGTCGAACAAAAAACAACGAATATAATCCGCAAGTGAAAGAAAGAAGAGAGAGCAGAGAGAGAGAGGGGGAACGCTTGCACATGACGCTTGCTCTGGTCTGCGCTTTGCGTTGGCTGGAGCTTCAGAGCAGAGGGGAGGGGGGGGAGGGCAGCACGCCGGAGCGGCGCGTTGTCAAGCACTTGAGAGAGAGAGAGGGAACATGGATGATCTCAGATTGGAAGGCCAAAAAATAACTACAACGACTTAAATCACCCCCTCCCCCCCCCCCCCTTCCCTGCCCTGCCCACGTGCCGCATTTGCTCTGCTTGGCGCTTGCGTCGGCTGGAGCTTCAGGGGCACGACACCCCCTCGGGGCACGCCACCAAAACACTCAGTGATAGAGGGGGAAGGGTGGATCGGGGCTAGGGGGGGGGGGGGGAGAAAAGCGACGGGGGGGGATCTGTATTTACAAGCAACGGGTGATGGGGCGGGGGGGGGGGGGGGGGGATGGCGGGTGACAAAGCAAATCCGGAGGGGGGGGGGGAGGGGTGGTGTGGCAACTCCCATTGCGCCTGCTGCAAAAAGCCATCCCTACCCTTCTTTCTCTCTCCGGGGGGGGGGGGGGGGGCACGGGGGCTGGGGGTGGGGGGCTGGGTGAAGAAAGACAGGGTTCGTTTGTGGAGGAACGGGGGAGGGGGGCAGTGATGTGCTATACGACGTATATCCGGATCTTGAGCGTATATATACGTATATATACATGGCGTATATATACGTATATATACGCATATACGTTGCAATATACGTTACGTTCTTCCTGTGGGCAATGTGTGGGTGGAGAGGGTCCACGATCCCGAAGGTGCACAGTATGTGGGACACAGCTTGGCTGTCCACCCTTACGCTAGCCGGGCACGCTTCGCGGTCCTGGTACGGGTCCTACTAGACGAGCGCCGCTCGTTCTTCGAGAGTCGGGAACATTGCTCAGTCTTGGCGCCACCTTGGCGAGGTAAGGAAACGTTGCATCACCAGCATTGCCCACTACCTGATCGGTGCCCACGTGCCGTACTCGCGTTATCCCATCAAACGCCGTCTCCGGGCGAACACGACCAAAAACGATGTCGTCTTTGGAAAGACTCCAGCACAGCATGGTCACCACCAGTCAATACCTGGGTGCCCCGTCGCCACTCAGTAAGGGACTCAGAAAGGCACCTCCCCTCTGCACAGGTTCCACTGTGCACAGGGGAGGGCGGTGTCTTTCGAACTGCCCAACAACATGTGGCCACGTAAGGCACAACCGAAGCGGAACACCCTGTGGGCAACCGGATTGGCGTTTCACTTCGTTCCAAGGGAAGTATCTGTCGAAGGCACAGAGCGGGATATACCCACTCAACATATCCTGTGGGAGATCCCACCCAGGTGACCCCACAGTGACCTGGCCACCGTGCAACAGGGAATTACATAGGGGACGTATATTTCCGGATTTTCGGGACCTCCGAACGTATATATACGTATATATACATTGGCGTATATATACATCGGCACATCACTGGGAGGGGGGGGGGGTGAAGACGGAAACACCCACAACGCGACCCCCCTCCCCCCCCCCCCCCCTCCTCCACACACCCCGGCTCTTCAAAGGGCAGGCGGGGGGGTGGGGTGGGTAGGCAAGGCCTTCGCACACCGGCAACCCATGCACCAACGCCAGGCCTCGAGGCGAAACGGTAGACGAGAACAGGTTGGGCTGCGAGATGCAGGCTGAATTTGGCGGGGTGTTTGGCGGGATGAGGGCGAAGTGGGTGTCGTAAGAAGCAACAAGGGGAGTGATGGTGGAATATGGTGTGAGGGAGTGGGGGGGGGGGGGGAGGGCGTGCTGTTTTTTGTTTAGGCTGGCTGGGAGCCTTCATGGGGAGCAGCACGCCAGAGGGACGCTGTCAAGTGTTTGAGAGAGAGAGAGAGAGAGAGAGAGAGAGAGAGGAAGGGTGGGAAAGACCTTCTGGCGCCCCTGAAAAATCGTATTGGAACTCCGTCAGAACTACGTAAATCCAAATGTTCAGGGCCACCAGTCTTCAAGACCCCTTTTTTTTGAAAGAACCTCTAGTGTTTCGCTTTGCGCACCTCTCAAGTGCGCAACCGCGCAGTTATCCAATTATCACACACCTGCACTGGCAGACACCCTTTGCCCAAAGAATCCGTATGAATATATGGTAGGGTGGTGCGAATGGTGAGGGCGGTGGAGGACGACTTGGCATCCTCCGCTACCCACGTGGCTCGCAGCGGGGTTGCGTCTCTCGGTGCCTGAAGTGTGGTGTGTGCGCCCAGCCTCAAGAGGGCTGTTAGCGTTGACACACCCTCCCCTTTGTTTCTTTATGCAGCAGGGCCCGCTGTCTTGCTTCGTTGCAGGCCAGGTCCTGTGAAGAATATTGGTTTTTTTTATTTCAAAAGTTATCGACAACGTGTTTCAAGCATGTCCAGTGCGAAGAAATACGTGAAACCGCTCTTAACAACGACACCACCTGCATAAAAAGCTGTTGTGCGCAGGAGCGGGGGGGTGGATGTTGCCAACGGTTGTTGTGTTGCGGGGGTGCGGATATTCCCTTCTGTTTTCAATACTTGCATCGCAACGGCACCGCACCGCTCCTGAAGTGAATTGATTCGCATAAGGAAGAACAAGCAAGGGGTTGGTGGTGAAATCCAAGAAAACTCTCTGCGATTCGTATCTGGGCATGTTCTTCCCAAAACACACTTCATGCCACCCGCTCGCATTCATTGGCAGTCGAGATGACGCGGGCATGACCCACTCCTGTGTGGGTAGCTCCCCCAGACTACGTCGGGCGATCGCCGATTCACCAGAATCCTGACCAGTGATGCACGTGATTCATGTGGCATTTCTGAAGGGAGGGATAGCCGTCACTGTGTAAACACAGTCTCGCTCCGTGACAGAACAACAAGACCAATACGACGAGAAAAAGAGAGGGAGATGTTCGTAAATTGACGACAGGGGCCACCAGTTGGCACTTCGGGAGAATTGGACAAACAAAGGCCGGGACGAAATGCCCGACTTGGCGGGGCACTGGGAATTGCGCAGGGTCCGGAGGGCTGTTGGGTTTGCAAGACACGCCCCCTCCCCCCCGATACCCGAGCCCCTTGTGCATGAAGCGCGTGGCAGCGGGGGTCTTGATGCGTGCAATGTGCAATGTGAAACGACACATACACTTTCGACGATCTCGCGATGCCACACGCCAGCCCGCCGGTGGCGGGTGGATGACGTACATACGTTGGATTCAACTCAAGGCTTGTGTGCATTTTCGCACATTTTTTTTTTGCATACACGTTAAGTGTTCTAAGAAACCAGACATAACCAGAAGACCAACATCATGTTCGTGCTAGCACTTTTCCCTTTTGTCATCACACCCGTGCGCCAAAACAGGTTAGGCCTTATATTTGGCTGCGTTCAACGAAAAAAGACACTTCTTTCCGGAGTTTAGCTAGCACGATTCAGTTGGGCGATTCATTTGTCTGGTTTTGGCATTCCCTTTCGCCTCGCTTCGTTACTGGGGGGGGGCAATTAATCGTAAGTAGTCGAATAATCGTAAGGGGGCGATTAATTGTACAACATTTTCTGGGCCATTTATACGTAAATTTGTTTTGAATAATCGTAGGGGTTACGATTATTCACTTTTGGCCAAATTTCTGACTTTTCCCCAGAGGATCAAGCAACAGGAACAGCAGGGAACCCACTCAGGCTGTAAAAAGTGGAGAATCGGTCGTCATAGACCGGTGATTGAGTCACCCCACATGTCGGAGCACACATGCCCCGAGTTTAATGGGAAGAGAGCATGGTTTGAGGCCCCCCGCCCCCAGGTACCCTGCCAGTGAGGTGAGCCTGGGGGGGGCACCAAAATCCTGGGGTGGCCCATACGCAACCTCAGGAAGATGGACACAGTCCAGAAACTGTACCCCACAAGGAACAGATGTCCACTACCGTGGCCTCCGGCGGCTGGGGGGCTCCGCCCCCCAGACCCCCTGGAGCCCTTCGATACCCATCAAGTCAGGGAATCCAACCACTCCAGTAGCCTCGGGCCTCAGGAGGACGCAGCCAACTCACACAGAATCTACGCCCACAATGAACAGATGTTCACTACCGTGGCCTCCGGCGGCTGGGGGGCTCTGCCCCCCAGACCCCCCTTGTAGCGTGTGCCCATGGCCACCCACCAGCCACGGCACCAAAAAGGTGGCCAATCGTTCACACTTCGACGCACAGTAAATGGCCCCCAATGGGGGTCTTCGCTCCATCCGCCAAAAAAAACCAAAAAAAACCGGAAAAAACCCGTGAAAAAGTCGGAAAAAAAGAGTGTGGGGAGTTGGGTCCAGTTTAGCAAAGTGAGCTTATTTTTCGAAAATTGAAAAATTGGGGACACCAAAAGTCCCCAGAAAAATCTTCGACTTGGCCCGCAGAGTGATTTTTTTGGTGAAAAACGATTTCAACAGTTGTCCAACAGTTGCTGTACAAGACGGCACACCGTTCTCTGCGCATGGGCTGCTGCACGTGAATCATTTGGATGTCCGAGGGGCTATCCGGAACGAGGAGGGCCACGAGCCTGAACTACCCGCCAGCAGCGATCCCGTGCCAGGGCTGGCAGGGGGCCGCGGCCCCACCTCCCTTTTTCTGTAATTGTTTGGGAGGGTGGGCCGCCAGGGGTGGCATGGCCCTACCCTCGGCCCTACCTCCCGGGTCAGATTTTGGGGCTTTTGGGTTCGGCCTTGTGGCCGAGTTTTCATGCGCCGCAACGTATGAAAACCCAACGGCATGCTGGGGGCTTGATGGTGTTCATCGAAGCGCACCTCATCATGCCCCAAGCGAAGGACCATCCCCGCCTGGAATGTGCAACAGCACCAACCGGTGTGGGGACTAGCCTTCGAAGACTTTCAGGATGTTCACTACCGTGGCCTCCGGCGGCTGGGGGGCTGGATTCCTGATTTTTGATCCAGCAGGACGACCAAAGGCAGCAACATCCGGTGCTTCTCGAATTGGGTGAAAATGTTCTGTGGCCGTGCATTCGATCCTGTTTGCATCATACCACGGGAAGTCGGGGCGGGGTTGGGCTGCACTTTTTTTCTCGCGAGCTCGGCCACCCTGTGCCCGACCTCTTTTTTGGTTTGCCCGACCCCCAGCGAGATCACTGGCAGCCAGACCTTGTTCAACATAAACAGCAGACAAGAGAGCAGAATGGAGTGTGGGGCAGCTGCCGTGCTCCCACACATAAACAGCGCACCTCTCGCGCTGCCTGCACGAAAGGGACGGGTAACCTGCAGGTCACCCACAGCAGCCTACTGCCTACGTTCTATACAAGATCAGCGCCGACCACACGAAAGGCTGTTCGACCTGCGGCGCAACAAGAAGCTCCGGTGGGAACAGAACTGAGCGGCAACAGGATGCAATGCAGGCCCACATCCGATGCCCTGCGGCAAGAGCAGTCACATCGATATCTTTGACAGGGCCTGCCCACTGGTGTGTGACGGGGTGACCTGCAGATGGTGACCTGGCCCACGGCAGAACACCTGGGTCGGGGGATGGCTGCGACTGGGCATTACCTAACTCTTCATGATGCAGGACTGCGGTCAATTGGTCCAAAAGAGCAAGTATGGCTCCCGCTCAGCTCTCACTGAAGCTGAACCAGATGCAAGTGGTGGGAGGAGGAGGGTGTCCCGGGGGAGGACACACCGGCCGGCAACCCACGAGGACTGGCCCGTCCCAGTCGACAGAAGAACAAAGCAGGAACACGGACTCACCTGAAACGACATACTGAAGTGAGGGAGGAGGAGGCGAGCACAAAAGGGCGTCGGCTACCGCACGCCCTTTGGCCGCACCGACGACGACCGAACCGGCCACCGGCCGGGAGGTGCGTGTGGCGTGGGGGGCGAAGCCCCCCACGCAAGGGGGGTCCGGGGGGCGAAGCCCCCCGGAAAAAAATTTGGGGTTTTTTGGCCTATTTTTGGCCATTTTCCGCTGCATTTGTTTGATTTTGGGTCGGGAAAGGTATGGCCAGGAAGTGGGAAAAATTGAGGAAAAAGTCGGAAATTTTCAGGTTTGCCCATATAAACCATGGGTCACAGATTCCGATTTTTGGGTCAGACTCCAAGTTTGACACAAGGGAAAATAGGCAAAAATTTTCACCTATTTTTGGTCACCTAAGGGGGGGGCTTCGCTCCGGGTCACTGACCCAAGCTGACCCAGATTGACCCGGAGCGAAGCCCCCCATTTTCCTAAGGTGAAAAGCCCCAGGGTGACCCAAATTGACCCAAGTTGACCCAAATTGACCCGGAGCGAAGACCCCCAATAACTCAAAAAAATTTGAGTAGAGTCACCGTGAAGAGAGTTTGAACCGTTGATGTCAAAAACGACCCTCTTGTGTGGAAGAACGACGCTGTGCCACCCCCATTTTCCTAACAAACTCGCCCCCCAAAAAAATGTATTGGGATTCCGAAATTTGGCCCAAAAATCTCACATTTAGCAGCATGCATGAACCCACAGGGTCCGACATCGGATGTCGGACCCCACCGTGTGCCCATCTGGATGACTCAAGCGCCTCACACCGGGTCCCTCCCCTCCTGGTGGCCCACCGGGGTGCTATGGCCAGTTTCCACCGGTGATGTTGCTCTGTGCACGGAATGCCGGTGAGACAGGCCGAGAATGCGACCCCTCACACCCACCCCCACCCCACCAATTGACATTCTGAACAGCAAAACGGGTAAATTTTTGCCAAAAGTGAATAATCGTAACCCCTACGATTAATCACCACCGTTGAAAAATTGTAAATTTTGGGACACCCGATTTATACAGACCGCGTCGCTAAATAATCGTAGGGGTTACAATTATTTGACCCCCCCCAGTAACGGGAGGGTCTTCCAGCCCTGTGTGTCAACTGTGTCTGCGCGGCAACGAATCTGCCACGCATGGGCACCCCACCACCCCTTGTGCACTATCACAACTGGCCTGGGCGTGTTGTGTTGGAGATGGCTGCCGAGTGCGCACTGCCCGACCTGCTACCGCCGAGCCTGCCACGACGGATGCGCACACCGGAGATGGTATGGGTGCGCGGCCCTCTCCACTCAACCACACTTGTTTCTCGGGATCAAGTCCTCGAGACGTGGGTACCAGTATATTCCAATGCCGCCTGACAACGATGTGTACAGTACGATTGTGCAGCGAAGTGGCGGCACGGCAGGCCAGGACTGGCAGTGTGGTGCACCCCCAGCACAGTATATCCGTTCCGTGGGCAGTGTTGGGTGAGCGAGCTGGCATCGAACAGGGGGAAGCGGAAAGGGGGGCCCCCATCCCCCCCGGCTGCAAGGAGAAACCAAAAATAACACCCGCGACACACTCACATTCCACACACATTTCATTCACGCATTCCAGCAAAACCCCCCCCCCCCCCCGCACAAGCCACCAGGGCTTGCATCTGGGGCAGAGAGACGGGGCAGGGGTTGGTGTCTATTTTTCGGAATTTCAGTCTGTTCTTCGTTCTTCCGGGGGAAGGGGTTTTTGGGGAGCCGACGGCGTTGCAGAAGGAAGAATGTTATCGAACCCAAATGCTAACGTGGTTGTACAAGCCGTGCTGGGGGACTGAGAGGGGGTGGGGGTCGGGAAGGGTGGCAAGGAAGAAAACGTCAGAACATCACCAGGCATCTGACCAACTGTGATGGGGCTGTCGGGCCAGTCGAAATTTTTTCTGGTCAAAAAAAATCACAAAAAATCACAAAAAAACGTAATGATTGGGGGCATGGAAATTTAGGCATTCTTAGGCATTCTCAGGCGAAATAGGCAGGGTTTTTTGGCTGGGGAAAAGAGAGTAAACCCCCCCCCTGTATAATGTTAAATAACGCGTAATATTAAATAGCGCATAATATTACTGGGGGGGGGCAAATACAAGGGTATACTCTTCTATTCACCGTGCCAGCTTACGTAATTCAGGGTTCCCAAAAAATTGTTTTTTAGCTGAAAAGTTGTCTACCATGCAAATACAAGAGTATATACTCTTGTATTTGCATACTAGAAATGTGGCCTCCAGGTGGGCCCTCATGGGGCAGCGGCGCCGAATAGACAATACGAGCGTCCTCTTGGCCTTTCCCACCCCCGAGGCGACTCCCACCCGACCGTGACGACTCCAGACAGGAGGCCCACTGGCCTGGGGGAGGTCATTGGAAGCACAAAATATGATGAAAACCCCACAAAAGTTCTCCAAAAGTCTAGTATGCAAATACAAGAGTATACTCTTGTATTTGCTCGGTGAACTTTTTAAAATCGCAATTTCTGGAGTACTCTTGTATTAGCATATACCCTTGTATTTGCATATACTCTTGTATTTGCCCCCCCCCAGTAAATATGACGCATAATATTAAATATAACGCATAATATTAAATAACTCGTAATATTAAATAGGGCGTTTTTGGGCGTTTTTTGGCCGTTTTTTTCGGCTAGTAGGCCAAAAGAGGTCATCTCCGGGGACGCACAGTGTCTGTACATGACGTAGGTGACTGAAAAAATCCTATTTTCAGCACCCGTTGTTCGCCAGCGGTTTTTTGCAAGTGAGTCCTGATAGCAAAACGCCCAGAGGGGGTCTTCGCTGGTCGACAAACTTCGACAAACTTCGTCGTTCGTCACATAATTAGGAAAACGGGTGTTTCAGGGGGGTTTTCACCGAAGACGGCAGTGTTCTGACGACGACGACAGGGGTCTTCGACAAAAACTTCGTCAGCGAAGACCCCCCCCCAAAAATGAATTAAAAACCGGTTTTTCGGGGATTCTCGTCGTTCGTCACCTGTCGACAAATTTCGACAATTTTCACCTAAACCGACGGAAAATGCACCAAAATGCACCACCCACAGCCTGGGTCGGCCCAGGGTCTGGACACCACTCCCGGGCTCGGCCCAGGGTCTGGACATCACTGCCTGGGTCGGCCCAGGGTCTGGACACCACTCCTGGGCTCGGCCCAGGGTCTGGACATCACTGCCTGGGTCGGCCCAGGGTCTGGACACCACTCCTGGGCTCGGCCCAGGGTCTGGACACCACTCCCGGGCTCGGCCCAGGGTCTGGACATCACTCCTAGGCTCGGCCCAGGGTCTGGACATCACTCCCGGGCTCGGCCCAGGGTCTGGACATCACTCCTGGGCTCGGCCCAGGGTCTGGACACCACTCCCGGGCTCGGCCCAGGGTCTGGACATCACTCCTGGGCTCGGCCCAGGGTCTGGACACCACTCCCTGGCTCGGCCCAGGGTCTGGACACCACTCCCGGGCTCGGCCCAGGGTCTGGACATCACTCCTGGGCTCGGCCCAGGGTCTGGACATCACTGCCTGGCTCGGCCCAGGGTCTGGACACCACTCCCTGGCTCGGCCCAGGGTCTGGACATCACTGCCTGGCTCGGCCCAGGGTCTGGACACCACTCCTGGGCTCGGCCCAGGGTCTGGACATCACTCCCGGGCTCGGCCCAGGGTCTGGACATCACTCCTGGGCTCGGCCCAGGGTCTGGACATCACTGCCTGGCTCGGCCCAGGGTCTGGACACCACTCCCTGGCTCGGCCCAGGGTCTGGACATCACTGCCTGGCTCGGCTCAGGGTCTGGACACCACTCCTGGGCTCGGCCCAGGGTCTGGACATCACTGCCTGGCTCGGCCCAGGGTCTGGACACCACTCCCGGGCTCGGCCCAGGGTCTGGACATCACTCCTGGGCTCGGCCCAGGGTCTGGACATCACTGCCTGGCTCGGCCCAGGGTCTGGACACCACTCCCTGGCTCGGCCCAGGGTCTGGACATCACTGCCTGGCTCGGCCCAGGGTCTGGACACCACTCCTGGGCTCGGCCCAGGGTCTGGACATCACTCCCGGGCTCGGCCCAGGGTCTGGACATCACTCCTGGGCTCAGCCCAGGGTCTGGACATCACTGCCTGGCTCGGCCCAGGGTCTGGACACCACTCCCTGGCTCGGCCCAGGGTCTGGACATCACTGCCTGGCTCGGCCCAGGGTCTGGACACCACTCCTGGGCTCGGCCCAGGGTCTGGACATCACTGCCTGGCTCGGCCCAGGGTCTGGACACCACTCCTGGGCTCGGCCCAGGGTCTGGACACCACTCCCGGGCTCGGCCCAGGGTCTGGACATCACTCCTGGGCTCGGCCCAGGGTCTGGACATCACTCCCGGGCTCGGCCCAGGGTCTGGACATCACTCCTGGGCTCGGCCCAGGGTCTGGACATCACTGCCTGGCTCGGCCCAGGGTCTGGACATCACTGCCTGGCTCGGCCCAGGGTCTGGACACCACTCCTGGGCTCGGCCCAGGGTCTGGACATCACTGCCTGGCTCGGCCCAGGGTCTGGACACCACTCCTGGGCTCGGCCCAGGGTCTGGACATCACTCCCGGGCTCGGCCCAGGGTCTGGACATCACTCCTGGGCTCGGCCCAGGGTCTGGACATCACTGCCTGGCTCGGCCCAGGGTCTGGACACCACTCCTGGGCTCGGCCCAGGGTCTGGACATCACTCCTGGGCTCGGCCCAGGGTCTGGACATCACTCCCGGGCTCGGCCCAGGGTCTGGACATCACTGCCTGGCTCGGCCCAGGGTCTCGACACCACTCCTGGGCTCGGCCCAGGGTCTGGACACCACTGGGCCGAGCCCAGGAGTGGTGTCCAGACCCTGGGCCGAGCCCAGGAGTGATGTCCAGACTCTGGGACGGCTCAGGAGTGCTGTCCAGACCCTGGGCCGAGCCCAGGAGTGATGTCCAGACACTGTCTGGAGGGGAAGCTCCCCGCAGTGAGTGGTCGGGGGCCGTGGGCACGACCTCGGGCCGATGTCCAGCCGAGCAGAACGTGGCGCCCGGAGTACCGAGTGTTTGCTCCACTCGGCGGGGGTTCAATGCAGGACCCCTTCCCAGACATCTCCTCAGTGCCTGCATCGATCCCCTCCGTCAGGGATCTTGCTGTGTGTAACATTAGCACAAGACCTAAAGCTGCATCGCGTACCCATCCTTCGGAACCGTGCGATGTGCAATATTGTGTTCATGTAGCTAACTCGGAGAGTATCTTAGTGATCCCGCAAGGCTAGCTATATTTGCACCGTCCAATCAAATCTTGCTCAGCTTCGACTTGGCGCCGAGAGAGTTACGAGCACTGCCCATAGAATCAGGTGTGCCGGGCGTGTGTGTCAACACACGCAGACTCCTGCATACAGTAGACGGCCTACAGGCGAGGCGGAGTGTGACCTACTGTTGGGGGTGGTGAACTGGTCTGCGACGTCATCCTCATCCTGCTGGTGTGCGACGTCTCCACCTCCTGCGGCGCAGGGGGCCTTGTGATCTGGAGCGCTGGGGCAGCGCGGTGCAACGTCGGAGTGCGGACGGGCCAAGTCCCCCTGCACCTGTGCATGCAGCGCAGATTTCTTGTTGCTGCGGTCCAGACAGCGGGCCGAGACCGGATGTGATGTCGGCCCACCCTCGGGACATCACTGCCTAGCTCGGCCCACCCTCTGGACAGGACTGCCTGGCTCGGCCCATTCTCGGGACAGCACTGACTGGCTCGGCCCAGTCTCGGGACAGCACTGCCTGGCTCGGCCCACCCTTGGGACAGCACTGCCTGGCTCGGCCCATTCTCGGGACAGCACTGCCTGGCTCGGCCCAGTCTCGGGACAGCACTGCCTGGCTCGGCCCATTCTCGGGACAGCACTGACTGGCTCGGCCCATTCTCGGGACAGCACTGACCGGCTCGGCCCACCCTCGGGACAGCACTGTCTGGCTCGGCCCACCCTTGGGACAGTACTGCCTGGCTCGGCCCACCCTTGGGACAGCACTGCCTGGCTCGGCCCAGTCTCGGGACAGCACCGACTGGCTCGGCCCACCCTCGGGACAGCACTGCCTGGCTCGGCCCACCCTTGGGACAGCACTGCCTGGCTCGGCCCAGTCTCGGGACAGCACTGCCTGGCTCGGCCCAGTCTCGGGACAGCACTGCCTGGCTCGGCCCACCCTTGGGACAGCACTGCCTGGCTCGGCCCATTCTCGGGACAGCACTGCCTGGCTCGGCCCACCCTTGGGACAGCACTGCCTGGCTCGGCCCAGTCTCGGGACAGCACTGCCTGGCTCGGCCCATTCTCGGGACAGCACTGACTGGCTCGGCCCACCCTCGGGACAGCACTGCCTGGCTCGGCCCAGTCTCGGGACAGCACTGCCTGGCTCGGCCCAGTCTCGGGACAGCACTGACTGGCTCGGCCCAGTCTCGGGACAGCACTGCCTGGCTCGGCCCACCCTTGGGACAGCACTGCCTGGCTCGGCCCATTCTCGGGACAGCACTGCCTGGCTCGGCCCACCCTTGGGACAGCACTGCCTGGCTCGGCCCAGTCTCGGGACAGCACTGCCTGGCTCGGCCCATTCTCGGGACAGCACTGACTGGCTCGGCCCACCCTCGGGACAGCACTGCCTGGCTCGGCCCAGTCTCGGGACAGCACTGCCTGGCTCGGCCCACCCTTGGGACAGCACTGCCTGGCTCGGCCCAGTCTCGGGACAGCACTGTCTGGCTCGGCCCAGTCTCGGGACAGCACTGACTGGCTCGGCCCACCCTCGGGACAGCACTGCCTGGCTCGGCCCACCCTTGGGACAGCACTGACTGGCTCGGCCCAGTCTCGGGACAGCACTGTCTGGCTCGGCCCAGTCTCGGGACAGCACTGCCTGGCTCGGCCCAGTCTCGGGACAGCACTGACTGGCTCGGCCCACCCTCGGGACAGCACTGTCTGGCTCGGCCCAGTCTCGGGACAGCACTGACTGGCTCGGCCCAGTCTCGGGACAGCACTGTCTGGCTCGGCCCAGTCTCGGGACAGCACTGCCTGGCTCGGCGCAGTCTCGGGACAGCACTGACTGGCTCGGCCCAGTCTCGGGACAGCACTGACTGGCTCGGCCCACCCTCGTGACAGCACTGCCTGGCTCGGCCCACCCTTGGGACAGCACTGACTGGCTCGGCCCAGTCTCGGGACAGCACTGTCTGGCTCGGCCCAGTCTCGGGACAGCACTGCCTAGCTCGGCCCAGTCTCGGGACAGCACTAACTGGCTCGGCCCACCCTCGGGACAGCACTGACTGGCTCGGCCCAGTCTCGGGACAGCACTGACTGGCTCGGCCCAGTCTCGGGACAGCACTGTCTGGCTCGGCCCAGTCTCGGGACAGCACTGCCTGGCTCGGCCCACCCTCGGGACAGCACTGTCTGGCTCGGCCCAGTCTCGGGACAGCACTGACTGGCTCGGCCCAGTCTCGGGACAGCACTGACTGGCTCGGCCCACCCTCGTGACAGCACTGCCTGGCTCGGCCCAGTCTCGGGACAGCACTGACTGGCTCGGCCCACCCTCGTGACAGCACTGCCTGGCTCGGCCCACCCTTGGGACAGCACTGACTGGCTCGGCCCAGTCTCGGGACAGCACTGTCTGGCTCGGCCCAGTCTCGGGACAGCACTGCCTAGCTCGGCCCAGTCTCGGGACAGCACTGACTGGCTCGGCCCACCCTCGGGACAGCACTGTCTGGCTCGGCCCAGTCTCGGGACAGCACTGACTGGCTCGGCCCAGTCTCGGGACAGCACTGTCTGGCTCGGCCCAGTCTCGGGACAGCACTGCCTGGCTCGGCCCAGTCTCGGGACAGCACTGACTGGCTCGGCCCAGTCTCGGGACAGCACTGCCTGGCTCGGCCCACCCTTGGGACAGCACTGACTGGCTCGGCCCAGTCTCGGGACAGCACTGTCTGGCTCGGCCCAGTCTCGGGACAGCACTGCCTGGCTCGGCCCAGTCTCGGGACAGCACTGACTGGCTCGGCCCAGTCTCGGGACAGCACTGCCTGGCTCGGCCCACCCTTGGGACAGCACTGACTGGCTCGGCCCAGTCTCGGGACAGCACTGTCTGGCTCGGCCCAGTCTCGGGACAGCACTGCCTGGCTCGGCCCAGTCTCGGGACAGCACTGCCTAGCTCGGCCCAGTCTCGGGACAGCACTGTCTGGCTCGGCCCAGTCTCGGGACAGCACTGCCTGGCTCGGCCCACCCTCGGGACAGCACTGACTGGCTCGGCCCAGTCTCGGGACAGCACTGTCTGGCTCGGCCCAGTCTCGGGACAGCACTGCCTGGCTCGGCCCAGTCTCGGGACAGCACTGCCTAGCTCGGCCCAGTCTCGGGACAGCACTGTCTGGCTCGGCCCAGTCTCGGGACAGCACTGCCTGGCTCGGCCCAGTCTCGGGACAGCACTGACTGGCTCGGCCCAGTCTCGGGACAGCACTGCCTGGCTCGGCCCACCCTTGGGACAGCACTGACTGGCTCGGCCCAGTCTCGGGACAGCACTGCCTGGCTCGGCCCAGTCTCGGGACAGCACTGACTGGCTCGGCCCACCCTCGGGACAGCACTGTCTGGCTCGGCCCAGTCTCGGGACAGCACTGTCTGGCTCGGTCCAGTCTCGGGACAGCACTGCCTGGCTCGGCCCAGTCTCGGGACAGCACTGACTGGCTCGGCCCAGTCTCGGGACAGCACTGCCTGGCTCGGCCCACCCTTGGGACAGCACTGACTGGCTCGGCCCAGTCTCGGGACAGCACTGTCTGGCTCGGCCCAGTCTCGGGACAGCACTGACTGGCTCGGCCCACCCTCGGGACAGCACTGCCTGGCTCGGCCCAGTCTCGGGACAGCACTGACTGGCTCGGCCCAGTCTCGGGACAGCACTGCCTGGCTCGGCCCAGTCTCGGGACAGCACTGACTGGCTCGGCCCACCCTCGGGACAGCACTGCCTGGCTCGGCCCAGTCTCGGGACAGCACTGACTGGCTCGGCCCAGTCTCGGGACAGCACTGCCTGGCTCGGCCCACCCTCGGGACAGCACTGTCTGGCTCGGCCCAGTCTCGGGACAGCACTGACTGGCTCGGCCCAGTCTCGGGACAGCACTGACTGGCTCGGCCCACCCTCGGGACAGCACTGTCTGGCTCGGCCCAGTCTCGGGACAGCACTGCCTGGCTCGGCCCACTCTCGGGACAGCACTGACTGGCTCGGCCCACCCTTGGCACAGCACTGTCTGGCTCGGCCCATTCTCGGGACAGCACTGCCTGGCTCGGCCCACCCTCGGGACAGCACTGCCTGGCTCGGCCCACCCTCGGGACAGTACTGCCTGGCTCGGCCCAGTC
Source organism: Rhynchopus euleeides (assembly GCA_963210315.1). Taxonomy (NCBI): domain Eukaryota; phylum Euglenozoa; class Diplonemea; order Diplonemida; family Diplonemidae; genus Rhynchopus; species Rhynchopus euleeides. Next base: position 1,823,655 of record OY723265.1, on the reverse strand, counting down.
TCGGGACAGCACTGCCTGGCTCGGCCCACTCTCGGGACAGCACTGACTGGCTCGGCCCACCCTTGGGACAGCACTGCCTGGCTCGGCCCATTCTCGGGACAGCACTGCCTGGCTCGGCCCACTCTCGGGACAGCACTGTCTGGCTCGGCCCACCCTTGGGACAGCACTGCCTGGCTCGGCCCATTCTCGGGACAGCACTGTCTGGCTCGGCCCACCCTTGGGATTGCACTGCCTGGCTCGGCCCATTCTCGGGACAGCACTGCCTGGCTCGGCCCAGTCTCGGGACAGCACTGACTGGCTCGGCCCAGTCTCGGGACAGCACTGACTGGCTCGGCCCACCCTCGGGACAGCACTGTCTGGCTCGGCCCAGTCTCGGGACAGCACTGCCTGGCTCGGCCCACCCTTGGGACAGCACTGCCTGGCTCGGCCCACCCTCGGGACAGCACTGCCTGGCTCGGCCCAGTCTCGGGACAGCACAGCCTGGCTCGGCCCACTCTCGGGACAGCACTGCCTGGCTCGGCCCAGTCTCGGGACAGCACTGACTGGCTCGGCCCACCCTCGGGACAGCACTGTCTGGCTCGGCCCAGTCTCGGGACAGCACTGCCTGGCTCGGCCCACCCTTGGGACAGCACTGCCTGGCTCGGCCCACCCTCGGGACAGCACTGCCTGGCTCGGCCCAGTCTCGGGACAGCACTGCCTGGCTCGGCCCACTCTCGGGACGGCACTGCCTGGCTCGGCCCAGTCTCGGGACAGCACTGACTGGCTCGGCCCACCCTTGGGACAGCACTGTCTGGCTCGGCCCACCCTTGGGACAGCACTACCTGGCTCGGCCCACCCTTGGGACAGCACTGCCTGGCTCGGCCCACCCTCGGGACAGCACTGCCTGGCTCGGCCCAGTCTCGGGACAGCACTGCCTGGCTCGGCCCACTCTCGGGACAGCACTGACTGGCTCGGCGCACCCTTGGGACAGCACTGCCTGGCTCGGCCCACTCTCGGGACAGCACTGTCTGGCTCGGCCCACCCTTGGGACAGCACTGCCTGGCTCGGCCCATTCTCGGGACAGCACTGTCTGGCTCGGCCCACCCTTGGGATTGCACTGCCTGGCTCGGCCCATTCTCGGGACAGCACTGCCTGGCTCGGCCCAGTCTCGGGACAGCACTGACTGGCTCGGCCCAGTCTCGGGACAGCACTGCCTGGCTCGGCCCACCCTTGGGACAGCACTGGCTCGGCCCAGTCTCGGGACAGCACTGTCTGGCTCGGCCCAGTCTCGGGACAGCACTGACTGGCTCGGCCCACCCTCGGGACAGCACTGTCTGGCTCGGCCCAGTCTCGGGACAGCACTGCCTGGCTCGGCCCACTCTCGGGACAGCACTGACTGGCTCGGCCCACCCTTGGGACAGCACTGCCTGGCTCGGCCCATTCTCGGGACAGCACTGCCTGGCTCGGCCCACCCTCGGGACAGCACTGCCTGGCTCGGCCCAGTCTCGGGACAGCACTGCCTGGCTCGGCCCACTCTCGGGACAGCACTGACTGGCTCGGCCCACCCTCGGGACAGCACTGTCTGGCTCGGCCCAGTCTCGGGACAGCACTGCCTGGCTCGGCCCACCCTTGGGACAGCACTGCCTGGCTCGGCCCACCCTCGGGACAGCACTGCCTGGCTCGGCCCAGTCTCGGGACAGCACTGCCTGGCTCGGCCCACTCTCGGGACAGCACTGCCTGGCTCGGCCCAGTCTCGGGACAGCACTGACTGGCTCGGCCCACCCTTGGGACAGCACTGTCTGGCTCGGCCCACCCTTGGGACAGCACTACCTGGCTCGGCCCACCCTTGGGACAGCACTGCCTGGCTCGGCCCACCCTCGGGACAGCACTGCCTGGCTCGGCCCAGTCTCGGGACAGCACTGCCTGGCTCGGCCCACTCTCGGGACAGCACTGACTGGCTCGGCCCACCCTCGGGACAGCACTGTCTGGCTCGGCCCAGTCTCGGGACAGCACTGCCTGGCTCGGCCCACTCTCGGGACAGCACTGACTGGCTCGGCGCACCCTTGGGACAGCACTGCCTGGCTCGGCCCACTCTCGGGACAGCACTGTCTGGCTCGGCCCACCCTTGGGACAGCACTGCCTGGCTCGGCCCATTCTCGGGACAGCACTGTCTGGCTCGGCCCACCCTTGGGATTGCACTGCCTGGCTCGGCCCATTCTCGGGACAGCACTGCCTGGCTCGGCCCAGTCTCGGGACAACACTGCCTGGCTCCGCTTCGTGCCAGCACGAGCACTCGCCGTTGCTCCTGCATTGCCCCAGGCGGCCAGCTCCCCTCTTGGCCCAGGATGACAGGTTGATCTCAATGTTTACCCGTGACACGGGCCCCGCCGTGCCTTCTCGTCCTGTGAGGGCTGAACAATGCACAGGGACCGCTCGACATTATTTTTTGGGTCCAAATGCGTGCTCCCAGCTAGCGGCCACCCAACTCCCCGCCCTTTTTTTTGCCTCCGATTTTGCCCATTTTCGGCCCATTTTGCCCTGCACCAGCCTGCACTTTTTTGCACCGGCTAGCGAAGACCCCCAGAACTCATAATATTAAATATAGGCCCCCAAAACTCATAATATTACTGGGGGGGGGCAATTAATCGTGCATAGTCGAATAATCGTGCATAGTCAAATAATCGTGCCTTTTTGAAACAGGCATTTATAAAGTTTTTTCCGCTGAATAATCGTGGGGTGCACGATTATTCACTTTTGGCTATTTTCGGTCAGTTCTGGAAGAAAAATGAGCAATTTTTCCCGCAGAATTTTCAAAAAACTCGTTCTTTTGAATGTTGGGAGCCCGTGCGGATCGTGGTGGGGTCATTTCGACCATGGGGTGTCTGTCTTCACCCGTGACTGGTCGTCACCATTTTGGCTCATATTCGTCCACATGTCCGGCCTTGAGCCCCCAGTTTCAACACGAAAATGAGCCCAGACGGTCACTGCCAGTAAGGGGTGAAGACAGACACCCCATGGCCAAAATGACCCCACCACGATCCGCACAGATTCCAAATATGCAAACGGACGAGGTTTTTGCGATGTTTGTCCCCAGAACTGACCAGAAAACTTGCAAAAGTGAATAATCGTGCACCCCACGATTATTCCCCCCCGTCAACTTTTTGCCTTTTTTTGGGCCCCTCAATTATACCCGCCCGTTCGCCAATTAATAGTGGAGTGCACGATTATTTGCCCCCCCCCAGTAAATATAACTCATAATATTACTGGGGGGGGGCAAATACAAGAGTATATGCAAATACAAGGGTATATGCTAATACAAGAGTACTCCAGAAATTGCGATTTTAAAAAGTTCACCGAGCAAATACAAGAGTATACTCTTGTATTTGCATACTAGACTTTTGGAGAACTTTTGTGGGGTTTTCATCATATTTTGTGCTTCCAATGACCTCCCCCAGGCCAGTGGGCCTCCTGTCTGGAGTCGTCACGGTCGGGTGGGAGTCGCCTCGGGGGTGGGAAAGGCCAAGAGGACGCTCGTATTGTCTATTCCGCGCCGCTGCCCCATGAGGGCCCAGCCGGAGGCCACATTTCTAGTATGCAAATACAAGAGTATATACTCTTGTATTTGCATGGTAGACAACTTTTCAGCTAAAAAACAATTTTTTGAGAACCCTGAATTACGTAAGCTGGCACGGTGAATAGAAGAGTATACCCTTGTATTTGCCCCCCCCCAGTAAATATACGCATAATATTAAATATTCTATATTTACTGGGGGGGGGCAAATACAAGAGTATATGCAAATACAAGGGTATATGCTAATACAAGAGTACTCCAGAAATTGCGATTTTAAAAAGTTCACCGAGCAAATACAAGAGTATACTCTTGTATTTGCATACTAGACTTTTGGAGAACTTTTGTGGGGTTTTCATCATATTTTGTGCTTCCAATGACCTCCCCCAGGCCAGTGGGCCTCCTGTCTGGAGTCGTCACGGTCGGGTGGGAGTCGCCTCGGGGGTGGGAAAGGCCAAGATGACGCTCGGATTGTCTATTCGGCGCCGCTGCCCCATGAGGGCCCAGCCGGAGGCCACATTTCTAGTATGCAAATACAAGAGTATATACTCTTGTATTTGCATGGTAGACAAATTTTCAGCTAAAAAACAATTTTTTGAGAACCCTGAATTACGTAAGCTGGCACGGTGAATAGAAGAGTATACCCTTGTATTTGCCCCCCCCCAGTAATATTATGCGGGGGGGGGGTTTACAAATTTGGAAAAAATCCAGTTTTTTCGCAAAAAAACGCATTGTGTCGTAGGCAGGCGCAGGCAGGCGTAGGCACCAGGTCAAAGGTACCCAGTTTCCATACCCCCCCGGGGTACGGAATTCCGAAATTTCGACATGTCGAAAAAAAAAATTTGGCCAAAAAAAAAATTTTTTTTCGCGTGCCTAAACCGAAAATCGGGCCCTTTGGGGTGCCACAACCCACATTTTTCGGAAAATTTTCGGATTTTTTTGCGATTTTATTCTGCCTAGCTGGGTACCGGTCCAGGGTACTGACCCAGGGTGGCCGAAATTTCGACATGTCGAAAAAAAAAATTTTTCGCCAAAAAAAAATTTTTTTTTTCGCGTGCCTAAACTCAGGGTAGATAGACTTTTTTTCTGGCGCCGTTTTCCGGTTTTTCTGGTTTTGAAAATTGTTCGCGCGCGCCTTCGGCGCGCGCGACCCGCGCAAACCCTCCCAGAATCTGAGAGGGCCCAGTGCCTGCGCGCGTCCTGTCGTACTGAGGCTGCTTGGTGGGGCAGGCGCAGCAGCTGCTTTGAAAGTTTGGACTCTCGGCCAAAAAACCGGTCTGGTGCAATGTTTTTACGCAGGGGGGTCTGGGGGGCGGAGCCCCCCAGCCGCCGGAGGCCACGGTAGTGAACATCTGTTCCCTACAGTCTGGATTCGCTTGTAAGTAGGAAGGCTTCACTGTATCGCAGCCCGGCCAGCAGGAGATCACTGGTCCTTGAGGGTTCAACCTTCAGGGTGGAGGAGGACGGGGGAGCGACCACTCGTGACAGGTGTGCGTTGTGGGTGGAGTGGGTGCACGACAGACCTTGTCATGGCCAAAGGGTCCACGAGATCTCTGCAAACATTCCGTTATCGAGGAGATGGGCACCTAGCTGTGACGACAGGCAACAAACAAATCTCATCTGTTAGTTGCCCCCAATAGGCTTGGCGACCTTCAAGACTGCTTGAAAGTCGTTCGTGTTCTCGTCTCAGCCCTCCGGACAAGCAGATCTGTCTCGAGTTGGTGGGCTGTCGCCATGTATTCGATGGCACCGAGTGACGCTGCACAGAGGCAGACGACACGGTGAACTCCAGCGGAGGTTACCCTACCTCCGCTGGAGTACACCGTCACGTGACCGTGTGTCTCCCATGAGTCTCAACTAGCGGGAGTCTTAGCGTAAATTAGCTGGAAAATAGACTCCCGTCTCCAGTACAGACTGCAGTCTTAGACTCCCTCTTAGGACACACACATGGTGGCTGGAGTCCACCATGTGTGCACCTTCAAAACAGAAGAGACCTGCATGACGAGGGCATCACCACCCACCGGGCCACCCGCTAGGTCCATTTTTTCTTCTCCGCTTCTCTGACTTCTTTGGACTATTTGAGCTCTGTGCGGATCACGATGGGGTCACTTTCTATTTTTTTATGGCGTTTTTTCTGACTGTTTTACTGTCCCAAAGTCACAAAAAAACCGCCAAAAATGAGACCGACCTTTTTTTTTTTTCCAGAAAACCGGCAGGGTATAAGATAGACTTTTTTTCTGGCGCCGTTTTCCGGTTTTTCTGGTTTTGAAAATTTTTCGCGCGCGCCTTCGGCGCGCGACCCGCGCAAACCCTCCCAGAGTCTGAGAGGGCCCGGTGCCTGCGCGCGTCCTGTCGTACTGAGGCTGCTTGGTGGCAGGCGCAGCAGCTGCTTCGAAAGTTTGGACTCTCGGCCAAAAAACCGGTCTGGTGCAATTTTTTTACGCAGGGGGGGTCTGGGGGGCGGAGCCCCCCAGCCGCCGGAGGCCACGGTAGGGAACATCTGTTCCCTACAGTCTGGATTCGCTTGTAAGTAGGAAGGCTTCGCTGTATCGCAGCCCGGCCAGCAGGAGATCACTGGTCCTTGAGGGTTCAACCTTCAGGGTGGAGGAGGACGGTGGAGCGACCACTCGTGACAGGTGTGCGTTGTGGGTGGAGTGGGTGCACGACAGAATGGCCAAAGGGTCCACGAGATCTCTGCACACATTCCGTTATCGAGGAGATGGGCACCTAGCTGTGACGACAGGCAACAAACAAATCTCATCTGTTAGTTGCCCCCAATAGGCTTGGCGACCTTCAAGACTGCTTGAAAGTCGTTCGTGTTCTCGTCTCAGCCCTCCGGACAAGCAGATCTGTCTCGAGTTGGTGGGCTGTCGCCATGTATTCGATGGCACCGAGTGACGCTGCACAGAGGCAGACGACACGGTGAACTCCAGCGGAGGTTACCCTACCTCCGCTGGAGTACACCGTGTGTCTCCCATGAGTCTCAACTAGCGGGAGTCTTAGCGTAAATTAGCTGGAAAATAGACTCCCGTCTCCAGTACAGACTGCAGTCATAGACTCCCTCTTAGACATGGTGGCTGGAGTCCACCATGTGTGCACCTTCAAAACAGAAGAGACCTGCATGACGAGGGCATCACCACCCACCGGGCCACCCGCTAGGTCCATTTTTTCTTCTCCGCTTCTCTGCCTTCTTTGGACTATTTGAGCTCTGTGCGGATCACGATGGGGTCACTTTCTATTTTTTTATGGCGTTTTTTCTGACTGTTTTACTGTCCCAAAGTCACAAAAAAAACCGCCAAAAATGAGACCGACCTTTTTTTTTTCCAGAAAACCGGGAACCGGGAAACCCTGGTTTTGAAAACCGGAAAACCAGACCTATCTTATCCCCTGTAGGAGAGGGGGCCCGGTGCCTGCGCGCGTCCTGTCGTACTGTGGCTGCTTGGTGGGGCTAGCGCAGCAGGTTCTACTTTTGCTTCTACGGGCTCTTAGCACTGTAACATGAACTACACAAACAACAAAGCTCTAGGGCAAACAAACCGCGCACTGGCCGGGGTTGAGCTGCGTGGGGCTCCGTGCTGGCGGCATGAACAAGGGGCTGTAGGCAAATCTACCATTCACAAGGGGCAGCCCGCTGGTGAGGGGAAAAGGGGGCGAGGTAAAGGGGGGGGGGGGGGCAGGGGGGGAGAGGCGAAAGCGACTGACAGCGAGGGCGTGGACCGACTCCGCTGGCGCCTCACTTTAGACCCCCTATAAAATGCTCTGGCCTAAACCGAAAATCGGGCCCTTTGGGGTGCCACACCCACATTTTTCGGAAAATTTTCGGATTTTTTTGCGATTTTTTTCTGCCTAGCTGGGTACCGGTCCAGGGTACTGGCCCAGGGTGGCCGAAATTTCGACATGTCGAAAAACGGCCGTCTTAAACTCTCGCCCTTCGGGAGCCCGGCCAACACCCGGTGCTTTCCGGCGTGATCTCGATCGCTCTGTGGCTCTCTGTGTCCTCTCCGGTCTTCGCTGGCTGCGAGCGAGTTGCGGGGTGAAGCCCAACGCGCCTCTTCATGGCGCACTGGAGACGCTGCATGGAGTGCCCAGGGGTAGGTGTGAGAGGTGCCGGCCCTTCTGGGTGAACGAGGGCGATCGCGCGCACTGTCGTCTCCTGAACTCCGCTCGAGCGGTGGACAACACGTTCCTGCGGCCCCCTTCCCACTGGGCTGATCCCCACTGTACCTGCCCCATCGCCCGCCTCGTAGACAGCGCATCAAACGGAGGCCCTGTGGCCCCACGTGGCGTCGATTCAGTGGTAACGCCCGGACTCAGTGTGGAGGGCGTATTTCCCGGTGCGTGAGGAAATTCGAGGCCCTGGAGGTGTGGGCATGCCAGAAGGATTCTCGGAGTCGCCTTCTTAATGAGAGAGGTGAGTCCCCGCGGACCGGAGCTTGTCGCACGCTGCAGTCGCTGTTCGGGCTTGTCGAGTAGGCTGCTGGGTACTCGGGAAGACTGGCCGACTGCCCCCCAACCTTGTGGAATGATCTCGGCCCGCTGCCATGGCTGCGGTTTCGGTGGACCCCCTCAGCGGCGGCACCGCTGACACAGGCGATGCGGACGCGTCTCTCAGTCGCTGCTTCTTTTGCTCCCCGAGCAGTGCAGCTTGGGAGAGCGTCTCGGCTGTGTTGGATACCTGATCTCTGTGTATGTCCCACGGCACCTCGCAGGTGTCCAGTCAGCAGCTCCCCTTCCCTGCATGGAACTGTGAGGTCGTACGTCTCAACACCGGGCCACAGACGCCCGGAACTCCCCCTGACCCCTGTGAATAATGCAGGCTTGAATGTGTGTCCCCCGGCAGGGAGACTATGCTTCGACGGAGTATGCCCCGCTTGGGGCGTGTGCGGGCATCCGCTTGACGCCGGGGTGCGCGTAGTCGGCATTCGCGCAGATAAGCTGGGCACGACAGACGTGCCGGCTTCTCGGGGGCGTGTCCGGGGGCGTTGCATTGGTACACGAAAACTGTCGCCCTCGGAAAGCTCACGTCGCGTCACCGTGCTCGAGCTGGATCTGGCAGGCTGTGTGTGACAGGCCACCCTTCCGCCTTCAGGTGCCGTCGCTCGGGCAAAAAAGGTGTATTTCTCAATCAAGAGAGTATGCCCCTCACGATTGTGGCACGATTGTGTCTCCCCGGGTCAGGCTCGGTATTCCAGTCGAAAGCGTAAATGCCCCTCGGCACTGTGCTGGGCGGGGTTGTGTCTCGGTCAGGAGAGGAGGTGCCCCTCAGGCAAAATCCTGCGTCTCGCGGTCGGGAGTGAGTGCCCCTCGGCAGGAATGTGTCTCGGCCAGGTGTCCCTCAGGCAGGGAATGTAATGTCTCGGCCCGGTGTCCCTCGGGCATGAATGTGCGTCTTGGCCAGGTGCCCCTCAGGCAGGGTGCCCCGTAGGCGGAAGTGTATGTCGCGGCCAGATGCCCCTCAGGCAGGGTGCCCCGTAGGCGGAAATGTATGTCTTGACCAGGTGCCCCTCGGGCAGGGTGCCTCGTAGGCGGAAGTGTATGTCTTGGCCAGGTGCCCCTCGGGCAGGGTGCCTCGTAGGCGGAAGTGTCTGTCTTGGCCAGGTGCCCCTCGGGCAGGGTGCCTCGTAGGCGGAAGTGTATGTCTTGGCCAGGTGCCCCTCGGGCAGGGTGCCTCGTAGGCGGAAGTGTATGTCTTGGCCAGGTGCCCCTCGGGCAGGGTGCCTCGTAGGCAGAGGTGTCTGTCTTGGCCAGGTGCCCCTCGGGCAGGGTGCCTCGTAGGCGGAAGTGTATGTCTTGGCCAGGTGCCCCTCGGGCAGGGTGCCTCGTAGGCGGAAGTGTACGTCTTGGCCAGGTGCCCCTCGGGCAGGGTGCCTCGTAGGCAGAGGTGTCTGTCTTGGCCAGGTGCCCCTCGGGCAGGGTGCCCCGTAGGCGGAAGTGTGTGTCTTGACCAGGTGCCCCTCGGGCAGGGTGCCTCGTAGGCGGAAATGTATGTCTTGGCCAGGTGCTCCTCAGGCAGGGTGCCCCGCAAGCGTAAGCTGTAGGTATGTCGTGGCCAGGTGCCCCTCAGGCAGGTAATGTCTCGGCGAGATGCCCCTCGGGCAGGAAAAATGCGTCTCGGCTAGGTGCCCCTCAGGCAGAAGTGGGTGTCTCGGTCCGATGCTCCTCGGCAAGATCGTGTCTCGGTCAGGAAAGTAGGAGTTGGATATCACTGACGTCACTTTGCTGCATCAGTATCGACCCATTTATCAGCACCCGACTGTTGCTCTTGGTCCCGCCTTTGTCAGCGCCTCTGTGACGGAACCTCCAGCTGAAGTATGCGTTTGGAAACCTTGAGCGCGATCAAGCGTGAAGCAGGTTTTCGGCGAGGCGCGGTGATAGTCTCGATGGCTGATGGGAATGTCCTCAATCCGCTGCGGCCACGGGCGCAGCGCTGTCCCGCTGTCACGTTCATAAGCGGCGGAGGACCACCTTGAACACCACGGCGTCATCATCCCCATCTTTTTGCGCCCCTCCTTCGTGCTGATCCCCCCGTGCACCTCGCCGTCATTTATTAGAACCAGTGCGTGGGGGTGTTGTTGTCCTCAACCGCGGCTTCGGCCCTCTTGAGACCTGACACGAGCATGGTGTGAGGGTCGTCTTCTCGGTCGGGATTTGGTGCCCCTCGGGCAAGATTGTGTATCTCTCGGTCGGGAGAGCGGGTGCCCCTCGGGCAAAATTTTTGTCTCGGTCAGGAGAACAGGTGCCCCTCGGGCGAGATGCTGCGTCTCTCGGTCGGGAGAGTGGGTGCCCCTCGGGCATAGTTTTGTCTCGGTCAGGATAACGGGTGCCCCTCGGGCAAAACTGCGTGTCTCTCGGTCGGGAGAGTGAGTGCCCCTCGGGCAGAATATTGTCTCGGTCAGGAGAACAGGTGCCCCTCGGGCGAGATGCTGCGTCTCTCGGTCGGGAGAGTGGATGCCCCTCGGGCAGAATATTGTCTCGGTCAGGAGAACAGGTGCCCCTCGGGCAAGACTGCGTGTCTCTCGGTCGGGAGAGTGGGTGCCCCTCGGGCAAAATTTTTGTCTCGGTCAGGAGAACAGGTGCCCCTCGGGCGAGATGCTGCGTCTCTCGGTCGGGAGAGTGGGTGCCCCTCGGGCAGAATATTGTCTCGGTCAGGAGAACAGGTGCCCCTCGGGCAAAACTGCGTGTCTCTCGGTCGGGAGAGTGAGTGCCCCTCGGGCAGAATATTGTCTCGGTCAGGAAACCAGGTGCCCCTCGGGCAAGACTGCGTGTCTCTCGGTCAGGAGAGTGGGTGCCCCTCGGGCAGGGTAGAATGCTGCGTCTCTCGGACGGTCAGATCGTGTGTCCCTCAGTCAGGAGAGGAGGTCTCGGTCGCTAAAAACGCGCCCCCTCGGGCAGAGTGGTTGTGTCATCGCTGTTGTGTCACACCAATTGCCTCTCGGGCGGTGTGTCTTTTTTGATTTGACAACTCCGGTTTGGTGTACCTCGATGAGCTTACCTTACCTTGTCGTCGGACACAACATATCATCGTTGTCCCAAACCCCGTAACCCACGTGAAGTGGATCATCTGAAGTGCAGAATGAGGTGGAGCAGGTGGAGCACGAAACATAAGTAAACCATAGCAAGAGAGGCCAGCAGCAGTCCCGAGTCCATCGCGTTCCTCGTAGCATTTCCCGTACCACACAGGTGTGTTATGTGCAAAAAAAAATTTTTTTTCGCGTGCCTAAACCGAAAATCGGGCCCTTTGGGGCAGGTGTGGCTCTATTTTGGGGGTATTTTGGAGGATCCTTGAAATCGGTAGTGGACAGTAGCGGACAGGGCGGACATTTCCTTGTGGAAAAAGTGCCCGAAAAAAAAATTCGAAAAGGTCCCCCTTACAGAATTCGCCTTTTTTCAAAAAATCGGAAAATTTCGGACCGCAATTTGTACCCAAGAAAGTGCCGAATTTTCGGACTTGGTCCGATTTGAACGATTTCCGTGCCTCTTGCAACCCCCATGAGGGGGGGCTGCTGTTTCGGGTTCTTCCGGTGGTACATGCTGGGGTGTCAGGACAGGGAATCCTGCTCGCTGTACCCGGTGATCCCTGACGCAGCCAGGAAGTGGAGAGCCTTGGAACCCTGGTTGAGGCCTGTAACACCCGGCCTTCCTGCCACTTCTGGCATTGTGGAGTGGAGGTGGATATGGAGAAGGTTCTCTCTCCGTCCGGTCGAGCACAACCGTCCTCTCCAGCCAGGGGCCATCTACTTTCCAAACAAGGGCCAGGAACATGCTCAAACAAACTAATTGATCAGAAAATCTGGCTAGCCGTGGAATCATTGAGCAAAATTTGGGGAGTGATTGGTGCCCCATTGCTGCATATGACATGTCCATTTTTGACGATTTTTGGGCAGAATTTGGTGCGTGGGACCTTTCGATTTTCATGAATTTTTCGGAATTTTCGTGGGGACCGGTACCCCATTTGAGGGCCAAAAATCTCATTTCCGAGGCCTGGGAATGGTCGCAGTGGCCTCAGATGTCCAAAAACGTTCAATTGACCTCTCCTCGAAAAAAAATTCGAAAGGTCCCCCCTACTGGCACCCCGGATTAGGACATGTCTCTGGGGGTGCCCGGGGGCATTTTTGGCCCATTTTTGGCTGGGGAAAATGGGCCATTTTTCACGATTTTTTCGGTTTTTTGTCCGGACCGGCACCGCATTTGAGGGGCAAAAATCTGATTTCCGAGGCCCGGGAATGGTCGCAGTGGCTTCATTTGGCCAAAAACGTTCAATTTACCCTTCTCCAAAAAAAAATTCGAAAGGGTCCCCCTACAAATCGCCGGTCTTAGGAAATTTTTTTTTGGGCACCCAGACAGGGCTGTTCCTAACTGGGGGGCTTGTTCCCCACTTTCAGGATTCTGAACTTTTTTTCTAAGAATTTTTGTAAGGGGAAAAAAGTTTTTTTCTAAGAATTTTGTTAGGGGATTTTTTTCTAAGGTTGTTTCGCAGAGAAAAAAACTTTTTCTAAGTTTTCCCCAGTCGACAGGGCGCGCACAAGGATGGAAGGGAAGTCTGTCCCACGTACCGTTCGCCTTGCTGGCCAACTGGAGAGCCAGACGTTCACTACCGTGGCCTCCGGCGGCTGGGGGGCTCCGCCCCCCAGACCCCCCTGTGGCGTACGTCTCGTACTCAAGTCCTTCGAATCCCATCAGGTCGGGGTCCAACCACTCCAGTCGCCTCTGAGGACGCAGCCAACTCGCACAGAATCTGTACGCCCACACGAACAGATGTTCGCTACCGTGGCCTCCGGCGGCTGGGGGGCACCGCCCCCCAGACCCCCCATGTAGCGTGTGCCCGTCCATCTATCTCACTTCCCCGGGTACAGTGCAGCGTAGGAGGTCAGCGCCGCATCCATGAAGCGCTTCTTCGAAGCCTGACTGACATCGGACAGGAGGTCGGGCTCCCCACCTGGGAGGTACACTTGCCGCGTTCGCGACATGCGTGACACGCGACACGCTACCTGAAACGTGAGTGTGCCTTGCTAACACGGGCATTTCAACGGTCTGCCGACGACCGTCCCCCAAACCAGTAAACCAGCAGTTTTGGAAAATCGGAGAGATCACCCTACTGCGCTGAATATGGTGCGCACCACTGCAAAAATCCCCGGGAGCTTTTGGGCTTTCAGACCTGAAGGGGCCAGCAGGTGGGTGGCGTCGGGGAGTGGCAGCTTTGTAACTGTCCTCCAGCTGCTGGCATGTCCAGCCCTGCGAGAGTGCCAAGGTGTATTGAGTCCCTGCGGAGCACAACCCCCGATGAGAACGAGTGCCAGATGATCCTCATTCATTTTCAGCTGTAACGCGCATGAGGGGCACTCTCTGCCGCAAGCATCTCTGGGCATCACTCGAGAGCTGTCAATGATGACGCGGAGAGAAATCAGAGAAAGTCCCGCCTGACGGGCACGCGCCTGGAAACTGTGGGGGGGCGAGCAAAAAATTCCTTGTAAAAATTCTTAGAAAAAACCTGGTTCCCCGACCCAAAAAACCTGGAAAAAGGGCTCGTTCCCCGCCCAGGCCTGCACCCAGATTTCAAAAATTTTCAAACTATTTTCTGGACCAAAAATCAAACTATTGAGGTCCTGGCCGGACATGTCCGGGGGGGGGTCAAAATTGGATTTCCCGAATTTCCGGGTCCGGACATGTCCGCCCGGACATCCGGACACCAGAAAATGTCCGCCCGGACATGTCCGCCCTGTCCGGGGCGGACATTTCTGGATGTCCGGATGTCCGGGCGGACATGTCCGGGCGGGAAATTCGGGAAATGTCCGGGGGGGGGGGGGGGGGGGGGGTCAAAATTGGACCCGGACATCCGGACACCCGGATTTCCGGGTCCGGGCATGTCCGCCCTGTCCGCCCTGAAATCGCCTAAGGGGCCGGGGGAAATCCAGGAAATTCGGGAAATCCAGGAATATGAAGAATCCTCCTTTGGCCGATTTTCGAAATCCTATTTTGGTTTTTTTGCACTTTTTTTGGGTGCTTTTTTGCACGATTTCTGTGCCTCAGACACAGATTTTGGTGTGATTTTTGCGCTATTTTGATTCACTCTGCCTGACCGATGCATACGATTCGAAAAAATGGCGAAAAAATCGCTATCAACAACGGTGAACGAATGGAGGTAGATGGGGAAGTGGAAGGACACAGCACGCCCTCCCACTGCTCGCCACCTGTACACTACCTCTCTGTTCAAGGCGGTCAGTGCCTCTTGGTGCTGCACACAAATCACTGCTGCATCCCAGGGCGCCTTCCCTTGTGAGAATAGCGAAACCTCTGCGGTTGCAGTTTGGTGGTTGAGGCCGGCGGTGGTGACATCACTTTGGTGACTGTGATTCCTTCCCCCTGAGCTCGACCAGATCCAGGTCGACCTGGTGCTGTGTGGCTCCTGGTGTGGTATCTCCTTGCTTCCTCGCACACATACACGTGGTTCCTCGCCACGGATGCCCACCAAGTCGAACCCGAAACATGATCACGGGCCCACGACGACCCTTTCGAGATGTCATGGCCGCAAGCCCACAAACCCGATCGCATTCGCAAGGTGGTTCGTCTCTTAGAGATCAGTGCTCGGGCCCAGCCGAGGGTGCTGGAACCGATATGCCACAGCCCCGTACGCGCAAGGACTTGGCTCCAAGACCAGGCACAAGCCACAGGGGGGTCTGGGGGGCGGAGCCCCCCAGCCGCCGGAGGCCACGGTAGCGAACGTCTGTTGGCCTGGCTCCATAGTCGCATACGCTCAAGTACAACACAACTGACAGATAGCGGCTATAATCATAGCACAGGTCGCATGGGGGGGTCTGGGGGGCGGAGCCCCCCAGCCGCCGGAGGCCACGGTAGTGAACATCTGTTGGTTTGAGCTCGAGAGCAAGCCTCTCACACCACCGCCCTCCGACCCCCCTCTCCACCCCCAGGTGCAAAATTTTTTTGCATCCGGAAAATGTGTTCTTTTGAATGTTTGAGCACATCCAAGACCGGGAACATAAAAATTTTCTGCCAATACCAAGTAGGGTCACAATAAAATCCAAAAGAAAAAAGTGCAAAAAAATAGTGCAAAAAAATATTTTTTCCCCAAATTCCTATTTTCATTCCGTGAAATAGATACACGCCTGCTTTGGGGTGCCACTTTTTTTTTTAGAGAGGGGGCCCGGAGAGGGGGCCCGGTGCCTGCGCGCGTCCTATCGTACTGAGGCTGCTTGGTGGGGCTAGCGCAGCAGGTTCTACTTTTGCTCCTTCGGGCTCTCTGGGGTGCCACACCCACATTTTTCGGAAAATTTTCGGATTTTTTTGCGATTTTTTTCTGCCTAGCTGGGTACCGGTCCAGGGTACTGACCCAGGGTGGCCGAAATTTCGACATGTCGAAAAAAAATTTCCGGGGGGCTTCGCCCCCCGGACCCCCCTTGTGGGGGGCTCCGCCCCCCACGCCCCCCGCCCCCCCCCCCCCCCCACCTCCCTCCCGGCCGGGGGCCGGTTCGGTCGGTCGTCGGCTGCGCCCAAAGGGCGTGCGGTAGCCGACGCCCTTTTGTGCTCGCCTCCTCCCTCCCACACTTTTTCGTCCTCTTTCATGACCGACGGGTTCACAGCCCTGCCTCCACGCCCTGACTTCTGTGACCCGCATCCCACGTCTGAGAGAGAGTCTTCCGAGTGCAGTCGCCGAGACCAGGCCGCTATCTTCAGTCGGTTTCTGATCTGCATATATTTCCGTCTGTCAAGTGCACGTGGTGACAATGACTGTGACCCCGTCCCCCCCCGCACCCCCCCTGAACACACCGTCACGGGTTTGTGGCGATCGGTCTTCTGGTCCCTCTCTGTACTTGCGCGGCAATTTATCGTTACATCGGGTAGGGTCTGGCCCCCCCGCTCTTTTGCTTGGGTCTGGGCCTGATCGAATCTGGTTGTGTTGCTTCTTCCTCTGTTGTGCCAGTCATCGAAGAACTGCGGGGGGTCGGAACCAAGGAGGAGGAACTGCTGGGACAGAGCTGCATACTCTCTTGATACACCTTGGTAAATCTGTGCTACACTCGCGGTAACCCTAAACCTGGAAACAGGAGACGTCCATCTGGTAACAGATGAGCTTGATCGTGGTACCCATCTTTGCTATGAGCTACGATCAGGTTTTTGTCGCCACATGGGTCCATGATCAACACCAGTAGAACCACTGAAGGACAGGGTGCAGTTCTGGACAATGCATGGTCTGAATCTGAGGGGCTGATGGTGGGTCTGATATGATGCAGTGCATGATGACTGTATGAAGCTTCGCGGCTGATCTGGAAATCCAGGTGCAACTCAGGTGATGGCGGGGAGGTCAAAAACATGCAGATCTCTTTTTCCAGCACCTGCTGTCCGTATGTGCAGGGGCGGTGCATCCAGATACACCGGGGGACTCCGCCGTTTAATGAGCTCGCCGCTTCTCCTCTGTGCATATTTCTCCTGTCCGTGGCGGCGAATGCGACGAGGAACTGCGGATTGAGCTCCCCCCCCGTCGGGGCGGAGCGTGCGCAGGCTGACGGGGCAAGGCTGTGGCTGTTGATCCATCGCTCTGGGAGGTCAGCAAAACCTGGAGGAGTATGTGCCACCCCCGGCCGGGGCGCACTCGCACCCGCTGTACACCCGCAGCAAGATGAGTTGCGGTACCCCGCACAGGTGTTCGAGAGGGCTGCCATGGTCCTGCTCACGACGACCTGCAGGTCACCCGTCCTGTCGTACAGGCAGTGCCAGGAGGTGGTGGCCTCGTCAATCTAGCAGTGTTTGAGTTGACCGGGACGAGGCACTCCACTCTGGGTCTGGAACAAGCAACAAGCAGGCGGGGTGTTCAGGGGTTCGGAGTGGACCTCAAGGAGCACACTGGCGTCCGTGCAGCAGCACTATCCCACCCCGCAACGCCCCGCGTAACACCGGTGGGAAGGACGTTGTTCCTGGGCATCTGGAGGAGGACCCGGGCCGTTCGTTGTGTTCTTCACAGTCGCAGCCTCCGGTTTGTCGTTGTTCGTCAACGTTGCGCCCACCCAGCCTGTGCAGAGAACTTGTGCCGTCTCCAACAGTAACTTTTGGCCGACAATTTTTGGGGCATTTTTTCACCAAAAAAACTCACTCTGCGGGCCAAGTCGAAGACTCGTTTGGGGACTTTCGGTGTCCCCAATTTTTCAATTTTCGAAAAATAAGCTCACTTTGCTAAACTGGACCCAACTCCCCACACTCTTTTTTTTAGCGAAAAACAGCAAATTTCGGCCGATTTTTCCGCATTTTTTCTCATTTTTTCTCACCCACTTTTCCATACCCCCATTGACAACGTGTCGCCGGATGCTACAATCCTGAAGCAAAATCAGAGCAAGCTCGTCAGATGCACAAAAAAACACAAAAACCCACAAAAAAACACAAAAACCCACAAAAAAAAATCACAAAAAATCACAAAAAAACGTAATGATTGACAACGTGTCGCCGGATGCTACAATCCTGAAGCAAAATCAGAGCAAGCTCGTCAGATGCAGACGCCACGTGGTGGTCTCCCGGTGCTTGCTGTGTTTCGGCGCTAACACACTACAACCTCCCCTGGTGCGCCTCATCAGGTGTGAGCCAGGATCAATGGAACCTAAGATAGCTAGTCTTAGGCCAGCAAGACTTTCTTCCCGTCGCGCGCGTGTGTTTCTTGTGTGGAGCTCACAGCCTGAGCACAAGCTCATGTACTGCGCCCCTTGTCATGCATCCAGAAGAGAGAAAGAGAATGTTACCCCGTCTGATACCCCTCCGACCACCCCGGGTCACATCTCCAGGCCCTGAGACAAAGGAATAGGCTGCCACTACGATGAACCCACGAGAGGTCCTGTAGCATATCGTAGTTAGCAGGCGGGCAGAGACGTGCGTGACCTGGCGGCAGCAAAGGCTCCAGAACTGTTTGCTTGTGGCGATCAAGTCGGACTCATGGAGCCTAGCATGAACACCGGTATCCCAGAACAAATCAAGAGAAAGAGAGAGACAAAACAAAAGACCATGCACGCCACGCGTCGGTCTTCCGGTGCTTGCTGTGTTTCGGCGCCAACACACTACAACCTCCCCTGGTGCGCCTCATCAGGTGTGAGCCAGGATCAATGGAACCTAAGATAGCTAGTCTCAGGCCAGCAAGACTTTCTTCCCACACACAAAAAAACACAAAAAATCGCAAAAAAATCGCGACCGCCTTTTGTGATTTTTTGTGATTTTTGGTGTCCCGTTTGTGATTTTTTGCGGTTTTTTTGCAGAGTGTTTTTGCAAGGCTTTGCAAGAGTGTTTTTGCGATTTTTGTTCTGCAAGAGGCTTTGCTGCAAACAAACAACAAAAAAACTGCAAAAACACTCTTTGCAAGAGTGTTTTTGCGGTTTTTTTGCAGCTTTTGTGGCGTCGAATGTCGTGTCGAGCACGGTGTCGGGCGGAGCGTTTGCCCCTCTGTCGAAGACGGCGACGCAGCGTCTTCGAAGCCGTTTAACGACAGGCATCCTCGGCGTCAAGCACCCCTCCCGCAGTGTAGGCGCGATGCTCACCATCCTGCACAAAGCCCACCGTGTAGATCCGGCGATAGCCAACTCTTACCGGATCCTGTGCAATCTCTTCGACACGTGTGTGCGCATCCCACACATGGTGGACAGGATGAACCGAATCGCTGTGCTGTACGAGGATCACCCGACCCTCTCCTCTGCTGACGCCCTCGGCCCTGTGGGCATCGCGATCTCGGTCGCCCTCCCTGCTGCTGGACTAGAGTGGGGCGACGACATCCGTGACTGTGCCATCGGGGATATGTGTCTCGCCGGTGAACCACGGTCCTCCCGGAACCATGCGCTGCGCGACAATCTGCGGCGGCAGGGCTGGAAGGCGCTGGCGAAGCACCGTCCTTCCTTCTCGGGGATCGAAAACGGTGTGGACTACGACAGGACGAACGCGCTCCGCCTGGAGACGAAGGACGGGAACCTCTCGCGGGCGCTGACGGTGGTGCTTACTGGTGGTGTCTTCTTCGCGACACGATGGGGGCGCAACGGCGCCTACGTCTCTGGCAGGCGTGCGACGACGAGACGTCGGACTCCTCATCCCATGCCCCATCTCCCTCACCGGCTGCTGACGCGGCTATGGAAGGGGACGAAGAGGATGAAGAAGCTGAGGAAGAGGAGGAGTGCGAGTACGAAGAGGAGGAGGACGAGGAGCAGGGAGACGCCGATCTGCTCGGTTCTCAGGATTCCTTCGACTGGGATATCGTGTCCGATCCGGCGGCTGAAGAGGCAGACGTACGGGACCCCAAGCTGTGTGTACACTGCGATGGTGCGGACAGTGACACGCCCGATCACCTTTGGTGGGCATGCAGTGCGTTTGACTCCGTCAGGTCTCAACCTCAGTACGAACCCCTGCTGCAGCTGGACCGCTCAGGGTGGCCCCCGTGCCTTGCGAGATACGGCGTGGTGCCAGAGGGATTCCAGGTAGGCGAGACCTTGCTGCACACGCTGATGGGGCGCATCGTGCTGAAGCGGTGGGAGCTCGAGGCGAAGATGCGGCGCGCTGGACCCCTCGTGCACCCCTGGACGGCTGCTCTCTCCTGGCCGGCAGAGGCTTTTGACTTCGACGTATCCAGTATCCCAGAGAAGCCAGCAGCGCGGCTGTGGCCGTATAGCGCTGCGTCTCTCAGGGCGATACTTGCGTGGCTCGCAGCGCTCCAATGGACGAAGCAAGGCACGGTGTCGAACATCGAGCTCGCCCTTGACTTCGAAATCTTCACAGGGAAGGCGTTACAGCCCTCGGAGCGCTCGGCACGAACCTCCAACCCCGCGATGGCCGAGCGTGGCAACCTCCTCTGGACGATGATGGGCTGCCTGAAGAGGCTATGCGACCAGCTAAGCCTTCCTACCCCGTGGCCTGCGCGACGCGAGGACCGGGTCGGCTCCCTCTGCTCGGTAGGCGCTGGAGAGGTCTGGGGCGGGATGACACCCCGGCCCGTGTTCGCAGGTGGCGCAGAGACGATCGCGGCGTTAGAGGCGAGTGCAGAACAGGCATGTGCGGCCGCAGGCGTCGATGCAGACGGCAATATCGTGAGGTGGGGAACAAACGTGTTCCCAGACTACACTGGGATCCCCCGGACCACGCGAGCCTCACAATGGGATGGGCCACGCCCGCCCCCGCCGCGCAGCGCTATACCCGTACCAGTGCCGCGGTCGCTCGCGAGCACGTCTCTGGGCCCCCGGAAAGTGTGCAACGCGCATTCGAAACCGAAATGCGACGAGTGCGATAATGCCAAGCGGAATTACGCACTGACGATAGCTGCGTGTTGCCGCGTCCACCACCACCACGCGGACGGCCTGAAGGTGATGTGTTGTGAGACACACCACATGACGCGATGCGGCACCTGCGCCAATGTGAAGACATGCTGCGCGGCCGGCCACCATGGGCGCGCCCCCAGGGTCGACCAAGTTGCGAGCACGGATGACGACAGCAGCAGCTGCGAAGACGACTCTGACAGCGAGGGAGAGGAGGGCAGCTCTGGTGCCACTGAGCATGATGGAGACGACGCTGCAGATGCGGGCTCCACCAGCGAGGAAGTCCCTCCCTCGTCTGAGATGGATAGCGACACGACGGCTGCGGCTGCGGTGAAACGCACCGCCATCGTTCTGGACGCCTCCGACGAGGACTCGATGGGGCAGGATGCCGTGAAACGCACCGCCATTTGTTTAGATCACTCTGACGAGGGCCCGTCCCTCTGGGGGGCTGGGATAGTGTGTGTGCGACAGCCAGAGTGGGACATGTGTGCGTCTCTTCTTCTTCTTTGGCCGGGCGTGATTGAGCATTTGGCTCTTTGCTGCCCCGACGATCAGCCCAGTGAGGGCGAGTTGGGTTCTTCTGCGGAGTCATCTGCGTTGACCCCACGCGAATTCCCTGGTTTTCTTTTCTCGCCTTCCCCTCGAATGAATACCCCTGCTTCCCCTACCCCGCGTAAGATGGGTGCAGAGCACGTTACGCTTGATGCGGATGAATCGTCGGGCTCCCAGCCTGATGATGCTCGTCTCGCTCCACCAGCAGATACAGCACCGCCTCCGGCGCCCTCTCCGGCTCCGGAGCTCGTGCTGCACACAGACCTGCTGGACGGGCTACAGACCCCGCAGTCGGGCTCGCCGCCCCTCCCAGAGAGCGCCACGCAACGGAGATCTCCGAGCCCTTGCGTGGGGCGCCGCCTTCCTTTCTCTCCCTCTCTCCCCTCTGAGTCCTCGGTGCCCCGCGCGCAGAAGCGGGTAGCACCCATACAGGAGACAGGCGAATCTGCCCTGGGGCAACGCTCCTTTAACAACAGAAGAGTAGAACCTCAACCCCCCGTGTCCCCTGGTTCACCGATTTCAGCGTCAAGCCTTCGGCCTGACGAGGATAGTATCATGCCCCCATCAGAACTTGCTTCCCCCCTTCCTCTCTCGCCTGCACCTTCCCTTGTTGTGGATGACTCGCCGGGCTTTCAGCCCGTCGACACTCGGCTTAGTCCCCCATCAGACACTGTGTCACCCCCACCACCCTCTCCATGTCAGGAGCCCCTAGTGCCTTTAGACACTGCAACCCCCTCTCTTCCCGACTGGCAGGCAGAAACGCCGTCTCACCAGGGGGGCGACACGCTCTCCCACGAGTGCACGTCGCCGAGCCCTTACGTGGGGCGTCGACTTCCTTTCTCCCCTTCCTCCCCTTCTGAGTCCTCGGTTCCCCGCGCGCAGAAACGTGTAGCGCACATGCGGGAGGCAGACGAATCTGCCCTGGAGCGATGCTCGTTTCATAACAACAGAGCAGGTTTTCCTTCCTCCCGCACGATCATCAGCACAGCTAGATCAGGCGTGCCTTCCCCTTTCCCACGGGCCTCACAGGCCTTGCGCTTCTTGGAGCGCAAGACACGTGCTGTCCGTCCTTCTCGTTCTCGTTTCCTCCAGAAGCAGGTGTTGCGTGCGGTTCCGAAGCGCACCCGCTGCATCCCCTCTCCCACCATCTTTCGTTCGGCGGCTATTCCGCGCTCTTTTCAACGCGTCGTCGCGAAGATTGCGCCTCAGTATCAGCAGGCGCAATCTCCGGCTTCCAGTGTGTGTGTGTCCCCCCTCCTTTACAGCGCAACGAGGAGGAGAGCGAAACCGTGTGGTGTCACGTAGAGCAAGAGTAGGATAGCGGGCCCGGTTCCTCACGGTATGGTCCTTCGGGGCCAGGCTGCGATGCCAGCACGCTAACCCAAATTGCAATACGTTTTTTTGCGATTTTTTGTGAGTTTCCAGTGCAGAGGGGGCCCGGTACCTGCGCGCGTCCTGTCGGACTGAGGCTGGCATGGTGGGGCTAGCGCAGCAGGTTCTACTTTTGCCGTCGGGCTCTTAGCGCAGAAACATGCACAACCCGAACAACAATGCTCGAAGGCAAACAAGCCGCGTGACCGGGGTTGAGCTGCTGTAGCGAGGCCGCGGCGTAAAAGAGGGCTGGGCTAGTTTCTACCATTCCAGCCCACCCAGCAGGCAGCACACCACACCCCATCTCCCCACCCAGCGGGACCCCCCTCTCGGATTTTTCAAAACCCCGTTCTTTTGAATATTTGGGGCCCGTGCGGATCGTGGTGGGGTCATTTTGGCCATGGGGTGCCTCTTGATACCCCTTACTGGGAAACTCCAATTGGGTGAAGTACCCCTGTCCAGAGGGGTACTTTCCTACAGGTACCCCCACCCAAAAAAAAATTTCCGGCGCAAAAAAAATCACAAAAAATCACAAAAAATCGTTTGCTATGTTGGATTAGCGGATCCGCATCGTACAGAACGTCTACGAAAGACGACGCACGAGAACTGATACGCTATCCTAGTCTTTTACTAAGTCACACCACACGGGCGCGATCTGCTCCTTTCTTTTGTTAAAATAGGGAAAGGCACGTGAACACTGAAGGTCGGAGGCTCCACCGAATGAAGCTCGGAGGGTGATACCTCGGCCGCGCGTAGAAAATAGCGCGGGACCTTCCACTTACTGGGAAGGAAGTCTGATGAACGCCTGATCTGGCGGGGGGGGTCAAAAGGGAAAGCCCGGGCTCGGAAACGTTTCTGCCGATGGATCTTCGACAGACGAACCTTGTGGGGAATGGGATCAATCGCGCAAGGGGGAAGTAACCACCTCCATGCCTTGACTTTACTGTTATTTGTCGGCCGGCTTGGCGCATCAAACAGGAAGCCGGTAGCCACTGCTGGAGGTTTCGAGTCAGATGGCCCAACGGCCTTTGGTTTTACAACAGGGGCGCCCTGGGGGCGGGGTGAGAGGAACGAGGGGCAATGAGTACCCTTGCAGAGGGGTAGGGGAAGTAAGCCTGGGAAAGGCCGGACGTCCAAGGCGCTAACCGTCACAAAAAATCGCAAAAAAACGCAAAAAATCACAAAAAAAATCACAAAAAATCACAAAAAAACCTATTATTAAAGTTGGATTAGCGTGCCGGCACCGCGCCTCGGCGAGGGAACCGTACCCGCTGTCCTGTATATTATAGAGGAGGCATAGCAAACGGAAATCCCTAACAAAATTTTGTCTCCGAAATTATTTTGGCCAATTTTCTCCCGAAAAACCTAGAAACCAGACCCACCGCACATCGAGAATGTCATTTTTCGGTGATTTCTGGGGTCTGGGGGCCTTTTGCCACCCTCCCGTGCCTCATCATGTGTTGATCCCTCCTTTATTAATTGTCAGGTAGGTAACCCTGCACGGGTGTTGTCACCGTTGATCACTCTTTATTAACTGTTAGGCGGGTAAACCCTGCACGGGTGTTGTCACTGTTGATCGCTCTTTACTAATTGTTAGGCGGGTTAACCCTGCACGGGTGTTGAGCCCTCTTTGTTAATTGTCAAGTGGGTAACCCTGCACGGGTGTTGTCACTGGTGATCACTCTTTACTAATTGTTAGGCGGGTTAACCCTGCACGGGTCCTGGCCCGTGCCTGTGTGTGTTGGGGGGGGGGGGGGTAGTGAAATAGAAGTAGAAGGGAGCGGAGCACAAGAATGGTGTGTTGGGGGGTGGGGGAGCTCTTTCCAACATGTCCGCATCTGCATTAAAACCTATTGTCTCTTTGTGCCCCTCACCACTCAACCATAAAGGTTGCCCTGCCTTGGGAACAGGGAATGGGGTTTAACACGTGTGGCGGTCCTGTTGGATGGAGTGCACATGGAACAGTATGGTGTGGGAATGTATCGTGACTTGTGAAAGGGAGAGTGGGTGGGGGTGGGGGCGGGGGGGGGGGGGGGGGCGGGGGGCTTCCTTCAGCGATTCCAGTGAGCTGCAATCCCAAGGCTGTCCTTTCAAACGCTTGCCAAGGCGTACGCCGTTTAGGTGTGGACTATTGAAATAAAAGGAAAACGAGGCTTTGGAAAAAGCCAAACTGATCGAATGGAAGATTGAAGGATGGGCAAAGTTTGTTGAAAGTAACATGGGGGGGGGGGGGGGGCAGTCAAGAAGTGGGGGCTTGATTGTCGAGAGTGAATGGAAAAGTGAAGTGGGGGGGGGGGGGGGTTTGATCGTCGAGAGTGAATGGAAAAGCAAGCCTCCCAGCACCTTCTTGCAATGTTAGTCCTTTTTGTAGTCACTACCACTACACCAGGAGTGGGGGGGGGGGGGGGGCAACCCCTTGATTGGCCTGTGTCAGGTCCCAGCTCTTGTTGAAACAGAACGCAAACCCTTGCGATGTGTGGCTTCCAAGTTGGCCTGTGTCCCTTTGATCCACATGAAATGATCCCCAACCCCAGCCTGACCCAGGTTAGCCAGGGTCACACGTCTGTCTGGAGGAAAATCCTGGAGGGTGGTGTCAATGGAGGTGAAGTTGTAAGAAAGGGGGACATAACTGTTAAATCCTGAAGCAAAGTCATCATGATTACCAGGATAAATCATGTTCGTGACGACTGTGATCAAGACATTCTTCATTGTGGAAAGAACAGAAATTTCGTCATCCTCTGCATACCTTCTCGTTCTTAAACGGGTAAGCACGTATGGCTCACTACCGTCGTCAAGGGGTTGGCAGGGATGGTACGGGAGATTTCCCCACATTCTCACCGCCTCCACTTCCGGTTGCACCTCTCTGCATGAAAGAGAAGCCGCCATTGCAGTCACAAAATTGACGGCTTCTTCGCGAAGGGAAGCGCCCCCACGTGGGTTGCCTGTGAGACATTCATGAAAAGCATGAAACAGGCAATTCCCATCACCAGGCACATTGACTGTGCTCAGGGAAAACAAGAGAAGACGTTGCGTGAGGGTATCATGACGAGACGCGGGATTGTCGATGCCCTGTCAGGTACGTGGGGCCTCCGTGGACCGGGACAGGGGAGTGCCATGGGGACCGCCTTCCTCCGCATATCCTCTTGCTCCATTTGTTCTTGTGCGTTTTCCACGTTTGGACCCATGTTCTGAATTCTATAAAAAACACTTGAAGCACGGGAAAAGTCACGCTCAGTGGGGAGGTGGAGGGAGTAAAAATTCGTTTGGGTATCCTGCCGGTACTGGTAAAGGAAGATAGTAGGGAGAGAAGCCGTACTTCCTGCTTCCCAGTTCTTTGCCTTCTCACACCATGTGCGAGGCCGTAACTCCCTGACCCTGGGTTTACCTTCCTTGTTCTGAGTAATAATTCTCAAGCGAATCTGGTGCACATTCACAAAAAAATGCAGGGCAAAAGAACCACCACGTTGGGTCACCTTTTCATCTTCCGCCGCTTTGCACATACTCTTGCGCCAGTGAACGAGAGACTGGTGCCTTTCATGTACGGGCAGGTTCTTCTCCCCCTTCTCTTCAAAAACAGAAGCAAGGGTATCCTTGTGTATTTTCATGAGGTACACCTCCAGGTCGTGTTTCATGTTTGTTGCGTCACCAAAGGCACTCTCACGCAGAGCGCGGACTGACTGGTACGCAGAAAAACGGTTGAAACGGAGGAGGGAAAGAAAAAAGCCGTCACCTTCCTGCACAGTATCTGTGACGGGGAGATGGTGGTATTTCGAAAAATACAGCAGGGTCTCTGGGATGAGGTGGCGTTGGGAAGTTGCTGGAATGTATGACTCGTCACTCAGTTGAGCCGTATCATACCTCCCATGTCCAAGGCGCCCCTTCTTGTCTCTTGGGGTCTCTGGCACCTGGGAGAGGTCAATGACTTCAGTCCCCCCAAACCGTTTTCTCTTCCGGACTGTGGGCCCGCTCCGAACAACAGAACGCGACTTCACTGCCACAGGGAATGTGCGCCTGGGTCGGGTGCCAAAAAATTGTGCCTTGGTGGTGGGGAGGACACCTTTCGGCACAAGTTTAAAAACTTCATATGCATGGCTTTCCCGATCCAGATCCCCTGCGGCAATGGCGCGCTTGGCAGTGTCCGTGTCGTGAACCACCCAATAAAGCGTTTCGCGCGGATAGGCGTGCAGTTGGGCTGGAGTCAACTTCTGCAATGTGGCAACGGTGTCTTTGAGGGGGAAGGCAACCATCCAATGCAGAGTTTGACGGTTAAAAAAAAAGAGGGCTGGGGAAGAAATAGACTGAGGATCATCAACAAAGGTATTTTTTTTACTTACCGGCAGAAGCCGATAGCCATTGTTCCGGAGTCCACTTGTGTGCTGTTCGATGGCCCGTTGCATCGTTGCCAGCGTGAACTTACCGGTCCAGTGAAAGCTCTCTGGATTGACCTCGTGTTGCAAAACCTGCATCTCCCGGAAGGTGAGAAACTGGATGCCACACTCACCCAAAAACCAGTTGAGGGAAGCCCAACCCCCCTCGTGCGTGGACTCCGACGCATGCAACACACCATCCTTCTGCCGCCCACAACCTGGAGAGGCGTGGAGGCCGAGAGGAAAACAATGCTCATTCAGGAGAGCGATCCTAGCCGCCCCAACATCATTTGCCTCAGGATCAGCCTCATCACCCACCTCCACCTCCTCTTCCTCCTCCTCCTCCTCCTCCACAGCATCCACAGCATCCACAGCATCCACAGCATCCACAGCCTCCTCACCATCCTCACAACCCTTGCCATCCTCACCCTGTCCCTTCTCCTCTTTCAACGCAGCAGGTGCAGTCTTCACTCTCCGGTAGAGCTCCGTGATTGTATCTACCACGGAGGGCGAGATGGTGTCGGGGAAGGTGCGGGCCTTCAAGCCAAGGGTCTCCTCCACGGCCTCGACATGGCCACTCAACTGCTCCGTCCAGTTGCGCAGGAGGAGGGCGGAGAGGTCGCGCTTCGTCTCCCCAGCCTCCACCTTCAGGCCCGCCTTGGCCAACAACGCGAACAGGGTGGGGGCGTCGAGGCGGCCCAGCCGCTCCCTCGGCTGCAGCTGCTGCCCCTTCTCCCGCAGAATGGGGAGGATTCGCCCCCACTGCGTCAGGGCAAAGCGCACACGGACGTCGTGCGACGCAGACGAGACAGCGTCGGACCCCCACGGCTTCAGCCCCGCCTTCCGCAAAAATCTGGACAGCGGTTTCGAACGAACCGGAAGGATGCCAACTGCCTCCTTCACGGACTTCAGCCGCTCCACCCAGACACGGGCATCCGCAGAGCCAGGGCCACACAGCTTCTCAGCAAAGCTGCGTGTCAGCGCCTCCTTCTGCCGCGCCACCTCCTTTCCCTTGCTCATCGCCGTGACAGGGATGGCGTGGAGGGCGCAGAGGCGGACGAGGTCAGGGTGGGCCACCCCGCTGACGGCCTTCAGCGCAGCCGCAGAAGCCCCCGTGGCGGTGTTCGCCGCGGCCTCGGTGTACATCCCGCCACGGGTCTTCTTCCGCGCCCGCTTCGCCTGGCGCAGCAAACGGCCGTACCTGTAAGGCGATGGAAAGGAATGGTTGTACGACGAATCACACTGAAAACAAGAAATGGTGATAATGAAGTAGTCTTCTTCGTGACTTGGAAAAGTCATGAAGAAGAGAGGAAGAGAGAATGACAATGAATGAGATAAAAAAAATCTATCGGTTCTGACTCTGCCAGCATATGTTGTTGCGATGTAAAAAAAAAGAACGAAGGGAGGGGAGAAAAAAGGAGGCTGAAGAGCCTGCATACCTTGCGTTGTTGCAGTTGCCATAACCCAACAGGAAGCGGTTCACCTTGCTCTGGGTAATCCCAGACAAGGCAGCAGAAGAGAGGTTGGGGGCCCTCTGCGCCAAGAACGATGCATTCCCAGCCACACACTCTGCGAGGTCTTGTGTGGAGGGTAGCGAAGGGAGGTCTTCGGGTGATGCCGACGCCATTGCAGCTTCATCGTAGCCGATGAACCTTGCCAATGTGCTCGCAAACCCCTGGATGCAGGGAACCCAGACCTCCGCAAATACATCGTGGTGATCCTTCACCACCTCCAACGCCTCAGCCCGCCCCACCTCCTCCTCACCGTGGCGGGGTTGTCCCCAATGCTTCCGCAGGGCAGGGAAGTCGTTGTCGGCGGAGTCGGCGCTCAGGTCGCGGGCGAGGAGGTGCAGCGGCCTCAGCACACCCCATCCCGCCTCGAAGTTGACCTCGAGGCGGCCCGTCTCCTCGTTCAACCGCCTGGGCTTGAGGTCGTTGAGGAACCTCAAGTACAGGCTGCCAATGAAATGGCAGGCTGCACAGTAGGCGGCGACGGTGGGGGTCCCCAGAAGAGTGAGGATCTCTGTCGCAGTCGGGGTGAACCGCTCCTCTCTCACCATCTCCAGGATGGAGGCGGAGAACTTGAGGAGGCGGGAGCACTGCTGAGGACGGGCATGCCACTTCGACCCCCGCTCACGGGCAAACCCCAGGCCCCGGGGGTAGCGCATGTCAAGTGCTTTCCCAAGCTCAGCATCCACGAAAATGACCCCGGCGGTTGACCGGCCGTTTGTCGGGTCGAGGACTGCAAGTACGCTGGCAACGTTGGCTGCCGGGTCGACCCGATGAGACATCATCAAGGCCTTCCCCGCCGTCTGCACTGCGTACTTCAGTGCGCCTCCAACCTTATGGTGCATGCACCGTAGGTGGACGATGGCGCCCCCCGCGTCCCTGGTCGCCTTCGCCTCCGTGCTAGCATGGTCGCTCAGGGTGGCGTTGCTAATACGGAGCTTGTGGGCGGAGACTATGCGGCGGACCGCCTGCAGGTTGGAGGTCTTCCCTGCAGCCTTCCCGTTCTTCAGGGGGAGGGCGGAGGCGCAGGCCCCGCGTACGCGATTCTCGTCTGCAGCGACGTGGGCGGTGACAACGTGCAGCGAGACACTACTCCGGCCCAAGGAGGAGGTGGCATCGTGGGCGAGGGAGAGGGTGGCCTTCTGCCGGTCTTTGCCTAGGCCCCCTCCGCCGGTCTGCGTCCTCGCGACATCCTCCAAGAAGACGGCGAAGGAAGCCGCTCCGCTCGGGATCTCGAATTCGCGGAGCGTCCAGCGAGAGGGGATCGGCATCTCCACCCCATCGCTCAGGAGCTTGATGATGTCGCGCAGCACCCTGCGCGACGACTCCTGACCGATGCCAGCCATCCGCAACTCCAACAGCGCCCGCAGCACCTTCATGGGGTAGGGCTCGGTGCAGGACTTCCGGCCCGTCACCCCACGAAGAACAATGTCCCCCTTGCGCCCGAGAACCTCGTGCGCAGCAGCCAACTCCTCCGTCAGCTGCGCAATGCGGTCCTTCGCCCTCAGCAAGGCCTTCTGCAAAGCCTTGACCTGCAAGACCCGCTCGGGGAGGGTCTTGGAGGGGCGCCCCACGGGGGCCGGCGGAGGCGTGCCCTGTCCGACGAAGTGGAGGCTGCACGGCCGTCCCGGCACTGCATTTCCGATGCAGTACTTCTTCTTCATCCCCCGGGTATCACTACCCTTCTCGTGAGGATGCAGAGCAGAAGACATGCAGTCGGCGTTCTCCTTCACCAGGGAGAAGAGGGCGGTGTCCGACACCTTCGCACCTGCGGGCAAGAGGGAGCGCAGGAGAGTCAGGTACTCGGCGCTGCTGATGCAGCACCACCCCTCACCAGCAGCCACAGCGTCACGCAACGCGTCCATCGCAGTCGCAACGGGGGAGTCGGTGTTGGCGTGGGAGGCGGAGTCAACGGGGCAGGCGGAGTCGGCGAGGTCGGCGAGGTCATCGAGGCTGGCGAGGTCGGCAGGGTCACTGCACACAGAAGAACCAATGTCGACATCGTCGGCGGGACTCGTCGGAGACGTCGGTGGGAGCGCGGCAGGCAGAGGTTTCGGCGGCACGGGAGTCGGTGACGGAGGCGCCTCAGGCTCATCAGGCTCGTCGTTGCCAGCAGCAGCAGGACCCCGCGTGACCGCCGAGATCACGCTCTGCGAGACGGGATCCGCATCCTCGGGGTGGGGGAGGAGCGCCGCCTGATCAGCGAGATCATCGGGCTCACCCAGAGGAGCGATCAGGACATCGTCGGGGAAGCAGCGGCCCGGGGACGAAGCAGTCAACTGCCGGATTGCCTCTTCGGAGGAGAGGGGATTGGGCCGACGGATATCTGCCAAGCAATACATCTTCTGCACGCCGTTTGAGGTCCGGCTCGTTACGGGTTTCGGCCATCCTGCGTTGCGGAGAAGCGCACCCGCGACCTTCCCCGTAGTCTCGTCTGGGATACCCTGCAGCTTGCACGCTTCCGCGAAGGTAACCAAGCCGGACATTATCAGAAGCTGTGGAACGTGCCAGTGCCTGCAGTGGGTTAGTGCTGTGTGAGCAACGTAGGTGCAGCAAAGTTAAAGTTAAGCAGTCTGCTGAGGGGTCCGCACACAACATCTGGGAGGCACGCAGAGTGACCGAGAGTGGAGGGGGCAAGGGGAGACACCGTTCTGTTTCGGTTACAATCGGTTACATGCCAAGAACAATCGGTTACAATCGGTTACATGCCAAGAACGATCGGTTACAATCGGTTACATGCCAAGAACAATCGGTTACAATCGGTTACAATCGGTTACATGACGAGGGCAATCGGTTACAATCGGTTACATGCCAAGAACAATCAGTTACAATCGGTTACATACCAAGAACGATCGGTTACAATCGGTTACATGACGAGAACAATCGGTTACAATCGGTTACATGCCGAGAACAATCGGTTACAATCGGTTACATGCCAAGAACGATCGGTTACAATCGGTTACATGCCGAGAACAATCGGTTACAATCGGTTACATGCCGAGAACAATCGGTTACAATCGGTTACAGGCCAAGAACAATCGGTTACAATCGGTTACATGCCGAGAACAATCGGTTACAGGCCAAGAACAATCGGTTACAATCGGTTACATGCCAAGAACGATCGGTTACAATCGGTTACATGACGAGGACAATCGGTTACAATCGGTTACATGCCGAGAACAATCGGTTACAGGCCAAGAACAATCGGTTACAATCGGTTACATGCCAAGAACGATCGGTTACAATCGGTTACATGCCAAGAACAATCAGTTACAATCGGTTACATGCCAAGAACGATCGGTTACAATCGGTTACATGCCGAGAACAATCGGTTACAATCGGTTACATGCCAAGAACGATCGGTTACAATCGGTTACATGACGAGGACAATCGGTTACAATCGGTGACATGCCGAGAACAATCGGTTACAATCGGTTACATGCCGAGAACAATCAGTTACAATCGGTTACATGGCAAGAACGATCGGTTACAATCGGTTACATGACGAGGACAATCGGTTAC
This sequence comes from Rhynchopus euleeides, assembly GCA_963210315.1. Classification (NCBI taxonomy): domain Eukaryota; phylum Euglenozoa; class Diplonemea; order Diplonemida; family Diplonemidae; genus Rhynchopus; species Rhynchopus euleeides. The sequence continues at coordinate 1,792,007 of OY723265.1, read as the reverse complement.
AATCGGTTACATGCCGAGAACGATCGGTTACAATCGGTTACATGACGAGGGCAATCGGTTACAATCGGTTACATGCCGAGAACAATCGGTTACAATCGGTTACAGGCCAAGAACAATCGGTTACAATCGGTTACATGCCGAGAACAATCAGTTACAATCGGTTACATGCCAAGAACGATCGGTTACAATCGGTTACATGACGAGGACAATCGGTGACAATCGGTTACATGCCAAGAACAATCGGTTACAATCGGTTACAGGCCAAGAACAATCGGTTACAATCGGTTACATGCCGAGAACAATCAGTTACAATCGGTTACATGCCAAGAACGATCGGTTACAATCGGTTACATGACGAGGACAATCGGTTACAATCGGTTACATGCCAAGAACGATCGGTTACAATCGGTTACATGACGAGGACAATCGGTGACAATCGGTTACATGCCAAGAACAATCGGTTACAATCGGTTACAGGCCAAGAACGATCGGTTACAATCGGTTACATGACGAGGACAATCGGTTACAATCGGTTACATGCCAAGAACGATCGGTTACAATCGGTTACATGACGAGGACAATCGGTGACAATCGGTTACATGCCAAGAACAATCGGTTACAATCGGTTACATGACGAGGACAATCGGTGACAATCGGTTACATGCCAAGAACGATCGGTTACAATCGGTTACATGACGAGGACAATCGGTTACAATCGGATACATGCCAAGAACAATCGGTTACAATCGGTTACATGACGAGGGCAATCGGTTACAATCGGTTACATGCCAAGAACAATCAGTTACAATCGGTTACATGCCAAGAACGATCGGTTACAATCGGTTACATGACGAGAACAATCGGTTACAATCGGTTACATGCCGAGAACAATCGGTTACAATCGGTTACATGCCAAGAACGATCGGTTACAATCGGTTACATGACGAGGACAATCGGTTACAATCGGTGACATGCCGAGAACAATCGGTTACAATCGGTTACATGCCGAGAACAATCAGTTACAATCGGTTACATGCCAAGAACGATCGGTTACAATCGGTTACATGACGAGGACAATCGGTTACAATCGGTTACATGCCGAGAACAATCGGTTACAATCGGTTACATGCCAAGAACGATCGGTTACAATCGGTTACATGACGAGGGCAATCGGTTACAATCGGTTACATGCCGAGAACAATCGGTTACAATCGGTTACAGGCCAAGAACAATCGGTTACAATCGGTTACATGCCGAGAACAATCAGTTACAATCGGTTACATGCCAAGAACGATCGGTTACAATCGGTTACATGACGAGGACAATCGGTGACAATCGGTTACATGCCAAGAACAATCGGTTACAATCGGTTACAGGCCAAGAACAATCGGTTACAATCGGTTACATGCCGAGAACAATCAGTTACAATCGGTTACATGCCAAGAACGATCGGTTACAATCGGTTACATGACGAGGACAATCGGTTACAATCGGTTACATGCCAAGAACGATCGGTTACAATCGGTTACATGACGAGGACAATCGGTGACAATCGGTTACATGCCAAGAACAATCGGTTACAATCGGTTACAGGCCAAGAACGATCGGTTACAATCGGTTACATGACGAGGACAATCGGTTACATGCCAAGAACGATCGGTTACAATCGGTTACATGACGAGGACAATCGGTGACAATCGGTTACAATCGGTTACATGCCAAGAACAATCGGTTACAATCGGTTACATGACGAGGACAATCGGTGACAATCGGTTACATGCCAAGAACAATCGGTTACAATCGGATACATGCCAAGAACAATCGGTTACAATCGGTTACAATCGGTTACATGCCGAGAACAATCGGTTACAGTCGGTGACCTACCGAGAACAATCTCGCATCCTGGAGCAACCTATTGGCAGACCGTCCACAACCGTCTACAGACGAAGAAGAGACGTACCGTCCCCATCGTGACCAACTGGGGGTGTTTTTTGGGTGTGGACGGTCCGCCCGCAGCCTAGCAACCTCCAGTAACCTCTTGGCAGACCGTCCACAGCCGTCCACAACCATCCACAGCCATCCACAGCCGTCCACAACCGTCCACAGGTGAAAAAGTGCCAGAACACCCCAATATTGACCACCTGGGGGTGATTTTTGGGTGTGGACGGTCTGCCTGAGGCCGTAGAATGCGAAAAAACCGATTTTGGTACTCTATTGGCCTGTGGTGGCCCGTAGAAATGGAGTGTTTGCGATTTTGAGCCATTTTCCTAAGGAAACTGGCCCAGTTGGCTGGAAAATGTGAATTTTTGAATTTAAAATGCAACATCGAGCATTTAGAGAGTGTGGACGGTTGTGGACGGTCGTCCCGGACCGATTTGGGACCACTTTTGGTATAGGGTCGAAAAGACAATGCGATTTTAAAAAAAATAATTTTTTAGACAGCCAGGTCAGCAGGCTATGCCTCCTCTACATATTAACCTATGTCACGCCGCTAGGGCGTGATCGCCTCCTCGGTAAAGGAAAAGGAGGTCTGAACGAGGCACTCTGCGCCTGTAGCCCGGTTGTGAGCCGGGATACGACGGCGGCCTTCAGAAAGAAAGAAAGGGAAGAGACGTATATGTTTTTGCTTTTAGGGCAGAGCTTTGGGGCTTGGCGGCCGCGCGAAGGGCGCGGTCTCCAAGGCCTCTTAGCCGACACAGTTTTCTTTGGCACTCGGCGTGTGGAGAGCCAGGCAGCGACAGGGTTGCCGTCGCATCTTCGCTTAATTTGATGAACACACGGTTTGCAGCTCCGAGGGGTTCTGTCCGCCATAGTCAAGCGTTGTTTTGTGATGAGGTCTTCCGCTACCTTGATAAGACGAGGGAGCAGTTGACACGTGATCTGATGGCGAGGCAGAACCTCGGGGAGGGGGAGTCGTTTTCCAGGCGCAGGGGATGTCACTGCGTCAAGGGCACAAAAAATCGCAAAAAATCGCGACCGCCTTTTGTGATTTTTTGCGTGTCCTGGGCAAGACGTTAAACTACCTGGGAGGGCTTCCCCAGACCATGACGGGTGCTTGCACCAGGAGTTTGAAACAGCCACTCATGCCTTGCGATGCTCAAGTGCCTGCTGGACCCCTATGTCCTTCAGGCCCCAAAGCAGGCAACGATATGGGAGCAACCTAACAGGGGAGGTGAAGAGGGCACGGGTCTTAGCCTGATGACACACTGCAACCTCAAGGTGACTGGCGACACCTCTCCCACAGTCTGCGGCGACTCTGCCGTGGCGACAAGGCTTCCTGTCATGGGAGATCGCTGCGTGGATCAACGTGGCACTACCCGTGTGCTCGGCAGGTTGTTTCGGCACCTGTTTTCTCCGTGTCATGCTTTTCGTGAGCGTGTCAGGGATGTTGGCACACGCTGGGGAGGGTTCACATGATGACATAACATATATCAGAAGCACACACCCACGTGGCGCTGTCCTTGGCAGGACTTTGAAAGTGCCGCCTTGATATCCTTGTTGGATAGAATCCTCATATCACACCCTCAATCAGCTGACGATTTTTTGCGATTTTTTGTGGTCCGTTTGTGATTTTTTGCGATTTTTTTTCATGGTATGACAAAGATCTTGCAAGAAATGTTAAGAAATCTCGAAATTTCTTAAGACGTCTTAATGTAATGCCGAAAGGGCTATTTCTTAAAGATTTCTTACTGATTTCTTAAGACGTGTTTCTTAATGCCTAGCATTTTAATGTCCATCATTCTGAAAAAGATCTTAAAAGATCTTTTTCAGAATGATGGACATTTTTAATGCTGGGAGATATGGAAATAATGTCCATCATTTCATTAAGAAATCTTAAGAAATCCTGCATTTCTTAAAAATAATGGGGGTCATTAATTTAAGAAATTTAATGCAGCACCTGCATTAAGACGTCTTAAGAAAGAAGTGAAAAGATCCTTTTCTTATTAAGACCTTTGTCATACCATGTTTTTTGACCCCAAAAACTTTCGACTGGCCCGACAGCCCCATGTGAGTGCAATTTAAATGACCGGAAAGCCCGGGAAAAAAAACGGCATCGCGTTGATTGACGCATCACGCGGAAGACAAGAGAAAGAGCTTACAATGCCCCCCCACCCCCTCCCCCCGGATCGGCCGGCGCTTTTGCTGTGCCCCGATGCCTGTTTCCTCTCGTCTTCCTGCCTGAAGGCAAATCACAAATGATTTGGTAGAATACAACACGCTGTTGACACTGGCACAACGCCCTCTGAGGGCGTGTCCTCAACACACAGGGATGCTGGTCTGCAGGGAGGGCAGGAGCGCCCCCCCACACACCCACACGGGAGGATTGTGGTGGTGCTGGAGAAACACACCGAGCACTTGCTCTTGATTGCTTCAGTAGTTTACTATTTTGCCAATCCTGATGATATCTCCACAACAGACACACACAGACACACGCGGGAGGATATTGGCACATGTTGGTAGTTGCAAGACAAGAAACCGAAGAAATGGAAGGGATGGAAGGGGGGGGAAAAAATTGGCACGCGCCATGAGCGTGGGTCAAGGGTGTTACCCCCTGCAGCTGTGCATAAACACGAAAAAAGAGAGAGGCGATGACCACACACCTCACACCGGCAAAAAAAGACAAATTAGCAGCGAACGATGCCCCTGCATATATATTTTTTCCAAATTTCATGTTGCCCTGCACGGTGGAGCCGTTGTAGTATCATCTCCCTTCGTTCTCCAAGATATCAGAGGGGTTCAGCGGGGGAGGCATAGCACGTCATCACCACCCCCCCACGTCACACCAGCAGATCGCCACCGCCTGACAGGCGGAGGGGCGTTGCCGACGGGCCGAAGGAGGGGCGTGGGCTGAGCATCCCCGACCCACTCGCAACACTCCTGCCACCGCCGCCACTCCCTGGGGAGCCGTGCAGCATCATGGGCTCCTCTGCATAGCACGCGGGGGGTTCTTCGGCATACATAACCTCCTGGCTGAACCTGGCGTAGGTCTTTGCAGCTCTGAGGTATTTGCAGACAGACACCATGACGAAGATCGCGACACAGCCACCTGCAACCGCTGCAACCAAGAGGATGACGTCATGCGATGGCCTGTCCGGAGAGACGAAGGGGCGTGGTCCTTCAGTGGCATTGCCGCCATCGCCTGACAGGCCTGCGTTCCAGAGGGTGATGGAACCCCCACCTCCGTCAGACGGCACGCCGCCTGCAGCAACAAGGCCCTCAACCGACACCGCGATGCCGCGCGTCGAGGCGGCGAGAGGAAGCTTCTGTTGCATCGATGCAGAGAGGTGACCTGAGGTGTTGGAATGGATCAGCCACAGAGACAGGGCGTCGCGCCCTGCCACGACAACATGCAGGCCATCCGGAGCGGATGCGATGTGCGGGACGGCGAGGATCTCCTGGCTGCGGTTTGCTCCGGGATGCCAGGAGATTCCCCCGACCTCCACCCCGCTCGAAACGCCGAAGAAGCTGGCGGAGACGCCTGGGGGAGGTGGCCCATACCCCAGAGCGAGCACCGCGCCCTTCATGGCGAATGCGAGGGAGGCAGGCCCGTCCCCGCGGCTCGCAGGGGCGGGGAGGACCTCCTGCATCGATGTGGTGTTCCAGAGGTGCACAGCGGTTGCGCCCGCCGAGGTTTCCAACCCAGCGAGGAGATCCCCGTCGGGGGAGAAGGTGAGCTGTGTGAAGGAGAATCCGCTGCCGGAGGGGAGGGCCTGCGGCGTGTCGGTGTGCTCGTCCCACAGCACCACCACGCCATCGGGTGTAGCGGTGGCGATAAGCGAGCCTCCGGTGGCAATGGCGGAGGGCGGTGCGGTGTGGGGGAGGGTGCGGACGACAGACCCGGAGTCGACATCCCAGATAAGGGCTTGCGTGTCTGTCGCGCAGATGCTGGCGGCGAGCCGGGGCGAGGATGGGGTGCCCGGGAGTGGGGCGATCCCCGCTATCGCACCGGATCCGGCGTGGCTGTCAAACAGCAGAAACACCTCCCCCGATACGACATCCCACACCGTGATATTGGAGGAGGTGGCGGTGGCGGCAGAGCTCGGCACACCGCCTGCGGCCCCCTCGTCGCCGCTCAGCAGCCGGGCCCCATCCCAGGAGAAGGCAACGGCAGACACGCCCTGGGTGGCGCTGAGGTGTGTGATGCAGCCGGGGGCAGGTGTGGAGGTCGATGAGGTCGGATCCGCCTCGCACTGCGCTGCGGCCTGCCACAGGATGGGGAGCGGCGTGAGGAGGAGGCGCAGCAGAGGCAGCAGGGGGCAGGGTGCGCCCCGGGTGGAGGGGGGCATTGCCGGGTGGTGGTGGTGGCGGCAGGGCCTAGCGGGGTGCTCGCGTTGAGAAGAGGGGGTGTGTCCCCCGCGGCAAAGGCAGGTGTGCCGAGCGGCCTGCTGTTGGCTGTGTTCTCCGCTGCGGGTGTCGCGCAGGGTTCCCAAGGGGCAGGGAGGCCTAGGCCTGGCCGAGCACCCCCACCCCCGCGCGGCCCCGTGTGTCTGGGTGGGGTGTTGGGAGGAAGAATGCCAGAAAGCTCACGTGGTCCCACCACCAACCTGCCGTGTGGGTGTTGGTGTGGTTGGGGAGGGGGGGGGAGAGGGGGTGTAAAAGAGGCAGGTTGTTGCTGGCGGAGTGACGTGGCACACCGACTGAAGTGAGGGGTGAATGCATAGGCTGGCCGGGTGGGAGCATTGTGGCTGAAAGAGAGATAATATGCGGTTTGTGGAGCGGCAAGTGACTTCATGAGTGACGACCTCGACGGACCGGGTCACACGTAACGCTGCAGAACGACTGCTCAGCCACGAAGATGGTGTTTGCTCAACATTAAAGCACACTATCAAAAGAGACGGCTCGCTCTACTTCAAGCCTCCATGGACAACATGGGCTTCATCACATCACAAGACGTCGCGGGGTGGAGCGAGTTCGAGCAACAGCGACAACGAAGGGGGGAACAACAGCATACTCATTCAGGACATACCCATGACTGCCGAAGGCCTGCCGACTGAAATGAAACAAAGATTCAGGGGCGGCAGCTGAAAACGGCTTCACGCCATGATAATCCGGCTCAAAACCAGCACTGAGCGCAAGGTGCATTGACAACAACAACTTGATGCTAAGGGTGGGGGGCGGGGATGTGGGCGGGGCAGCAAAGCTGAGGGGGGGGCTCTTCCACGCCACCCTTCCGAGACGCAGTGGGGGGCTGCCCTCCCACACGGCACAACACGGTTGCTTCTAGAAAAACACGGAAGCCAGTTGGAGCAGCGCACAGACGCAGTGAGAACCGGAGCTGGGGGCGTTTTCATCAAACCATCCCCCCACGCCGTTGCACGGCAATTTGCTGGGGCAGGGTACTCTATCGCCGCAGCGCACACACACACAGCGTGGGGCGGGGCGGGGTGGCTGCGATACATCCGTTTCAGAGGAAGCAGGGCACACCCTCCATTCAAAAAGCACGGTTGCGACACACACCCAGAGGGCCAGCCTCTGCCACAGCTGCATCAGCAGCACTCGCTGGGGTCCGCACGGAGGACCTCAGTCTCCACCTCCGCGTGCCCTGTCCCGTCACCGCTGCGCTTGTCGTGCTGCCAGTGTTGCGGGCTCGTACCTCTGTTGCTGATCCAGTGGTCAAGGTAGTCCAGTTTCCGTGGGGTTTCCACCCGGGTCAGATGAACCGCCCCACGTGCCGTCTTCTCCTCTTCCAAGTAGTGCCTGTGGGGGGGGGGGGGGGGGGCGGTTGGCGGGGGGGTAGGGGTGAACAAAGATAGGGGCGTGTGGTTTGTGCACCAAATCCTCATATGGCTCAGGAGGAGGGGTGGGCAAAGGGTCTCCAGAGCGGTGGGTCATGTCAGAACAAGGGGCAAGGCTCTGCCCATCTGCACAGGTGTGGCATACGCTGGGGGCTGGACTGACAGGGGGTCCATGTGGTCGTAGAGCTCCCCGGTTTTGTGTTTCAGGATCCCACAGTCGGCGATCTGCAGGTGGGTGGGTGTGTTGGGCGGTTGTGCAAGCAGGAACGAAAAACGCACGATAGCAGAGGTCTCAGCTTTTCTCCCACCCCTGAACACACATGCACGGCCCTATTTTTCATATTTTTGTTGAATGCAGGTCGCACCTGGCGAGCCCTCAACCTCCCTCCATTGCCACACACACACACGTTAATCTTTTTAGTTTAGTGTACGACGCCGAGTGAACTCTAGTGCTGCCTCCACTGTCACACACACACACCCCAGCGTCTGTGTTGCCTGGATGACGCAACGTAACACGTCGCCCACTTCATACCGAAACTTCCTTGCGTGTCTTCCCAGAGACTGTTGCAAGATCTGAGATCTTCTGCATGGTCTCCCACCCGCTGACCACTTGGCCAATGCACGAGTTTCTCCCCTCCACATGCGGCAGCGCACGGAATGAAATCATAAACTGCGACTTGTTGCTGTGCCTGTCATGCCCCACGGTGCACACACACCCAGGGCCAGGAATCTTCCCCCCCTTGCCACGGTAGGAGTCACGCAGCGGATCACCGCAGTACGACTCCCCTCCCCGCCCGTCGAAGCACTCGTTGTCACCGCCTTGGCAGATATACCCGGGGATCACGTTGTGGAACACAGTATTCTTATAGCGCAGGAAGCGACGCGCCTGCCCCTGCCGCGTCCTGTGCTTCTTCTTGCTGGAGATGGGGTACCCCAGGTAGAAGCCCTGTGCAAGCGCCTTGAAGTTGAGTGCCAACCCCGGGCTTTCGTCATCGAACACCTCGATCTCGACACGGCCCAGCGGCTCGCCCTCCGCTTCGATCTCGAAGAACACAACGCCGTTGTCGGGGTTGATGGGGAACGGCGGCTGGTAGCGGAACAGGCTCTCCTTCAGGCCTGCTGCGTCGAGTGGCTCCTCGGCCTTGCTGCCCCCTCCCCAGAAGGCGGAGGCGCTGTGGTGCGATGTTGCCATCTTGCCTGCCACGAAGCCACCCACCGCGATGCACGCGCGTCGCCCCCACATTGTGTGTCGCCCGTGCTGTTCGAACTGAAGTTGAGGCCAGGTGCCGGCCCAGTAGTGGCTTTATGTGATGAGGTTATGACGATTCCGACCACCGACAAAAAAAATGAGAATAAATGACCACTACCCAGTCGAGCAGCGGCAAGCACGGTGGGAGGGAGGCAACGAGTCTCCTCCGCGATGCGTGTGTCGTGTGTGTGTGTGTGGCAGCGCTGCCTCTGTGGGTGTGGATGTGTTTGTGCAAAACAAGCCTGGCGCGTGGCTCCCTTCAGCACCGCGAGATGTTGCATCAATAACAAAAGACCCTTTTCAATTATTGAATGCGAAGTGGCGGCAATGCCGTGGCAACAACTAAATGGACCAGCAAAAAATGCAGGCATGCTGGGAGGTGCGGGTGCCGCTGGAGCCGGTGCCAGAGGAGGTGTCGTGCGGTGCTGGCCTGGGGGACTTCGCTGCCGTCTTCGAGGATGTCCTCGGAGTGAACATGTCCAACAACCACCCAGACGGCGGAGCCGATGCAGGGAACGAAGACGACGGCGACGGCAACGCAAGCTGAGCTCCGCTGAACACTGAACATACGACAACAGGCGGAGACCACCAGCCCCAAGGGCGTGTGGTGTGGGTGTGGAAGAGGAGACTTCTGAGGGAGGGGGCATGTGGGTGGCAGTCTGTAGATCACTCACTCCTTCGCGGTTTGCGTAGGTCAGAGGCATGCCGCCTCCAATCGAGCCGGGGTCAGGAGGAGCTGGACTAGGCAACGGCAGCAAAGCAAGGCAGGCTGTTTGTAAACATGGCAAGCAAGGGGAGGGGGTTCGAGGAACTGCTCAGGACGAAATGGGGGGCACAATGTCCACATAGATCACAGTGTCCTGTGCCGCGTGCGTCGGTATGAAGACCCACCTTCCGCAGGGGCTGAGTGCAACACGGCGACCATCCGCCGTTGAGTCAACCTTCCCCAGACGCTCACCTGTGCTGAGGCGGTACATCACGGTGGTGAGAGCACAGCGCACTGCAACAACATCACCTGGCTGCGACACAGCCAATGCAAAGGACGGTTCGCCCAGCCACACAGTCCGCAGGCAGCGCAGGGAAGCTGTGCACCACACCTTGAGGCACTTGTCCTGAGAGCACGACACCAGGGACTGCTCGTCGTTGGTCAGGGCTATGCCGGTGACTGCATTGGTGTGCCCATTCAGGGTGCCTGCGCGAGAGAGGGTGTCGATATTCCACACGCGGATGCCTGTGCCAGATGACTCGCTGAAGATCCTCGTGCCCGACACAGCAAGACCGCGGACAGCCATGCCCTGTCCCTCCAGCACTGTGTCGCGAGGTGTAGCCCCCTTCAAGTCCCACACATGGACTAGGCCATTCCTGCATCCAGACACCAGATCTCCCTGGCGTGTCCATGCCGCACTGCACACAGCGTGGGGGTAGTGGTTCAGCTTGCGCACCTGTTCCCACGTTGCTGTACAGACATGCCTGCTGCCAGCCAGGTCCCACAGACTGAGAATGTGGTACATAAAATAATGCGGCTGCCGCGTGTGAGGTCCGCCACTACAGCAGCGGTGCTGGTGCTAAACACAGTGATGTGTCCGCTGAGGTAACCCACTGTACACAGCCTCCCACATTTTGAGAGAGGTATACACCGTGTCTCGTCGCGGTGCCCAGCAGCAGGCGAATAAACCTCGGGTGCCTTGACATGGGGATAGGACACCACCAGCTGCACAACACCTCCGTCCTCCAGACTCGTGTCGGCAACGAGCTGCGCATCGTCCAGCCCCTCCTCGTGCCCTTCCAGACGCACTGCCAGCCCTGCAGCCTCGTTGGCTGTGTCGAGGGAACCCGCGAACATCGCCTCTAGCGCATCCGCCTTCAGCTTGGCCACGGTTCCGCTCTCCGGCACAGCGACGACACAGCTGTCCCCGGTGCCGGCGTGCCGAACCAACACATCCATAGTTTCTCTGTTCTGTGAAAGCCTCCTGAAGGAGTTGTGGCGGTGTGTGGTTTCCAGCGGGTGCCCATCATGTCACACTCGAAGCCAAAAACTTTGTGGCCTTCAGCACCGCTAGAGATATTGCAAAAGACCTTTCAATTGCTTGCACGCAACGCAAGCTGAGCACTGCCGAACAGCCACTGACAACCGGGTGGTGTGTGGGTGGGTGGCAGTCTGTAGATCACTCACACCTTCGCAGTTTCCGTATGTCAGAGGCACCGCACAGCTGCCGCCTCCAATCGAGCCGGGGTCAGGAGGTGCTGGACTGGGTAGGCAATGGCAGCAAAGCAAGGCAGTACAAACATGGCAACGGAGCGTTGTTGAGGAACTGCTCAGGACGAAATGGAGGGCACAATACACACATGGATCATAGCGCCTTGCATTGGTACGAAGACCCACCTCCCGCAGGGGCTGAGCGCAACACCACCCTCACCTGTTGAGTCAACCTTCCCCAGACGCTCACCTGTGCTGAGGCGGTACATCACAGTGGTGAGAGCACAGCGCACTGCAACAACATCACCTGGCTGCGTCACAGCCAATGCATAGGACGGTTCGCCCAGCCACACAGTCCGCAGGCAGCGCAGGGAGGCTGTGCACCACACCTTGAGGCACTTGTCCTGAGAGCACGACACCAGGGACTGCTCGTCGTTGGTCAGGGCTATGCCGGTGACTACACTGATGTGCCCATTCAGGGTGCCTGCGCGAGAGAGGGTGTCGATATCCCACACGCGGATGCCTGTGCCAGATGACTCGCTGAAGATCCTCGTGCCCGACACAGCAAGACCGCGGACAGCCTTGCCCTGCCTCACCATCACTGTGTTTTTGCGGGGTGTAGCCCCCTTCAAGTCCCACACATGGGCGTAACTCCACTGTCCGGACACCAGGTCTCCCTGGCGTGTCCACGCCACACTCAACACGGGGGAGGAGTAGTGGTTCAGCGTGTACACCTGCTCCCACGTTGCTGTAAGCCACACACAGGCAGTGCCGGACATGCCTGCTGCCAGCCAGGTCCCACAGACTGAGAATGCAGTGCAAAAAATATCGCAACTGTATCTGTATGCGAGGTCCGCCACTACAGCAGCGGTGCTGGTGTTAAACACGGTGATGTGGTCGGGTCTATCATACGATGTGTAGGGGGGACCCACTGTACACGCACACAGCTCCCCACATTTTGAGAGAGATATACACCGTGTCTCGTCGCGGTGCCCAGCAGCAGGCGAATAAACCTCGGGTGCCTTGACATGGGGATAGGACACCACCAGCTGCACAGCACCTCCGTTCTCCAGACCCGTGTCGGCAACGAGCTGCGCATCGTCCAGCCCCTCCTCGTGCCCTTCCATACGCACTGCCAGCCCTGCAGCCTCGTTGGCTGTGTCGAGGGAACCCGCGAACATCGCCTCTAGCGCATCCGCCTTCAGCTTGGCCACGGTTCCGCTCTCCGGCACAGCGACGACACAGCTGTCCCCGGTGCCGGCGTGCCGAACCAACACATCCATAGTTTCTCTGTCCTGTGAAAGCCTCCTGAAGGAGTTGTGGCGGTGTGTCTGGCTGGGTGGCTCCATCAACATCATGAGGCACCGCCACAGGCTTGTGGCAGAGCGCACGGCGTCCTGGGGTTTGACCAGGCCTGGCCAACCACGGCCACAACCCTGACAAGCTGAGGCCACCGTGCGGGAGCGAGGGCGGGGGCGAGCGCGGACTTCATCCAGTCACCCAGTCATAGGTTACTGGGGGGGGGCAATTAATCGTAAGTAGTCGAATAATCGTAAGGGGGCGATTAATTGTACAACATTTTCTGGGCCATTTATACGTAAATTTGTTTTGAATAATCGTAGGGGTTACGATTATTCACTTTTTGGCTAAATTTATGACTTTTCCCCGGAGGATCAAGCAACAGGAACATCAGGGAACCCACTCGGGCTGCAAAAAGTGGAGAATCGGTCGTCATAGACCAATGATTGAGTCGCCCCACGTGTCAGGTCACACATGCCCCGAGTTTAATGGGTGTGAGTATGGTTTGAGGCCCCCCGCCCCCAGGTTCCCTTCCCACTCCCTCCCCTCCTGGTGGCCCACTAACGGGGAAGGTCAGTGAACTGGGCCGAGGGTGCGACGGACCACCGGTGCTGATCCTTAAGTACCTTGCTATTGCACTTTTGACATGTACCCGCTTCGTCACTTCACCAACATCCAGCAGGAGACACTGACGGGTGTGCTTGACTGGGGGTGGTCCGCGATGTTCCTCGCGGATTGCTGTGCTGTGGTGGTGCTGTGGTGGATCCTCATCTGGCTGTTTCGCGACCTTCCTGATGAAGAGTGGGTGGTACTGATAACCCGCCGCAGAAAGCGCGGGGGGTCTTTCTCCTGGGCGAGGGTTCGTGGCGGAGGGCCGCGAAGGGTCCCCCGCGCCGCCGGCCTTGAATTTGACGTTCCCTCGATCACTGACATCAAGCCAGGTTATTGGCTGTACAGCAGCGATGTTCACAGCTTGCTGCACAGGTACCTCCTGCCCAGCGGTGAACCCCGGCACATCCGTGTCCCCAATCCCCATTACGACCCCGTGAAGAACCCTTCCCCTTACGTGCAGCTTTCTCGCTTCCCTGAGCTGACGAGGGGGATGAAGGGGGCTCCTTGTTCCCCAAGTGGAGTGCCGAACTTTTCCCCAACCGCGACCTGGCAGGGTGCAATCGTGAATACGCACGATGACAGCGGCCTCCACTGGGTCATGTGCGTCTACCGCCAGGACGAATGCGTTGTCATCGACGACCTGTCGGTGATCCAGCACTCGCCCCTCTTAGCTGCACTGGAGGCCAAGTTCCGCACGGTTCGTGTTGTCCTCTCCGGGTTTCAAAAGGACCACTGGTCATGCGGAGTGCAAAGTGTGAGACATGCTGTTCACTTCTTCCCTTCTCGCGTTCACGAGCTTGAAACACTTGATGCGTTGGAGGAGGAGGTCCGCCAGTGCAGCCCTGCGTCGGATGGTGATATTTTGGCGATGCTCGCAGATCTTCGCGAGATGCGGGTCGCTGAGGCTGCAGGAGGTGCTCAGCTGCCTGGCATCACGGACTCCCAGCCTGTCGCCCAGGCAGCCGTTAGGGATGGCGATGCCGATCTGAAAAGCCACAAATCTGATGAGGACGAGGCTGACGATGTCGATGCTGGCGACGATATTTTGGTTGGCTCGGATTCAGGAAGCGAAGAAGAGGGGGAGCCAGCCGACAACCCACCGAACAGGGCAACGGTGATTACTGTGGAAGATCTGGAAGAATTCCTCGGCCAGGAAATGTCCAAATGCACTCGGCCAACGACACACAACGGGAAGACGAAATACGCAGTGTATACCGTAGCATACCGCCACGCAGCCGCAACCCTGCTCCGGCGGAAAGGGGTCAAAATTTACGCGACCATGCGCAGATTTCTGTTTGGTGAGCCGAGCGACAACACCTGTTCTGTGACAGCTGGCCGCTGGCGCAGTGCTTTCCCCACGGATCTGACAGCCATCCCCACCACCACTAAGAAGGATCCGAAGAGGCAGGGCGGAGGAGGGCGTCCCGCCTTCCATCCTGAGGTCGAGGAGTATGTCCAAAAGGAGGTGGAGAAGCGCCGCAACGACAAGCTGGCCACGACGCGGCACAAGGTGCAAGAAATTGCGGCGTCCTTTTCCCCACAGCCTGAGGGGTTTAAGGCATCCTTTGAGTGGGTGACCGCCTGGGCGAGGAGAAGTGGGTTCAACTTCGTCGGAACGCGCACCATTAAAATGCCCGTGGATCTGGCCAAGAAGCAGTTGCAGAGCTTTTGGAACACGCTCCGGTGGCTTGCACTTGGGGAAGGTCGCGTTGTCATTTCTCATCCTCATGGGGTTTTCGACTACGTGGTGAACGTCGATGAGTCGCCCTTATACAAATCGTCCCCGAAGCGCGAGAAGATCCTGTGCAAGAGCACTGATGCCGAAGTGATTCTCGACGCCGACGCTGGGAGAAACCGATTTGCATCGCTGCTGGGGACTGTCACCTTCAACGCGCGCACAAGGGAAATTGTGGCAACGAAACAGTTCATCGTATACCGAGGTACTGGCGCCAGAATTTCCGCGGATGAGACCAAGGTGCATGCGACGGCTGGGGTAAAGGTGGTATTCCAAGATTCCGCCTGGGTCAAGGATGAGGAATGGAGGCTCTGGATTGATGAGATCTTGGCACCGGTTTGCAAGGGCAAGCGGGTGCTGGTGATTTTTGATTCCGCCACCACCCACCGCAAGCGCGAAAACCTCAGGTACTTGGAGCGGACAACCGGGGCGACGTGTGCGGTTATCCCCGGGGGTTTGACTTCATCTGCGCAGTACCTCGACGTCTTCGCGTTTGCGGGCTTCAAGACGGCGTTTCATCGCCATCTTGACAGCCTGAAGGACGCCCACCTCCTCGCCATGCGGAAGACCTCGTGCCAGAAAATGAAGATCTCTGACCGATGGTACCGCGAGGCGATGAGTGCCAGTGTCGCAGCGGTCTGGCCGTCAGCTGTCGAGGGTGTCTCTGCTGACGAGGTGGGGAGGCGCCTCCGGAAGCTGGGCTACGTCCTCAGGGTGTCAGGGTCGGAAGACAGCCAGGTGCAGGCTTCATTGTTCCAGGACCTCAGTTTTTCTGCGATCCCAATGAAGCTGCACGAGCGGTTGAAGGGGTTGGATCTCATGAGACAATGTGGATTCACCCCTTCGCTGTCCAAGATCCTGAAGGATGCCCTGGAGGAAGCCAGCAAGGAGGACCGGCAGCAGGCACAGCGTTTGGAGAAGCCGCACGCAGTGCAGAGGACGCTGGCGAGCTGGTTCACCCGCAGGCCTGACAGCAAGGGCACAGCGAGCCAGCCGACTGCAACACCATCGACCATGCCGCCTCCCTCACGCGTCGCACAAGAAACCCCGCAGACAGCAACGACCACCCCGCAGGCAACCCCGCAGACAGCAACGACCACCCCGCAGGCAACCCCGCAGACAGCAACGACCATCCCGCAGGCAACCCCGCAGACAGCAACGACCACCCCGCAGGCAACCCCGCAGACAGCAACGACTCGCAAGCGCAAGCGGACCTGCAGCCTCTGCAAACAGCCTGGGCACTACATCACTCGGTGCCCAGATGCTCCCAAAAAATAAGTGACTCTCGGTGCGTGTGACTGTGTAGACGTCTGCAGACACCTCTGGCTTGCCGGGGCCTTGCCGGTTGGAGCATGTGAGATGTTAGATACTTAGATCCCCTCTTTCTGTTCATTCCCCTCCCTCCCTCTCCCTCCCTCCCCCCCCTCCCGTGTTGAGTGCCAGCTCACTGCACATAACGTGTGAAGTGCAGACGCCTCCGGCTTGCCGTGGCCTGAGCATGCGTTTTAACTCCCCGACCTCAGGGCCCTGTGAATGCTAGATCTCCCCGGTCCGCCCCTGTTTTGTGCCGCCAGCACTGAGCCACCAGCAGCTCAACCCCGGCCAGCGCGCGGTTTGCTTTTCCTAGAGAGCTGTTGCTGTGTGCATGGAAGGCTGAGTCAGTCATGAAGGAAGCCAGAGCCAATTCTGAATGCGGTGAGACAGGCCGAGAACGCGACGCCCCACACCCACCCCTGCCCGCCCACCAATTGACATTCTGAACGGCAAAACGGGTAAATTTTAGCCAAAATTTGAATAATCGTAACCCCTACGATTATTCACCACCGTTGAAAATTTGTAAATTTTGGGACACCCGATTTATACAGTCCGCGTCGCTAAATAATCGTAGGGGTTACAATTATTTGACCCCCCCCAGTAATCTAGTAAACGCACGTGCTGCTGCTGTATACTGCATCGGGTGCCTGCGGCAGAGGGCAAGTTCTCTAGCGCCAGCCCCTTCCCACCGACCCCCGCCGCACCCACGGGGTGTAACCCCGCTGACTCTGCAGCAAAAGCTGCGACACCCCACTGAACTGGGGGAGGGTCTCATGAACAACAGTAGCATGTAGGGCGGGGGTTTGCGGTGGAACAGAAGTCCCCTCCGGGCACCCACACACAAACGTGATTATGAGGAGTGCCGAGGCCCTGTGAAGTGGCAGAGGCTGCTTCATCACAGAGCTCTTGCCCGCACTAATTTCCCCTTCGCTACCTCAACGCCTACTTCACCACCACTCCCTGTCGCTCGCTAATGGCAAACAGAACATTTGCCGGGTGCCATCTTGTTTTGCGCTATGCAACCTTCTCGCTCACCCGATGCGTATCAGACACACCAACACCAAATAAGTATTCTGAGGCTGCCCCTGAAGAAGCCGATCATACACACTTCTTGCCCATCGGTGGATTCCCAGCGGTAGTTCTTACACAGTTTCCTTCCTTCTTGATAACCGTGTACTGTGTACTGCGTACTTCTTACGTACCTCTCATACGGTTTTCACGGGCATCACGAGGGGAGGGAGGGGATATGTATTAAATGGTTCAATGGCCGCCATGCCCGCAGTGTTCGACACACCCCCCTGCCGCAGGCTTTGGCCGCCCACCCTCCTCCTCCCTGTCGAGGGCAGCGTGGTAGTGTATGCACGTGGTGTCCTGCAGGGTCAGGACAATCTGATTCGCAGTGCAGGCCAGCAGCAGGCAGTGCACCACCGTGGCAGACAGATGCACCACCTGCCACACCGACACGGCGAAGACAAGCGTGTTGATGACGAGGGTCGAGAGGCACGGCGGCGGGAGAGAGCGTGCGACCATCACGGGGTGCGACACTGCGGAGACGAGCTGCGGCAGGCCCTTGTTGGCTGTCAGATAGATGGAGAACGCCGCGGTGAACACACCGCCCGCAAGCATCCACAGAGGTGTGGGCTTCAGGCCACGCGGGTGCCCGACAAGAGCCAGCAGGGCGAGCGCTGCCCACATCAGCTGGCGGGGTACAGACGTCTGCCGGCGTGGCAGCGCATTGCGGCGCTTCCTGAAAAGCGACTCCGCCTTCAGCTCCTCCTCCGCCGCCTTCGCTGCGGCAAGCCGGGCCTCCTCGGCAGCACGCTTCCTCTCGTAGGCCGCCTCCTTGCGGCGGTCGTCCACCGCAACCTGCTTCATGATGCCCATGTAGTGGCTGCGTGCCTTCCGGTCGTCCACCATCTCCCTGCACAGCTTGGACCCCGGCTCCCTCGGGCGGTCGCACTCCGCCTCGTGTGCATCAGGATGGTCCCACCCTTCCCAGGTCACACGCTGCAGTCCCATTGCATGCAGTCCTGTGGTTGGGGCTGGTGGGGTGCAGGTGGTGATGAAAGGTGAAAGCTGTAAGTAGCGATACTACACATAGCACACAGGTGCCGGTCCGAGCTGCAGGAATGCAGCTGCGTGTTGTGATGTGAGGGGTGGCTGCAGTTAAGTGGCCTAGGGATATCTGGGGGGTGGGAGGGGGTAGCCGGGTCGGGAGAGCTTCGATTATGGTGTAATTGACATCCCGTATTTCGTACTTCTTTCGTAACGATTTTAGTGGTAGGGGTGTCGTTTTTCCCCCTGCTTTTTTGGCGGCTGGAGTGGCGCATTTGTTTCCCGGCGCGCTTCGCGCGCCGGGGAGAATGCACGCACTGATACACTCCGTGCAACTCAATGGCAGCCCCACGCCCCCCTCGGCAACGTACACCGTCCTGACAGAACCCATCTCGCTCACACAATACCACGTAAATCATCAAAATCAGCAGCATGTTGGGGAAGGGGGCCTGGGCTCGCCCCCGACGCGGAGCGGGACGACCGCCACGCCAAGCCACGGCCCGCCGACCCGCGCACTGCAGCACACCGGTCAACAAGACCGCCACAGGTGAGCAACAAAGCCACCATTCGCCTCGGCTGATCACGTGGATCATGTTGGCGTGTGGAATTAAGATGGTGTTGCAAGGGTATTACGAACCTGGCGTGTTTAGTAGTGACCGTCTGAGGCCAGCTCTGGCTGCTCGCTGACCTGATATCTGTTCCAAGGCTGCTTGGGGCAAGATCAGCGGTTCTGTTCATTTCCTTCTACGGGCTCTGTGAACAAAGAACATGAACAACAACAATTCTGGTCAATAAACCACGCACTGGGCACCAGGCTGGTTGCTGTGCTGGCGGAATGGACTGTACGTGACTTCCAGGCCTGTGGCATCAGGAAGTCGAGGAGGGTTGCCACCGCACTGTCCGTGGCGCTCGGCGCTGCGGGAGGGGTATCCAACAAGGCGCCTCTTTGCGAAGGGGATTGCGCCAAGAAGCTGGCGGCCTTAGCAGCCGGCTTCTTGGCAGCCTTCTTTGCTGCAGGATTGGGCCTCCACAGGTTGGAAGGCCTTGCTGACTTAAGGAGGGTCTTCACCTTGTCAGTGCCATGCTTAAGAGCAGCTTCAGCACCTTCGCACCATATTTTGAAAACAAGGCAGCTGCCTTGTTTTCAAAATAAAGTGCGAAGGTGCTGGCACAAAAACACTGCCCCATGGCTTCGCCCAGAGGCAGTGTCTCCGTTGCCTCCAGTAAGTTGCCCCACAGAACACGGAGCAGAGGGCGCTTCATCTTGTAGCCGGCCTCCCTCACAGCTGCCTCCACCCCCGCCATCGTGAGCTCCTGTGGTAAGGGCTCATTTGAAACACGCCGGTCTGTGCAGCCACTTGCCGTTGAAACCTGAAATGTGAGCCCGGGCATTTTCTTCACCAGTTTTGGTAGCTTCCATACTGAGGGATGCTGTGAGAACTGATCTGCTGGGTGTGTCATGTGTCGTAGGTGTGTGGATGCTGAAGTGGTAGCAAGGCGATTTTGTGAGGTGATATCAACGGGACATGACTCGTCTCTTTGCTGCATCGCACCCTGGGCTTGTTGGGTCACCTCAAACATTGCAGGCACCCCCCCAAAAATACCCCCCCAAAAAAAAGTGCCACCCAAAATAAAAAACGACTCCCTACCCCGTATTTCGTAGTTCTTTCGTACGGTATATACGGGATTTCAGGTACACCATCGATCTCAACTTTTTTTTTGGAGTATTTCGTTATGAGAGTGCTGTGTGCCACACTCAGGCGTGTTCTAGTGAGATGACAGTTTCTCGGACCCCGCTTCTTCCTGTTGCGCACCAACACCCCACCAGCCGCAACGCACCGGCGGCGAGAGCTCGATGGGATAGTGACAAAACCGCAGCCTCACCCCCACACAGGCAGGCAGAGTGGATGACCGTAGCCAGCACCACAGCAGGGACAAACAGCTAGTCGGTTTCTCGGTGCCTTCTGGACTCTTGTATCTAACGTGATACAGCGTGACCACCCATTTTCACGCCACGCGTTCTTCGGAGCCGCAGTGCTGCGCTCTTGGAAAAGAACTTAGGTCGGCAGCAGGCTAGGAGCGAGGAGGGAGCAGAGCGGTGCCCCCCAATCCCCCCCACCCCTTTCCGTTTCGCCGAGGGCAGACAGGGGTGTGTGTGTGTGCGCCTTAAGACCCCGGATCCTGATGTGCCTCTCTTCCTGCAGGCTTGAAGCTCCTCAGCCGCCACATCGGTTAGAATACTCTTGAGAAAACGGGGCGGCACAACGGCCCCCGCAACACTGCAAAACGGCAAAAAACACACGCCTTAGGGGAGGCCAAAGGTGGTTACAGCCCAGGCTACACCCTGCCCTCGTCCCCATGGGGCACCGACCCAGGCTTCTGCTGCTTGCGGCTGCCGGGGGTACGTTTCTCGTCAGGGTTGAAGACGAGCACGTTTGCCACTTCGCGCAGGGCGCTGTGAGCGGAAGACTCGGAGGGGACGACGATGCGCACACAGAGGTCGCAGTCGCCCACAGGCAGCAGGGGGTCGCTTTGCGACTGCAGCTCCTTCAGCTTGTCTGGGCGGGCAGACCAGCGGCGCATGGCATCCTCGTTTGGAACCCGCACGTCCTGCAAAAAGGGTGTGGCGGTGTGGTCAGGCCCAATGCAACGTGTTGGCAGCAGTATAGGCGGTAAAGAATCCTTCCCCAACCCAGGGCCCCTGAGGGGCATACCTTCAGACGCAGGCCGAGGGACATGTTGCGTGCCCCGACGTAGGCGTCAGGCTTCACAGCGTCAGGGATGGCCTCGTCTGCAATGAGCGGCCGCATCGAGGTGCGTCGCACCTCAAAGGTCAGCTGCAGGGGAGGGGTGAGATGGATGATGTTGGCGGGGGGTGGGGCGGGGGCAATGGGAAAAAAGACTTGGAGTTGCGTTCTTTGTTTGTACGAACGGTGCCTGCTAGTGCATGTGTGCAGGATACCGAACGCTGCCACGAGTCTTTTTAGTGCGAAAAGCTAGCTGTTCTTGCAAAAACTATGACGGAGGCTGTTGACGGGCCGGCCAAGACCCGCACTCGCAGGGGTGCAAAGACAAAAGGACAAGGCGTTGCTTCTTTTGTGGGGTTTTAAACCCGGGGTTGAACTAACCGAACCTGGTGTTCTGCCTGGTAAAGGATTGGCGTGTCTGCGCGGTCACAGTAGGAGCAAACAAGAGGAAAATAAGGGGCGTGGTGTCGTGAAAACCACAACATGATACATACATCGTCGATCTTCTCCACCAGCTTGCGGTATTGCAGGCTCCGGAAGTCGAGGGGCAGGTGCTGATACATCCGGTCCATATCATCGGTCTTCAGACCGAACACACGGAGCAGCTTTTCAGCGAGCTGGCTGCTGAAAGAATGCAGCGGCAGCAGCTGCCCCTCACCCCCTCCCCTCTCAGAGGTCGCATGCTTGCGCGACGTGAAGAGGGAGGCGACAGGGTAGAGGACGTCATCGATCGACACCTGCTCCTGTTTGTCGCTGATCTTCTTCCCCTTGTCCTCTGCTGCGCTGTACGTCGAACGGTACACATCATCGTACTCCGCGTGCACAATCTCCGACACCTTCACAGGGGTCTGCAGGCGGAACCCATTCACTTCCCAGACGGTCCGCTTCCTCTGAACCACATCACCAGATGTTGCAGACTTTGTCGCGTTGAGCCGCGCAGAGGCCATCATATTCCACAAAAACTTGTTGAACGCAGCCAGGCACTCCCCGACAAAACCCGGGCATCTCTCGAGAAGGGCACTGCACGCCCGCTCCACCCCACCACTCCCATGCATGAACCGCACCAGATCGAACAGATGCCGCGACGCCGGATCATCGGAAATCGTCCTATTCCGCACCACAGAGACAAACTGCTTCATCCGCTCCCCTTTATATTGCGACCTCTTCAGCAGCAGCACGTCGGCATACTCCGGGAAGGAAATAAATATCTCACGCGCCAACAGGGAATAGGCAAACTGCATGTCATCCCCCCGGTAGAGGTGCCAGCCGACGCACCAGAGTGGGATCTGCCTGCAGCGGTGCGCATCGAAGGCCTGCACGGGGTAGAGATTGGCGAACCTGCGGCGCTTCTTCAGGTCGTCGAGGTCCTGCGCCAGCCCCTCGGGCTGTGCCCGGAGGGAGTGGACCGCGAGCCAGGTGACAGTCTTCCCATCTCCTCCGGGCGGGAGGTTGACTATCTTCTCGATATCAGAGATGCGGATGCCCATCCGGGCACCCGCGTGGCTGCAGAGGGCATCCCGCAGCTGGTCTGCAGTCTCCAGCCACTGCAGCGACGGGTGAGACGGGTCGAAGAAAACGGGCACCGTGGACAGCCCGACGGAATCCTCGATGGCGTGCATACCAATAGCCTCCTCAGACACCTTCCCCAGGCCCTTCCGGGATGCAAATTTATCGAGGCAGGATTGGATGTGCGACAAACAGCTGGCGTGCGACACGCCCCTCCGCCTCACAAACGCCTTGAAGAAATGGGGCCCGGGGGTGTCGGTGGAGGCGGCGGCGGTGCCAGCTCCCCCCCCCTCCGGCGCCTCCGCATTTCCCTTGGGCCGGACCGCGGAGGACTGGATGCAGACCACCCCTGAGGGGAGCACCTCGTTTGAAACGGAATCTGTCGTGCCCCACTCCATGCGCCCCACGGATCGGATTCTGGAGGCATACCGGGCGGTCTGCCCGCACTCCCCCTCCCTGAGCCCCGCCTCTGTCACGCCGTAGTCGTAGACCTGCTGTTCGCGCAACTCCCTGATGTTCCCCAGGAAGTTACGCACCTTCCCCGGCTCGGATGTCACCTTCTCGTAGTAGTGTGATCCGACAACTCGCGGGATTGTCGGCGTCTTCCCCTGATATCCCAAATGGGATTTGGGCGGCATGACAGAGGTTGGCGGCCTGATGACAATGCTCGAGTCTGCATCGATAGCTGTGATGCCGACACCCGGCTTAACCCGGGGGCGGGATTCGATCTTACGGGTCACAGGGCTTAGGCTGCTGGAGGAATCGAGGACAACCTTCGAGACACGGTCCATCCCTTGGGTGATCTTCTCCAACGTTTCCTCAGGCGGGCGCGGGGGGACAGGGTGGTCCTTCCGGTGCAGCCCCGCAGCACGCGGGTCGAGACGCAGGGCAACGCACCGCTTCAACATCTCGCCTCAGCAAAAAGCAAAAAGGATGGGGGGTGGGGGTGGTGGTGGGAGAGGGGAGAGGGTGGGGGTCAGCCCGTTGCACCCCCCCCTCCTCCACCCCCACCCCCCTGCCACCACCGTCCCTGAAACAGTATCACCTCCCTCCCGGCGATCTGAGAGGGGAGGGGAGGGGGTGGGGGCCCGAAGTGTCCTTCTTCAGAAGTGCTTCGGGTGAGGGGGCGGGGGTGATACGCTGCCCTGTGTGGGGTGGGTGGGGCGGCTGTGTCAAGTGAGGCATCATGGCGGAGAAAATTCCCACGGGAGGCTTAGATGGGAAGGAGTGTGTGGGGGGGACAATTGTGTCGATCTCGCCAACCCAAGGCAGATCCCGGGGGGATCAGGCAAAGCGGTCGATCCTCAACACAGCCCTGACGACTGACCCCTGCGAGACACAGGCTTTGCAAACCGATTTAAACCGATTTGGCAGCATGCCCCCCTGCCACCCATCCAGCATGGGTGCAAGGCAAAACGAACCCCCTGAGAGCGCAAGGAAACTAGCACTCCCTCAGAGAAAATACACACAACACACATCGGGTGGGGAAGGATCTGCACAGGGATCTCCCCACATAGAGCGTGGTCACACCCACACACACATCAACATGACCCACCTCTCCGTTTGTTTGCAGCAGCGCGAGTTGTGTGCAACAACACGCCCAAAATGAAAACAGCCAAGCATACAATGCGGGGCCCCATCCATGTCGCCCTTCTGCTGCTGCAGAGCGCAAAGGATGTATCAGGCAAACTACAGCGCAGGGCTGCCTGCTGTCCCGCGCACATTGCGCGCATTCTGAAGAGGAGACGCATGCACAGTCAGCGCAATGTGCTCCTCCGAATATCCAAACCCCCGCAGGCGGGCCACGAGGTCCCCCTCCACATCCCCGGCATCCTGCAGCAGCCCCGCCTCTGTGTAGAGCCGCAGCAGCAGCACAAGGTACGACGTCGCCTCCCGGATGCGGCGGAGCGACCCCTTCAGGGAATCCGTCAGCCGCTCCGCCTTGGGGACATCCCCGGCAGCGACATACACCCGCAGCATCTCTGTGTACACCTTGGGGTACCCCTTTGCCGCGGTGGAGGTGGCGAAGGCGAAGCACTTCTCGGCATTCACGACATAGGCATCGCCCGGGCTGCGCACCTTCACCGCGCAGACGGATATATACAGCGCGAAGGAGAGGGGCGTGAGGGTCACACCCTCTGACACGCGATCCGCCATCACCTTTGTGACGCCTTCAAAATCCTGAGCCTCCTTATATACCGAAGTCAGCGCGTCGAAGTGCTGCTCGCTGGGCCCGAGATGGGCCTCGCGTGTGAGCTGCATAGCCTGCTCAGCTTCGGCAGTCGCCTCCTGCGGGTCGGGTGCTCTTCTGCAGGCTGAAAGCAGGCTGACATAGTGCCCGGGTTTCTCGGCAATGCCCTCGGCCCGCATCATGCGCATGGCGTGCAGCCCCTCGTCGAGGCCCCTGCAGGCGGCAATCAGCTTGTCGAATGTGATGTCTATAGGGGCTATACCTTCCGACTTCATAGCAGAGTAGGCCACCCAGACCTGTTCGAAGTCCTTCCGCTTGAGGAGGCACGTCAGCCACGCGTTGTAGGTGTGGACGTCAGGGGGGATGTTGTCCCGCCGCATGTCGCGGCGGACCTGCCACATCTCCTCCGCCTTCCCGAAGGCGGCGTGTGCCTGCAGCAGCGCGTTGTACATCCGGGCGCCGGGGCGGAGGCCCTGGGAGTGGAGCTTGTCGGGGATGCCGGTGACGATGCTGCCGGCAACCCCTGCGCGGGTCATGGCCTCGACGAAGGTGGTGTAGGTCTCGGGCCCGAGGGGGACGCCTGCGTGCTCCAGAGTGGAGAGGTCCCGCGTCATGCGGCGCAGCACCGTGGTGCGGTGCACCAGGTTCACAGGCCTGCCGGGCGCTTCGAACAGATCATACAGCAATGGTTGGAAGCGCCTGAAGTGTGAAGCAGCAGTGATGTCGGACCACGCGCCCACAGCGGATGCTGCCGGGAGGTGTGGCAGCTGCAGGCCCCCCTGTGTGCCGGAGTAGCCGTGCTCCAGGGTGCGGCCCTCCCCAGCAGCAGCAAAGCTGCCCCAGCGTGACTGTGCGAGGAGGGGTACCCGGGTGGGCGGGCGTGGGGGGCAGCCATGTGGTGGGGAAGGGGAAGAAGAAGGATAAGAAGCAGCAGCGGCGACAGCAGCAGGTGCTGCCCCGGCGAGGCAGCGTCGGGGCAGCGTGCCCATCAGAGCAGTGGCATTGCCGTCGTGTGTGTGTGTGGGGGGGGGGGTGGGGTGTGGGGGTCGGCTGCCTGCGGTGGTGGTGGTGGTGGTAGGGGTTGTGGAACACCAGATATGGCAGATATGCCCGGAAAACTGAGAAGTGCTCTGACAATAACAGGTCCCGAATCACTTTTCGTTTCGCGCACGCTTTGCTGTTTTCAAGGATGTGCTGAAGGTTCTCCGCTCGCAAATATAGTAGCGAAGCGGTGCGCGCGGAGTGGGGTGGGGTGGCATCCTACTATAGGTTCACCCCACCCGCTTTGTGCAGTAAGGCGGGACACCCGGTCCTCACAAGGTGCACTAGAAGGCACCACGCAGCAGTCTGCAACCAGCTGGCCCCTCCTCTCGCGGAAGCGAAAAGGAGTGGCACCCGCCGGTCATCACGACAGCAGCTCTCTCCCCACCCCCCACCCCCTCCCTTCTTCCGCAAAACGTGAAAACGTGACAGAACACAGCAACATTACTCTACAACATTATTGACCTAAACTCCCTCCGGCGCAGAGAGGCGACTTTCTCACACTGACACAGGCGACTTTTTATGTTTGAGGTTAATCATATTCACGCCACAGGGGGCCTTCGCTCTGTGTCAGTGTGCGTCAAACTGTGTCACTTTGCAGCCAGTTTTGTGAGGCGGTTCACCATTCCTCACTTCTCTGCATTTCTGCCCGAAGGCCCCCACAGCACCGTGCTTCAGAAGTTCAGAAGGAGGCTGATTCAAACTCGTTTCCTTGGAGCTGGATGGTGGATTTGCAGTCCTCAGAGCACTGGATCGCAGCGAGCTTGCTGCCGCACACCCTGTTCGTCAGGAGGGTCGCACTGGAGGTGTGGACTGCCAGGAAACCCTCCTTCCCGCATTCACCGACACGGTTGTCCTCAAGCCAGGTGCCCTGGCTGCCGCTCAGCACAACGCCAGTCTCTTCCGAACGGAGGACGCTGTTGCTGAGGATCTTCCCCTTCGCATGGTTCACAGATATGCCGAACGTGCAGTCCTGCACCTGGTTCTGCTCGAGGAAAGGGTCAGCAGCATCGCGGAGCTGCACCCCTGTCGTGCAGCTGTAGACGTCATTCCCGCGCACATTGCCTCTCCCGTTCGTCACGAAATCGAGGCCAACCGCCGCCTTGCCAACCCGGTTCGCCACCAGGGAAGGATTGGCGCAGTCCGCAACCTGCACCGCCGTCTTGTTCCCCACAAACTCGTTGGATGTGAAGGCGCCCTGGGTCAGCTTCCCCGACACCACGACCCCCGTGTCACACCCGTCGAAGGTGTTCTGCTTCAGGACGGGGTTCGACCTGCCGCACACCCTCACCCCGACCTTCGCCCTCTGGATGGTGTTGAAGGTGTAGACACCCTGCCCCCGATTCCTGATGGACAGGCTGCACCCATCGAACGTATTCTTATGCACGATAGGCTTTGCCGCATCCACGACAACACCGGTTGGCTCCACGGCGTCAACACCCGCCCCGCCCCCCTCCGCCTGCGTGCTGATAAACCGGTTGGTATCAAGGCGGACCGTCTGCGGCTGATGGCTGCCTGCGCTCCCTGCGCAGTAGACCCCAGCCTCTCCAGGGTCGATAAAGGAGGTGCCGTGAATATCCACAGAGCATGTGTCCAGGCACTCCACACCCACAGTGCAGGAGACATATTTGGAGTTTTCGACATCTGCCGATCCCTGGGCATCGCAGTAGGTCCCCCGGTGTGCCGTGATGCTGCATCTGTCGAGCCGGATCTTCCCCGACCCTACCCAGGAGCCGTATTCCTTCGCGGCGATGCTGCACCGTTTGAATGTGGGGAATGTCCCTTCGTTGACGCCCACCGCAGAGTGCATGTTGGACACGATGTTGCACTGGTCGAAGATGGGGCAGCCCCGCCTGCACCACACGGCGAAGGTGAGGGTTGTGGGGTCCGGCTCAGACCCGATGTGCTCGATGGTGACATCTGCGATGCGGCAGCTGGGGCAGTCGATCACCAGCATGTGGCTCGACGGGCGGAGGAGCTTGCCGGTCGTTGTGTCCAGCCGGATGACAACCCCGGTGGAGCCCTCATCACCGCAGATGATGTGCACGCATTTGTCGACCAGCAGCGGCTCGCACAGCGTGTGGACCCCGTTAGACAGAGAGATGCAGTCCCCATCGCTCGCAGCGTCGATAGCCCCTTGGATGGTCTCATATGTCCGTGGCACACAGAGCACCTTCGCTGTCGCGGGTTTTGTCGTGAGACTCGCAAAATCCGCAGTGGTCACAGCGGTCACCATCGCTGCGGGGGAGGCCTGGTTAGGGAGAGTGATGTGGTGGTGATGGCGTGTGTTGGTGTGAGGAGGCGTGAGGAAAATTGGAAGGGGGGGTGGTGTGGGTGTGGGGTGGGGTGAGGGGGGGTCGGATGCGCCTCCCAGCAGGCTCGGTACCCCCCCCCCCCAGTTGTTTGCTTTTTCACCATACACTCCCCCAGCAGGCAGTGCTGTTTTTTTTTGCTCCGGCATGACATCATGGAACGGCACCCGGGCATTGGGAACGCCTCCACCACACCCCTCCCCAACAACAGAAGCCCCCCCTTCGTACACAGCTCAAGGCCCACCGCCCCTGTTGGGATGACAGGGGGTCTCTCAGGCACACCGCTGCCTCTGTTTTGGAATCGGGCAACCGCCAGCCTGACCTGCCTGCGAGACGGACAGGAGGCAGCTGCCGAGATCAACGAGAGGCCCCTTTTTCACCCCCCCCCTTCATTTTCCATCCTTCGATGCCCCCGAGCCCTTTCACCGCTTTTGGTGGCAGCGGGCTGTCCTCTAAAGCCTCCAGAAACCATGGATACAATACAACAGGATTTTGGAGTGGGGAAGTGAGGGAGGGAGAGAGAGAGAGAGAGAGAAAGAGATGCGTATGAAGCACTACAATGGTTCAACTGGCGCGTGTCTAACAGTAGATATCGCACCATCAATTCTGCTCGGCGTTGCTCTACACTGATACAAAAGAAGAGCCACGTGTGTTGAACAGGACACAGCAAAGGGTGTGGTGTCTGCCAACACCTGCATGGATACACATTGCCCGCTGATGTGCGTGCGTGTGTTTGAAACCAGGGGTTGTGTACCCTTTGCAAGAGAGAGATAGAAGGCAGGGGGGGGAGAGAGACATGTTGGGGGAAAAGAGCAGCGGGAGATTCGCCTTAGCGTGTTGCCTGGAAGGGGGGGAAAGGGGGGGTGGAACGTTGGGGGGTGGAGGGGATGAGCCAGATATTCATTGAATACCTGGCACCTCGCCACCAGGGTGGCCCACCCCCCCGTGGCAACCGCACAGACACACACAGGTAAACCTGCCTTGGTTTGGTGTAGGTCACACCGAGCGAGCTCTCATGACACACACACACACACAGGGTGGGCTAGGACCCGTGCAGGGTTAACCCACCTAAAAAGTGATCAACACACACACACACACAGTGGCTCACCCGGCGTTGCTACAACAGCACATCATGCATCATCGTCCCACCCACCCCCGCATTGTTTGGAAACCCTGCCGCACTACGGCCGCCAGCGGGGAGATTCGTCAAAATCCCGCTCCTTCTCAGCCTGGTCCGACAGGAACACCGTCACCGCAGCCTCGCGGACCTCGGTACACCGCGTCGGGTTGAGCACCGGAGACCCCGAGGGGTGGTGGCTGGTGCGGGCGCCCCTCCGCTCCCGCGAGCTGTGCCCGCCCTCCCTCAGGCGGGCAGCCGCATCCTCCAGAGCCTTGCTGGCGCGCACCGCCTCGACAACCGCGTCGCCGCAGATCTGCTTCAGCTTCCTCCCCACACGGGGGTGCACCGTCGCCTCCAGGGTAGAATAGTTGCCGTGCTTGATGCGCCGCAGCTGCAGCTCCGACAGCGGCGGGAGCAGCACCTCCGCCTCGTTGGGATACTTCGACACCTGCTGCAGGGGCAGCCCGCAGTGGCTCGTCACCTCAAACAGCAGGCTCCCCCCCTCCTGCCTTGTCGCGTTGTTCGCATTCCCCTCGATGTACGCCTTGCTGACGGAGGGGTCCAACGCACAGCTGCTCGGAGCTGTCCAGATCAGCCGATCCCCCTGCCGCAACTCCATATGATCCTGCACCACGCTGGAGGGGAGGCCGGCAAGCCCTCTGCTGACAGTGTATTTTCCACCTTTAGATGCCAGAGCTGTGAGGAGTACAATGCATTTCACCCACATGCGGATCTGCTTCCAGGGCCATTCGTTGGGCTTCAGGGTGCCTGTCGTCCCGGCTGCGCGCATCGCCCCGTTTATAACGCGAAACATGGGTTCATTCCGCGGGGTGTACTTCTCCCACCTCTTCGTGTCGTCGGAGTGGGGTGCGTCGCGGTACCCCATGAGCCTGTCGATGTCAGGCCCCGCCATGGTGTAGAGCGCCATCACAAAGAGCTCGATCTTGCTGCACCCAACCAGGCCGGGGGTGCGCTGCTTGAGGATGTCCGCCGCCTTGGCGATCACCAGGATTTTATCGTCGTGTGGGGACTGCAGGTTCTGCAGCAGCTCCGTGAGGATGGAGCCCTTCTTGCTGAGCCACTCCCGCGCGATCCACCTTGAGAGGATCACGGCGGATTTATCGGACACAATGCATGAGGAGGTCGTGTCGGCGGCCTGCTTGTCGAGGCACACCGTGCTGCTCGGGCGGAGCGCATCGCTGACCTGCGCGGTGATGGCATCGTCATCCGAGCCTTCATCAACAAACTCCTCGTCTGCATTGCTTATCGCCTCCGCTGCAGCATCCGCAAGCATCTGCGCCCTCCGGCGTGCCTCACGCTGGTCAGCAGACCACGGCGTCAGCTCTGCCGCAGCAACGCGGATCTGAACCAACGCCTGGATACCTTCATCCGCAATGAGCTGCAATGCGCGCAGGGCATCCGCCTCGACAAACACACGCCGCAGGCTGTAGGCATCGCTGCTGTGCACGCTCTGCGACGCGCTGCCCTGCGCAACCCTCAGGCGTTGGTCCATCCGGAGCGCAGCGGGTGAGCCACGGTTGGCCCGCACAGGCGACACCCCTGTGTACCCCAGCAGCCCATAGTGGTGTTGGGCAGCGGGCAGAGCGGCACTGCCTTGAGGCGTAGTGCTCGACGCAACACCCCCCTCCCCGCCGCGCAGCGCCCCTGCCAGGTCAGGCGGGAGGGCGGACACGGGCACCTCGTGCACAACCTGCCTCAGGGTGACCTCCTGCGAGGGGTACATCAGAACAGGCTGCAGCTGTGCCGGAGTTGGAGTTGGAGTCCGAGGGGCTGTGCCGTGCCTGCCGTGCTGCCGTGGCGAGGGGTGACCCCGGGCGGGGGGCGGTGTGCAGGAGGGGGCGTGGTGGTGGTGGGGGTGGTGCGGCGGGGGGTGTGCGGCCCCGTTGACAGGCGGGGTGGATGGGGCCACGGTGTAGAACCTATCGGTTGCGGGGGTCGGCGGGGTGTGCTGCCCCCGTCTTCGCTGCGACTGCGGGGGTGAGCCCCGCATTGTGCATCCAAAGGGGTGGGGAAGGGGCCACGTCACAGCACCCCGCCCTGTGTGTGTGTGCGGCCCTGCTGGGTTGTGGCTGGGGGTGAAGTGGGGAAGGAGATTAGGGGTATCGCTTGCCTCACCAAGGTTGCGTTGACGCTTCCACACTCACACTCCTGCTGATGGTGTCGTGAGTGAGGAGCACAAGGGCACGAAGCACGTGACACTTTCCGACACACATCGAAGTGGGTCCCTAACGAGAAACTCCACTAAGTAAGAACTACGTTAATCGGCCTTTTCAGGGGCACCAATTGCCTTCGTCATCATCCTGATCATCGGTTATCTTGCCATGCAGGTTGGGTGGGTGGGGAGGGGGGTTGGAGGGATCTGGGCTGGTGGGAAGCATAGCCCCGTATGGGGCCCGTGCACAACTCTCTCGTTGGTCGGGCGCAGTCCATCAACCACCAAACAGAGAAACCCTTCCCTTTCAGCACCGGGTAGTACCCACACCACCCCTGTGTATTGCTGAAGACCTGGCTCGGCCCATGCTGGGGCTGGATGCCCCACAGACAAGATATACGGCAGATGGTTCACGCATCGGCAACAGTCAGCAGCCCGTTGGGTGAGAAAGACAAACAACCACTGTTTGTGTGACATGGCAGCACGCACCACGCATATCTCACAGCCATTGAGATTGGCAGAAAGCCCGACTGAAAGGGGGAAGGGGGCATGGGGAGCCGTGCCCCCCTCCCCGCCACCCCGTCCACCCCACTGGCATGCACGCACACACACACACATCATCATGCGAATCTTGAAAATATTCCAGCGGAGAACACAACGAGAGCGCCTGCTCTTGAATGCGAGCTCCGCTGTGCACACACACAGTTGATCACCCCAGGCAGGCACGGTTGCAATATTTTCGGCATCTACCCAACTCCCCGCGTGCCGTGCAACACTTGACCTCTCCGCCACATGTGACGCCCTCCCTCCCCCCCACACACATTTCTTCTCTTGCGCGCGCCCTTCAGCCCTTCAGCCTTTCTGCCTTCAGCTTCTTCTGCGAGGATAGCGAAACTTGTGCCGCGGTTGCTTTGTATTCTGATTCAACACAAGAAAAAAATTGCGCCAGATTCGGTTCTTTTGCAACATAAGTCGCCGGATAGTGAGAGAAGAACGGGTCCGCGCGTGGTAAAGTAAGTGGCACCTCGAGGGGGGTGTGAATGTACTTTCACGGGGACATTCACACTTCAAGCATGCGAGAGAGATAGAGGGAGAGACAGGGCAATACTTCATCGATACGGCTCCCTGTATGGGAAGGATCGTGCTAATATGTATTGCATGCGGCTGATGCCTTGGTGCCCAACACCGCCACCCTCCGGCACGTTCCTCGCTGCATACGCGGTGCGCTAAATCACGTTTAGATGGAGAGTGTGCGTCGGGGGGAAAACGGGCGAATGTTTGCCTTTGCCGTGCAGCACACTGTATGAAAAGCAGCCCCTTCGCACAACAGCAGGCAGGGCTTGTGGAAAGTAACAACTTCGGCCTTTTCCGCACCTCTCGATCAACCCAAGCCCTGATGAAGAAGAACGGTGTGTAGAGCACCCTTCGATGGTGCGTAACAAATAAATGGGGCTTGGTTGTCTGTGCGCCACAGCCGGGGGTCATAACATAAAGCAACTCGCCGCAAAGCCTTGCTGTGTGAGGAGTATGCTCAAGCCACCCTCCCCGCCCTTCCTACCTCCCCCCTCGTCCCCCGCTATGGTTGTTTGAGATTCCTGGCAGTGCGAAACAGTCGGCGAAACGAAACTCCTCAGGAGAAACGAAAGATCAAATTTGGCCAATTCGGACACAGCGCACCGACCTGCGCAGGCATGTATAGTTTTTTCGAACTCCGCGGCAAAAAACAAAAAAAATACACCACTTCAAGCCAGGCGTGTATCTATTTCACGGAATGAAAATAGGAATTTGGGGAAAAAATATTTTTTTGCACTATTTTTTTGCACTATTTTCCTTTGGTTTTTATTGTGACCCTACTTGGTATTGGCAGAAAATTTTTATGTTCCCGGTCTTGGATGTGCTCAAACATTCAAAAGAACACATTTTCCGTGGCCAAAAAAATTTTTGCACCCGGAGGCAGGGCTGTTCCTAACTGGGGGGCTGGTTCCCCACTTTCAGGATTCTGAACTTTTTTTCTAAGAACTTTTGTACGGGGAAAAAAAGTTTTTTTCTAAGAATTTTGTAAGGGAAATTTTTTTTTCTAAGGGTTTTTCGCAGAGGAAATTTTTTTTTCTAAGATTTTCCCAGTCGACAGGGCGCACACAAGGATGGAAGGGAAGTCTCTCCCCCGTACAGTTCGCCTTGCTGGCCAACTGGAGACTCCGCAGGATGACCCCGCCCACCTCCTCTTGCCTCGGTTTGCGTGTTGCTGGTGTGTTGCCTGTGTATTGCTGTTGTATTGCACTCCTGAGGACCTCCCTATTTATTCCCACTCGACTACCCTTCGACAGGACCCTGACCTCACACTCACCCAACCTCACGTACTCCGCGAATATGGTGCGCACCACTGCAAAAATCTCCGGGAGCTTTTGGGCTTTCAGGCCTGAAGGGGCCAGTAGGGGGGTGGCGTCGGGGAGTGGCAGCTTTGTAACTATCCTCCAGCTGCTGGCATGTACAGTACTGCGGGAGTGCCAAGGTGTATTGAGCAACCTCCTCCAGTCCCTGCGGAGCACAACCCCCGATGAGAACGAGCCCCAGATGATCACCTCGCAGGACCCGCAGCGACCCAACCCTGACGTCAGTCTCTCCGCCCTCGGACACAAACACCCGCACCTGAAGCACCTCTGCACCACCAAAAGCGCCACCGTCTACAGCTGCCCATCTTGTGGTGAGTTCCGCACAGCTATTACAGACAGCATGGTTGTGATGTTGGGCGTCGTGAAGGACGAGGTGCAGCGCGTTGCTTCTCAATTTATGGAGAAGCAAGGTCCGTGCACATGTGGTGCTGTCCGGGCTGCGCAGTTCTGCGTCGAGAAGGCCCCGCACCTCCTGTTCCTCTCGACGCAGCGGTTTTCTGCATCCGGCGAGAAGCAGAAGCACCTGACGGAGCTTGCGGAAACCGTCAACGTCAAGGAATTAAGAGACCTCTCCGCCCTTCGTGAGCTTGGCGTTGACGGCAACGGGGTGGTGCAGGTGGGCACGGTGCAGCCGGTGAATCACCGGTACCGGTTTGTCGGTGCATCGTGCACAAAGTCCGGGCTGACCCTCGCGAAGGGGATCGCCTGGGAGACGCTGTGCGCTCGTGGCCCCGCCACCACTCTGAAGTGGAAGTCGATCACGACTGATCGTGTGACGGATTGCTCTGTGGCGCCGTTCAATCGTGCGAACGCGAAGCCAGCACTCGTGCTGTACGCACGTGAGGCATCGGACGGTGACGGGCACGACGTCGATGCTTCGCATGATGCGCCGCCGCCTCCTCCTCCGGATCCCCTGGCCGCCTCTCCTGCAGCTACCACCGCCGCCCCTGTCGCCCCTGCACCCCACGCCGCCTTCTACACCGGGGAAGGGGCGTGCCACGTCGCCGCGTTCGACAGCGCCGGGCGACTGTCCCCATGGCTGACCGCCATGAAGCTCGCCCAATCAACCGGAGGCGTCAACATTGGGCTTGTACCAGGGTGGGTTCAACGGGATCTATACAGTTCTGGACACTACTGCCTCCGAGTGCTTGACTGCCTAGCAAGGTCAATTCCCATTACGGAGCCGACGCGTACCAGTGCTGCGGCGCTTCTGGAGGGCGTTGACTCCCCCGAAGCGGAGGCCCTCACGGTGAAGCTCAGGCGTCCGCGATTGATGGATACGAGATTCCTCGTGGACGAAGAGTTGGACACCAACACCGCGTCAGTGGCCCTGCAGACTTTCCGCACATCCCGCGGTTTAAATGTTCACTTTTCTATCGTCGACACCACACAGCCTCGCACCTTCGGCTTGCTTCTTCCGTCGTTGATGGCCCAGTACCCCTTGCGGCTTGTCTTCGACACAGCAAAGGCGCACTTCCTTCTTTTGATGGCAGCAAACAAGAAGTACGTGCCAGAGGGCTCAATGGTGAACGGTCTCCTTCGGATTCAGCAGCGGCAGGCACAGCTCGCCATACAGGAGAAGCAGCAGCGGAAGATCCACGCTGCAGCCTCCGGTGTGGTGCGTCTCCCTGATGGGAGGTGGAGGTGCACCACGTGTGCACCGTTCTTGGTGCAGCTGGAGGGGGAGTTCTCGGAGCAACCCCACTTGCTCCGGTATGCACGCGGCGAAGCGTCTATGTCTGCCACGACAGTTGGGCGCCAGCAAAGCAATATCCGCCGCCACATGGGTGGTGCGGCGCACAAGAGAGCAGTGCAGTTGTCCACGCCTGGGAGTGAAAACACCAATGTGACAGCTACAGATATCCCCAAGCAGACGCTGTGCGCGAAGGTGAAGGTGACCAGCGAGCAGTACACAAGTCTGGTCAACCTGGTGTACAACGTGGCAACGGCGACGCAACGGGCGGAGGGGCTGAGCAGTGTGGGTGCGAGGTTGCAGGACGACAAGCGGAAGGGGCTGCATGTCCTGGACACCCACTACTCTCGAAAAGTCGCGAAGGAGTTCCAGACGATACTCTGGGAGGTGCTCCTGAGGGGAGTGGTGGGTGCGGTGCGTGCGTGTCGGGCGGCAACCCTGAAGGTGGACGGTACCACGTTCGCCCGCATCGACTTGATGATCGTCATCGTTTCGGGGATCAGCAGGACGGATTGTGCTATGAAAGATTGGTGTGTGGGCACAGTCGACTTGAAGAAAGCTGACGCAGAGTCGCAGAAGGACGAGCTGGTCAAGTTGTTCGACAGCCTCCAGCTGTCGCAGTGGGCGCGGCGTTCGCTGAAGGGATTCGCGGCAGACGGGGCATCAACGATGAAGAGTCTCAGGGGGAAGCTCGAGATCGCGTGGGGATGCACTCTCATCGATGTGCATGATGCTGCCCACATGCACCAGCTGTCCGTCGGCCTCATCAAGAAGACACGAAAGGTTGTTGAACATAGCCGCCTCCTCCGACACTGGTTTGCCTTCTTCAGATCAACCGCCAGGCAGAAGTCTCTGCAGATCATTTCCGGTGGGAAATGTCTCTCCTTCCCGAAGGAGCACTCCGTGCGTTGGGCAGCTGCAACGTTCCGTCGCCTGAACGCGGCTGTGGTGAACTTTGACTTCACTGTCGCTATGCTCGGGGAGATCCAGCCGCCGCCGTTCTTCTTCCACAAGCTCACCCCCGAGTATTCCCTCTCGACTTGCATCTTGGCTGACGTCTTCGACATCAATAAAGGGGTGAGCGAGGCGTTGCAGAAGCGAGACCTGTCGCTCTCGTCGATGGAGAGCATCCTGCAGAATGCACTGACAGTGCATAAGGTGCTGGCGCGCCAGCCTGGCAAGCACGAAGCCAAGTTCTATGAGAACCAGGGAACCACATCGTTGCCTCCGGGGGTAGTTGCCGAGATGACTTCCTGGCGCTCAAAGCTCTGCCACACCATCTACAAGGACCTGGCCAAGAGGTGGGAGGAGTATCCCTGCCGCTCATTCAGCTCTTTCTTCGCGACAAGTGGGAAGGACAGCACGTGCGAGTGCCTCATGGCGCTCGCTTCTCGCTTGGGTTACGACCAGGCAGAGATTCTCAGCATCGGCATGGAGTGGGTGAAGCTGCGGTTGGAATGCACAGATCTCAGGGGGAACCTTCTGAAAGAGTTTGTCGTCGACTTCTTGCTGGAATCCGAGAGTTCGACGTTTGCGATAGTGCTTGAGGCCATGGTGGCACTGTCACCCTCGACTGTGTTTGTGGAGGCTGCTTTTTCAGTTGTAACGCGCATGAGGGGATCGTTCCGGAAGGCACTCTCTGCCGCAAGCATCTCTCAAGAACTGGGCATCACTCTAGAGCTGTCACATGATGACGCGGCGCGCAAGATCATCGTTGAAGAAACAGTCAACACGTTCCTCGCCAACAAGAAGCGCCGCTTCACTGCGCGTTCCCTGACGCCTCTTCCAACTCTGACAACCGTGGAGCTCGTTGACCTCGATGCAGCCATGGGTTCTCTATTTGCTGGCGTGGAGGATTGTGATGAGGAATCGGACGGCAGCTGGGAAGATGACAACGCCGATGCATTGTCGATTGTCAGCCTCGTGGAGGAAGTCCCTGAGGATCCCTTCCTCACTTCGTTGCTTGCAGATGCCGCACCCCCCGTCGTGCCTCCAGCCACCCTGCAACATGTCACCTTCCAGCTCCCCGCTTCATCGACCCCGGGCACCCCATCGACACTCCCCACACCTCAGCCGGAAGAACCGCCGCAGCTGCCTCCCACACAGGCGGCACCGGCAGAGCGCAGGAGGGAGGTTGGGCCGCACCCCGAGGAGCCCCAGGAGAAAAGGGCCCGCGTCCATGTCGACATCGATGTCGACATGGAGGAGGATTGGGGAGAGTGGGCGTACGTTTCGGACGCCGAAACTTCCGAGTGAGCCATCATCGTTCTTAGAAGGGGGGGGGGGTGGGGGCGGGGGGGTGGTTTTCATCGTAGAAATCATAGAAAAAGTCCCGCCTGACGGGCACGCGCCTGAAACCTGTGGGGGGGTGAGCAAAAAATCCCTTGTAAAAATTCTTAGAAAAAACCTGGTTCCCCGACCCAAAAAACCCGGAAAAAGGGCTGGTTCCCCGCCCAGGCCTGCCCGGAGGTGGGGATGGGGGTGGTGGTCACTACTTTTTTGCACCATTTTCCTTTGGGTTTTATTGTGACCCTACTTGGCATTGGCAGAATTCTTCTATGTTCCCGGTCTTGGATGTGCTCAAACAGTCAAAAGAACACATTTTCCGGGTGCAAAAAAATGTTGCACCTGGGGGGTGGAGAGGGGGGTCGGAGGGCGGTGTGAGAGGCTTGCTCTCGAGCTCAAACCAACAGATGTTCCCTACCGTGGCCTCCGGCGGCTGGGGGGCTCCGCCCCCCAGACCCCCCTGTGGCGTGTCTTTGCGCGACAATTTATCGTCCCCCCATGCGACATGTGCTATCTGTCAGTTGTGTTGTACTTGAGCGTATGCGACTATGGAGCCAGGCCAACAGACGTTCGCTACCGTGGCCTCCGGCGGCTGGGGGGCTCCGCCCCCCACACCCCCCTGTGGCATGTGCCTGGTCTTGGAGCCAAGTCCTTGCGCGTACGGGGCTGCGGTTCCAGCACCCTCGCGGAAGGCTGGGCCCGAGCACTGATCTCTAAGAGACGAACCACCTTGCGAATGCGATCGGGTTTGCGGGCTTGCGGCCATGACATCTCGAAAGGGTCGTCATGTTTCGGGTTCGACTTGGTGGGCATCCGTGGCATGCAAGAGATGGCACACCAGGAGCCACGCAGCACCAGGTCGACCTGGATCTGATCGAGCTCAGGGGGAAGGAAGCACAGTCACCAAAGTGATATCACCGCCGGCCTCAACCACCAAACTGCAACCGCAGAAGTTCCGCTATTCTCACAAGGGAAGGCGCCCTGGGATGTAGCAGTGATTTGTGTGCAGCGCCATCAAGTGACACTGACCGCCTTGAACAGAGAGGTAGTGTACAGATGGCGATCAGTGAGAGGGCGTGATGTGTCCTCCCACTTCCCCATCTACCTCCATTCGTTCACCGTTGTTGATAGCGATTTTTTCGCCATTTTTTCGAATCGTATGCATCGGTCAGGCCGAGTGAATCAAAATAGCGCAAAAATCACACCAAAATCTGTGTCTGAGGCACAGAAATCGTGCAAAAAAGCACCCAAAAAAAGTGCAAAAAAACCAAAATAGGATTTCGAAAATTGGCCAAAATACCCCCAAAATAGAGCCACACCTGCTTCAAGCCCAGGGAAGAGGGGGCCACAGAGGGAGCGCCCTTCCCGACGCATTCAAGCGCATAAGAATGCATTTCACAGACAAGGTATCGGAAGGGAGGAAGGCAGGTGTATTGCAAGAGACTATCCCCCCCACCCCATGACCAGAACACGGCCTTCTTCTGCTTCATGTGGGGCGGAAGGGGGGTGTTGCGTTTGCTGCGCTCCGTGGAGGCTCCACACCCGCCCACCCCCTCTATATCCCCCTTCTTCGAAACGCAAGAAGCGACATCACCCACACACAACCGCCGGTGATGCGCGGACATGGCTCTGGCGTAGGCAAGGAGGGATTTCGCATGGGGGGGGGGGGGGGGGGTGGCGAATTTGGGGAACAACCCTTTGCTTTGTGGGCCCTGCTGGAAAAAAAAACTCTGCAGGGCAAAAAAAAAGAGAGGGGGGGTGGGCAGGGGTTTCGCTAGCACCGAAAACCGGTGCTTTGCACCAATTGTTTTTTTTCTGGGGGTTTTTCGGTTTTTCGGAATGTGCAAAGCACCGCCCTTGGGAGCGGTGCAAAGCACCGTTTTGTTTTGTTTTTTTTTCCCCCGTTTTTTTTTGGTGTCACCCAGGACCGGTGATCTCCTGCTGGTCGGGCTGCGAAACAGCGAAGCCTACTTACGAGCATCGCAAACCCGAGGGAATCCCGACTGCCCGAGACTGCAAGGAACAGATGTCCACTACCGTGGCCTCCGGCGGCTGGGGGGCTCCGCCCCCCAGACCCCCCTGTGCCGTGTGCCTGTCTACGAGATCGCCACCACCTTGCGTGGATGCGACGGCAACATGTCGAGAAAGGGTCGTCGTTGGACAAAACGACCCCGAAGCCATTCGAATCGGGGGTCAGTGGCACCCAGTGCCCATACACTCGTGTAGGTACACCGATGGTACACCGCGCTGCGGTGTACCATCAGTGCACCTACACTACAGCACAGAGCGGAACGTGTGTTCGC
Source organism: Rhynchopus euleeides (assembly GCA_963210315.1). NCBI lineage: Eukaryota > Euglenozoa > Diplonemea > Diplonemida > Diplonemidae > Rhynchopus > Rhynchopus euleeides. Next base: position 1,752,045 of record OY723265.1, on the reverse strand, counting down.
GTGGTGCGCTCCCGATGGGGTAGGGATTTTTCGGTGCAAATCACCACCGCGGAATTTTTTTTTAAGCACACTCGTGTGAGCGGAAAGCGCCCCACCACAGCTGCAACCAAACGTGCTCTATACACTAACCCCACCCTTCATCAGGCTCAGGGTGTGATCAGTTCAGGGTTTTGTGTGTAGAAGCGTCAACGCAACAAACAAAAGGAAATTCATCAGAGCGGTTGTAGCTGTGAAGTGATAGGGCGCTTTTCCCCCTCTGATTTTCGGTTCGAAGAGCACCGCACCGATATTTTTACCGCCTGACCCCCCCGGTGCTAGCGAAAACCCTGGGGGTGGGGAAAAGACACGTCCCCATCGCGAGTACCACAGCCAAGATTCTGCCGATATCTCTCTCTAGATCTACTGATGTGATGTGAGAAAGTTGGGGGGCAGTTTTTTTCTTTTTCTGCAGTTTCCACACGCACACAAAACGACTCCAGGGTGGCATATGTGTGTCTTGTGCTGGCCACGTTTTTGATACGGATGAGGCGAAACCCTGCGGCAGAGCACTGCACCCACTTCGTGTGCTGCAGCGGAGGATATGCATCTAAGAGCATAGCTGCCCGTTGGGTTGGTTCGACACTGCTGCAAAAGGGTTCACACACCACGCATGCGTGTGTGTGTATCCCTCTGTTTTGATAAATTCTTCAGGACGTCGTGTTGGTCGCGGCAGCTGCCTCCGTCGGTTTCGGTGTGGAGGCGTCCTGCGGCCGCAACACGGCGGCTGCTGTGGCGTTAACCGGCGGGCGGGTCTCGAGGGTGCCGTTCGCCCGCACTGCTGCCTGCGGGGATGCGGCCCCCCCTGCAGTGGCAAAACCGCTGCCGAACTCCTCGTAGCCTGTCATGCGCCTCTTCACGATTGCACCGAGGGTGTTCTTCTGGGTCAACTCGGCGGACGAAGCCCACTCCAGAGCGAGGTGGGGGAGATGCGTCCAGAAGTCCCAATCCAGACGGTCCTGCGCGAGGTTGGTTGTGTGTTGTGAGGCGGTTGTTGATGTGAGGCACGCCCGACACACAACAACAAAAAATATTGCAGAGCATATCACATAATCCAACACCACCACCCCTCCCAGGGGACACGAGACACACCTTCCCGTCGTGCATCAGGATCAGCCCTGCCCCCCGCGGCAGGAACAGCGAGGTGATGGTATTCCCACCCATCGCGGCGATGACCACAGTGGCGCGCTGGATCTGCTCGAGCTGCGAGCGGGCAGGGCCCAGCCGGGCGTCCTCAACCTAATGTGTGATATTGTGGAGGGGGTGCACGTGCAGAAAACCGGCCCTAACCCACGACAGCAGAAAACAGACCCAACCAACTAACCAACCAACCCCTTGCAACACAAGCCATACCACTGCATCAGGGAACAGCTGCTTCAGGTGCTGCCGGATGGTGCCCCACCTGGGCCCACCACGGCTGCCGAAGGAGAAGAGCAGGATGGTGTGCTTCTCGGGGCGCAGGGTGCGCGCGCCCGACACGGCAATCATCCGCTGGCGGAAGGACCATGCCAGAGGGCCGCGGTTTTGGTTGCAGTCGAAGTCAGAAATGTCTTTGCGGTCCCACGACCAGCCGTGCGACTTCAGGCAGTGGTCCGAAAGAACACCAACACCCACGATGGCATCCTTGAAGCACACCATCTTCGAGGGGTTGTCCATCGCAAAGCTGGACGTGTTGGTGATTTCTGTCTGATACACCCCGTTCACCGCAGGCAGCATCGCAGGGAGCCACCTTTGCGTGTTGCGGGGACAGAAGTTAAAGTGGTGCTGGGCCCACGCCTCCCCGCGGTCCCGCTCCTGCTGCACGTAGTCACAGGTGCCCCACAGGTTCACCCCGACGCGCACCCTAAGGGGCATGATATGCTTCTGCACCTGGAACAGCTCCACGGCGTTGTGCCACGGGTAGAAGGAGTCCATGATAAGGTGCATCACATTCGCCGCGCAGTGCTCAAAGTGTGGGATGAACACCTCGTCCTCCTGGTGGGTGCGGTACACCGAGCCCTTGGGGAGGGGGCCGTCCACAATCCTGGGCTGCCACCGCATCCTGTTCTTATCCTGTTCTGACCACTGCTCGTTGACGGCCCCGATGGAAACAACCTCGTTGAAGGAATCTCCCGGGCGCTTGTGGTAAACAAACTCCTTTGTCTCCGGCAGGTAGCACAGATTTTTGAACCTGCAAGTCGTCTTCTTCCACCCCTGTGGGTCCTTCTTGTGCTTATCGCTGTTCCCGATGCACTGCGCTGAGGCGAACATGTCACTCTCAGCAACGGCATCGAACAGCCCCTGGCTTGTGTAGTTGGCCCAACCCGGATGGCTCTTCATCGTTTCGCTGTGGGGTATCGGTGTGTGTGGCCTGGGCGCATCCGTTGCGGCAGGCGCTTTTATCTTTGCGGCATCGATTAGGTGCTTCGTCGCACGCCGGTTTGCCGCGCGGAGGGTGTCGGATTCATTCCTGTGGGTGGGTGGGTGTATCTCTTGCTGGGAAGGCAAATTCCCCGTCAGCAGTCTGCAGAAAGTGGTTGCTGTTTTGCCACAGACTTGTTGTAAAGACGTTGGGATCGGACCGCCTTCTGCTCCCACACAAGCTGTACGGCGCCGAGAAACAGAAAAATCTTCAAAACAGGTATTCTCGACACGAGAAGGCAGCATCATCGGCAAGACCACCCCAACACCCCCCCCCCCCCACCCAGCCTCCGAGATACGACATACCTTTCAAGGACGAGCAACGCAAAGAGGGCGATGGACACTGCACCGAAGAGGAGCAGCAGGCGGCGATTGCCCAGTATCGTTTCCCCTGTCATCCTCCCGGGTTCCCCCCCTCCCTCACACCCTCCTGATAGTATGGTGGTGTGGGGTCAATCCGACGGTCGAGGAATCAGGAGTAGGGTTGGCAAGGAACTGCGTTGTCTGGTGGTCTCAAAGCAAAAGGTGGGGGTGGGTGCGGGGGTGGGGGCGGCCGCGTAAATGTGACATTTTTTCTCCGTGTCGCTCTTATAGGCGCCTCACACGCACTCCCACGTATGGCAATACGCTGGGCGGGTCAGCAGAACCTTTCTTTCTATATTTCTCTCAACTCAGCCAAACCCCCACTCCACTGCACCCTGTCTGACGTTGCCGCAGAACAAGGCAGGGTTGTATGAAAACAGCGAACATGCATCAAAGAGCAGAGTGCGCTCTGCAGTGATCTGCACTGCTTCAAAAATCGTACCCCTTTCGCTTTATTGTATGCCCAGCAACTGGGAGAACAGTTCCGGACTACTTTCTTGCTGAGCGCACACTTGCTGTCTCAAGGCTGTGTTGAGGCCTTGTGAAGTGGCATGAAGGTGCTAATCCAAAAGCTTCAGTCGTACGACTTACTTCGCTACGCTTCATCGCTTGTAACTCGTAAAAATTACAACTACGCATGTGTGTGTATCTTGTGATGCACCCACCCCATCCTGGAAGGGACGGGACTCTCGTTGCAGACTGCAGCACACCCCTTGTTGCTGGTGTGTCTGACATGTTGTTCGAACGCGGAGAACGCCACACCCTTTTTTGTGCACACCACTCCCCCACCAACCCCCTGCAAAAAACATGGGGGAAATCCAGCAAAACTGTGTATGGGGGTCTTCGCTACGGGGTGGTCGTCAGTGCATTTTGGTGCATTTCCTGTTGAATTGGCTGAAAACTGACGAAGTTTGTCGAAGTTTGTCGACCGGCAAAGACCCCCTATTAGTGCAAATCTGAAAGGGAAACGAGAGAAGAGCCGAAGGGTATTCGTCGATCGCGAGAGCACTCCACGCGCCTGTCATGAAGCGTGTGGGGAGTTCTGCAAGGATCTGCACTGGCACAGTTTCCTGCGTTGTTGCACAACTCTCAAAAAAAATACTTGTAGCCGCGCGATGAGATAAACTGGCAGGGGCACACACACCCATTCCGCTGCACACACAACACATTCCTGCCACTTTTCGGAAAATATATGAGGAGCCCCGCAGCACAGGGAGTGAGAAGCCATTTGTTTGCTGGCACGCTTCGAGCTTTGCGGCCATGTGCCCCCTCACACACACGCGTTAATAATTGCCGTGTAAGCTCCACCGAGCGAACTTCGATGATAATTCGACCTGCCCTCCTTGCACACAACACGAGCAACAACTTTCACAAACGGTTGAGAGGAGGTATCCCCTTTGAGCATGGCTAACCCACACCCCCGAGACCCCGACACCTGGGCCCTGGGCAGCGCATGGGAATGCGTGCATACACAGGGGTGTGGTGCCGTTCTGAAGGTCTTCTTCCCAACAAGGACGTTCTTGTAAAAGAACTCCAAAATGTGAGGGAGGTGTGGCAGTTGCCAAAGAAATGTGGCTGCTGCGACAGGGGTGGGGTGGGGGCGGTGGTGGTGGGCCCCGCCCCACAGCCCAGCCCACAAAAGGTTTTTATAAAATATTTCACACAACCCGGCGGCTGCCAGTCTGCCGGGTTGTGTGAAATACCGTGTGAAAAGAAAACAAATCGTACTCCTTTCGCTTTATTATAGACACCCTGTCCAGCAACTGTGGGAGAACAGTTCCGGACTACTTTTTGTTGAGCGCACTGTCTCAAGGCTGTGTTGAGGCCCTGTGAAGTGGCATGAGGTGCTAATCCAAAGCTTCAGTCGTACGATTTCCTTCGTTACTTCGCGACTTCGCTACGCTTCGTCGCTCGTAACTAGTAAAAAAAAACCTGTGGGTGGAGGAATGTCTTGCTGGAATAGAAACACTTCGACGTGACCCGAAGCGGATACGCACGGGGGGGATTCTACAGAAATGCCTGAAACAATATGGCGGCCATTTGGGTGGTAACCCAGGCACAGCAACACCTCATCCCGCATCCCTCTCCTAGAGGACACCACTGTTACTGGGAGCCCCCCCCTGCGGTGCTGTGGTGGTGATCTTTCCTATGCATGATCTACAGTTTTCACGCTCATGACATTCGTGCAAGGCGGTATTCAGTTGTCATCCAGTTCTGATAACCCGTGCGCTACACATGGCGGTGGAAGTGCCAAAAAAATGCACTGCAGCAAAACAATCAACCAATCGGAGGAATCAAACGAGTTGAAGGTAGTTGAGGGAGGAGAAATAAATGAAGAGATGGCGTTGGGATCCAACAAACAAAGACAGGCACGCAAATACGTCTTTGGGGGTCTTCGCTGGTCGACAAACTTCGACAAACTTCGTCAGTTTTCAGCCAATTCAACAGGAAATGCACCAAAATGCACTGACGACCACCCCGTAGCGAAGACCCCCTTTTATTCCCCTCTTCTTGGTCCACTCGCAACCCTCCGATGTGAACGGCCTTGAGGTCCCAAGGCCCGTGCCATCGGAAATTAGTGGTTAGTGCAAGGTGAGTGCCACAGACACAAAACCCCACCTTGCAAAGGGAAGCCAAACGCGTGACGTTCCACACAACAATTGTGCCACATGATGGTTCTTTTGTGTGAGGGGCACCAGGGCCCGGCTGTGGACTTCACCACACATGTCGTACACAGGCGCATTCGGATTAATATGGGTTCCGCGAAACAGGTGTTTGGCTGGAGGTGCACTGCCTGTTTTGGGCAAAACAGTTGCATTGATTTGCACGGAACAGCAACGGAGGCGGCCTGACGGAGAGATAGAGGCGGCGGAGGGGCGCTGCAGGGCTTCATATTTTTCCGGTAGACTTCAGCGACGAGAGGACGATGTACACCACCCATATGCTGCAGAGGAGCCCGCACAGCGGCTTCTTCCACGGTCCCTGTTGTGCGGTGGTGTGGCGACAGTAGTGATACCCGGATACCCTGACAAAGTTTATGCCGTGTCTGTGCACACAGTCACTGGTAGATCAGCACCATCGGAGGTGTTGGGGCTGCCCCCACCCCCAGCCACTCCGTTCTTCACTCCAATCCAAATAGCAGATGCATGCATACCCCTAGCTCGCCTCCGTTGACCCTCCTGTTGATTGCCAGCAGTATCAAGCAGATCACGGCACCGGCGATGAAGACGCCCACGGAGAAGCCGAGGTCACCGGAAGGGAACCTGCGAGTGAGGGCGGTGGGCATGCGTTTTTCACACGAGGCTTTTCTGCACCCCACAGCTGATTCAGGAAGGCAGCCCACCCACCCAATCGGGCGGAATATCCTTGGCTTCGTCATCCGTTCTTTCTTTTTGCCCCTGGTTGGTTTGGCAACCTCTGCTGGGGGCCAGCCCCCACAGAGCTTTCTCAATAGACCGTGCCCAGGCAAAGGGATCTGAGTCCAAAGGTGTACGGGCAGGGTACATACAGGTACTTCTCGCCCTTGGCTTCCTTGTACACCGACGCAATCAGCCACGGAAGCCCGAGGCCAAGGAACACGTTGACGGAGTTGCTTCCCGTCACGTTCCCGATTGATGCATCAGCATGCTCCTCCTGCAGGATGTGTGGGTGTGGTGGTGAAGAGCAAGGCCCAGCAACCTAGCGACTAACCTAGTGAAACTCAGGCACACAGCATGAAGGCTTTTACCTCACATGTTTGCTGCTACACTGTAAACTGTGTGTTGGATGGCAGCCCTTGCCAGCTCGACAGCCCATACCTCCTCGATAGCCGTCTTCGATGCGAACAGGTCGGGCAGCGAGGTTCCCAGGGCGACGAAGGTGATTGCGGTGACAGGGTTCGGCAACCCACAGACGCACCCGAAGAGGGTGGCCACCTCTGAGACCCACACGACAATCAGTCCGATGAACAGGAGGGCTGCGAAGAAGGTGGCCCACCCGCCCGCCATCGCGGTGGGCGGCACCACCGCAAACAGGACCTTCCAGAAGATCGTCAGGAAGTGCATCAGGAGGTCGAAGCCCGTGACATTCTCATCGTGAGCATCGAGCATCATGGCGTCGCGGAACTGCTCGCCCCAGCTGGTGGTGCCCATCTTGTGCATCAGATCGTCCTGCTCGTCTGTGAGCTGCTGCATCACCTGGTCGATCAACGCCGACACCTCGGGGTCGTTTGTCACTGTGACGCGACACTCCCCAACACGTCCGATGGTGGCCCCACCGGCAGGATCAGACAGAACCATTCGGAACGTCTCCATCTTCTCATAGAACGTCTCATCTGTAATGGTAACGGCAGCGGTTGCCATTGTCTCTTCATGGTTGAACTCCACGACCTGGTCGTCGAAGTCGTACGTCTTCCCGTTCCTAGCCGTCTCATCCTCCGACTTGATGTTGACGCTGATCTTCCCGTCAGCCCCGTTGCGGCGGACCAGCGGGATGAGGGCCACGACGCAGGACTCCGAGAAGGAGATGTAGGGCTTCAGGAACTCCACCTGCCCCGGCAGGTCGTCGTCGATGATGGTGACCTCTGTCTTGATCTTCTCCCCCAGGATGGCGCCGTTGGAGGGGGAGGCCAGGATGACGAAGAAGTGTTGGTCCTCCTGATACTGCTTGTCGTCGATGATGTTGATGAAGACGTCCTTCTTCAGCTCGTGCGATTCGAACACGATGATCCCATCAGCCTCTTCATACTTCAGCTCGGGCAGGGCGGTGCCTGCCTTGGTGAAATACTTCACCGTGACAGTGTCGTCCGACCCACCGTGGCGGACAATCGTCAGCTTCACCTGCTTCTCGTTCTCGATAATAGTGTAAGCTGCAGAGGACCACTCGAGAATGCCCTTCTGAGAGCGCACGCTGTTATCATTCGGCTGGCTGAGCTTGCGGACGGTGTGGGGTGTGCTCTCGTGGGCATGCATTTTGACCACAGTGTCTTCGTTGTCCGGCGCATCCTTGGGTGCCGGACGCACGAGCTGCGGCATCGTGTTCTTCTTCTCGATGAAGCAGGGCCTCTTCGTCATCTGGGGTGGTGCAGGGGTGGGGCAGGGGTCGCGGTGGGGCGGGAGTGCACACCCCCGTGCAGAAACAACTCCGGAACCCCCTCCACAGAAGGCAGCCGGCATACCGAGCGCAGGGCGTTCATCCTGTATGCGGCGTGGCTCCACTGTGCAGCCGAGAGGCCTGCCTTGGCGTGGTGCTTCTGCAGCTCCTTTGCCTTCATGATGAGGTCCAGCGCCTCGAACTGCTCGGGGGTGGGTGTGGCAGCGCGCATCGGATCAAAGCAAAGAGAAGGCGCAGGGGGACGGAGGGTGTGGCGTGTTTTGGCACTGTTTTTGTGTGAAACGCACCGTGCTCACGGAAGGCAACTAAAAAGGTTGCAGTGGGAGCAACGTTTTGTTCACCTACACTCCACGCCCCAACGTGCAGGTGACCAGAGGGTTGCACAAACAACACAAAAGAAACCCGGCAACCCTTTTTTCAACACCCCTGCCTCATCCCAAAGAAAGAGCTGTGCAGTGCAAAATCTGAAGGAAGAAATAAGAGACCCGAGGCGAGAGGCATTCAGCGACACGACAGGACAACCGGGCCTGGCATATTGAGGGAATCTCGCCGGTGAGCTTGCAGATGGGGGGGGGGGGGGGGGTAGGGGGGGTCAAATGCCACCCTTTTACGTGGACAAACACGATTTTTCAAAAAACCGGCGCAGAGGCCCCAAAGCCCCCGTAAACCCTCCAAACCCCCCCAGATCGGTCCGGAAACCCATCGAACCCCACTTTTCCACCATTCCGGGCACCTCAGGTGCCCGAATTGGGGTACCTAAATTTTGTGCCACCGTTTGGTACCGGACAGTGCCACTGTGTGGGAGGTTGGAAAAGAAAATGCCCCAACACACCACATCTGAGGGTTGCAATGCATGTTGCTTGCCAACCACGTCATCCGGTGGGTGTCAGGCGCTATGTAGGTGGCATTAGCCAGGTCTTCGATGAGTTCTGGCTTGTATATGTACCTCCCTGCCACCATGCACCGGGAGGCTGCCTGTAGGTACGGAACAAGTCCAGATGGTCGTGTGATTCCTGTGCAGCAGTGCTCCACAACCGGGATGTGTTGACAACGACTGTTGCAACACGAGCTGTACATTCCGGGAACACACGAAGTGCGCTGTCGTGGTACCCATTGTGCCAGAATTGGTAGTTGCTGCGGTCTACTTTGCCTGGCCCAAGAGCACTGGTACTGAACGGTGCAATATGCGTGGCGAGGTGAATGCAACGGAAGGGCGCAAAGTCAATACAGCTCTCGGATGGCGGGTGGTGGTGCCACTAGTGTGTGACGTTCACTCGAGGATACAACGCATCACAATGAATCAGCAACCGTGGACCGAGTACAATACGCTCTCTGTGGCTGGTGTGGGGGACAAAGGCAGTGCCTGTGCCGCAGGCAGGGAGGTACATATACAAGCCAGAACACATCGAAGACCTGGCTCATGCCACCTACATAGCGCCTGACACCCACCGGATGACGTGGTTGGCAAGCAACATGCATTGCAACCCTCAGATGTGGTGTGTTGGGGCATTTTCTTTTCCAACCTCCCACACAGTGGCACTGTCCGGTACCAAACGGTGGCACAAAATTTAGGTACCCCAATTCGGGCACCTGAGGTGCCCGGAATGGTGGAAAAGTGGGGTTCGATGGGTTTCCGGACCGATCTGGGGGGGTTTGGAGGGTTTACGGGGGCTTTGGGGCCTCTGCGCCGGTTTTTTGAAAAATCGTGTTTGTCACCCCCATTTGACCCCCCCTAGGGGGGGGGGGGGGAGACACGCCGCAATGTGGCAGCGTTGGCATACCTCCGATGTGTCTGTGCCACGCCCGTCGTGCTTCATCTTGCGCCACAGCTCCTGGATGTTGTCACGGTCGATCTGTGTTTTGGATGAGAAGTTATTTTTTGAGCCCTGTCCCCACCAACCACCCTCCTCCACCAGAGTGAGTCTGCCCTTCCACCAAACCTCCCTTCCTCCATATGGGTTCTGTGCCAGATATGTGCCAGCTCCAGTGGGCTCCATGATGGTCACGCCACCCGACCCAAAAATTTAAGCCCACATACCTGTCCGTGCTCCACGTTGGCTGAAATAAGCCGCTGCTCGACATGCGTATCCTGCTTGTTGCGGAACCACCCCCTGTCTTGCAAATACGCCACCAGCACCAGAAGAGGGAAGAACATGAAGGTGATGACACCCTCTGCGATGGTCACCTCATCGGGCGTCCACAGGACCAGCGAAATCACCATCCACACATAGGCGAATATGGAGGAGAACGAAGTGATGAGAAAAACGCCGAGCTCCTTGATCTTCTTGCTCTCCTCCGTCAGCATGCAGACCCCGGTGATGACGAACAGGTTGAATGCGGCGGACCCCACGATGGTCGACGGGCCCAGCTCACCCGGCTCCGACTCCAGTGTCATGATAGTTTCCATCACAGACATCAGGATCTCGGGGGCGGACGATCCAAGAGCCATCAGCGTGAGGTTTGCCACCGTCTCGTTCCAGACGACAACAGTTATGACATACTGCGAGCCATCCTCTTTCACCTTCACCTCGGTTTTAGCTGCGGTGATGCGTTCGATCGAAGCCATGAAGACATCCGAGATAATCGCAATGCCGAGGAATGTGTAGAGAAGGGCAAGAAGATAGAGCATCCCCCGCACGGGTTTGCTCCATATGTTCTCCCCGGGGACGAGGATCCAGGAGTCGCATGTGTCGCTCCCGTTGCTGTGGTAGAACTCCGCGACGAAGTCTCCGCTGCTCCCGCCCCACACCACGCGCTTGTAGCCAGCCAGGCGGGCACCCCCTTCAGAGGCTATCAAGTTGGAGTAGTTCGGGTCCCACCCCACAGCCACCTGAGCCATATATACGAGGGCCAGGCAGACCACAATCATCACGCCCTTCGTCCCGATCTGCCGTCTGATCCGTCTGTGCCATCTGACGGAGCCCATGGCCCTGCTCCGCGAGCGATGCATCGTGCGGCCCCCGCGCTCACACGCCCCTCCCGCAGACCTCGGTGCCCCACCCCCTTCCCCCTGCCACGGAGAGGGGCGGGGGGTGGCGGTGAGGGCGGTCGGTGGGGGGGGGGGGGGGGGGTTGGTGGGGGCCGGGAGGTGGCTCTCGCCCCCCACCCTCACGCAGCCTGGGTGGTTGGGCGGTTGGGTGTGGGGGAGTGAAATAGAAGTAGAAGGAAGCGCAAGAATGATCTCCTTTCACTCGTTGGGTGTGGGGTGGGGTGTGTGGGTCCGGATCATATATTTTTTTGTCGCAGAGTCTATCCCGCATCGCAAGGAGAGGGAGAGAGAGAGGGGGGGGGTGTGGATGGAGGGGTGTTGGATGAGGCACCGAAAGCTCCTCACCGCCACTCTGCAGCACACAATGCCAAATGCCGCTGTATTTTATTTTTTGCAAGACGCTTTCGGGAGAGGTGGAGCTCTAACAATTCCTCCTCCCCCCCGACCCACACCCATGTGCACACCACACGATTCACCCTGGCCTGGTTTCTGCTATTGCATGCCTCTGCCATGGCATCGCTTGAAGGGTTTAAACGATCATCCCACAACAGGACTCCCTCACTGCGTGTCGGGTGGGGAGCGGGGCAGCGCTACTGAGGGCAACACAAACACAACAGTCTCCAAACAGCAAGCAAGGGGCTTTTGCAAGGGGGGGGTTGTCGATTCTGCTTTGTGATTTTCCCCCAGATGCGTTGCATTTTGTTTTGTGGCGCAGGCAGAACAGCAAGGCCTTGCCTTAGAGACTGCCGCTGTCACCCTGCTTTGGTCTCCACACCACCAACACCGCAGACAACCACCATTCTCTCTGTCCTGCCCCGACCACCACTCCACTGCCCGTAGGGAATACCCACGCTGCAGTTAGAGTGGTGGTCCCACCGAACACCCATCTGCGTCAGGAAGAATTGCACAGCAAACTAGCAAGTCTCACGGTTCAGTCTAAACTCTGGGTCAAAAAATAAATGTCAAAAAAAAACTCTATTCATCTTCGTTGGATTGAGATGTGGGTGCAGGCAAGCAGGCGAGCAGAGGGGGGAGGGGGCTTGGGGGGGAGGGAATGGGTGTAGGGGGTGGGGAACACAGTAGCACTTAAGGAGAGACCCGCCACTTTGAACACACCACACACCACGCGTGGGGGCTGCTGGGTTTTGGCCCCCCCCGCCTCCACCATGCCCCTTGGGTGTGAATACCCAGCCCAGCGTGGCGGGTAAGATGCAGCCAGCCGGCGGGCGTAAAGGTGGTTGGCGTTTGGATGGAGCAGGGGGCGAGCACCCCCTATCTCCCATCACCTCCTGTAAAACCTGAAGCACAGGCCACACCTGCCCCTGAGGGGAGGGCATGGAGAATGCCTTTGAAAAGGCCTTAGAAAATCCCCGGGGGGGTGAATGAGGTGGGGAAACCCACACAACAAATGCCCCGTGGCACAAGAATGGAGGCGGCGCGGGGGGGAGGGGCGTGGGCCCGGAGCCCAACCCCATTCGATTTGTTTCAAACCTATTTTTAAGTTTTCATCCTCCTTGCGATTCGGAGTCCCCACACACACACACCCACACCCCACACCCACCCCTCCCGTTCTCTAAATAAGGAATGGTCTAATAGCGGGGGGGGGGGGGGGGAGGAGCTGGGGCGAGGGGCGGCGTGTTTGGCATGAAGAGTGGGGAGGGAGGGGAAGGGAGGGGAGGGGATGGGAGGGAAAAAATGGCCTATTTTTGTTGTCATATCACGGCGTATCGACACGCCGCATCTTCTGCTGCTGCGGTGTGGTTGGTTCTTCAAGCACGCGCTTCTCCACCACCCTGCGTGTGTTTTGGTTGGTGTGGTGTGAGGGGCTGGGAGGGGCTGGGGTTGGAACATCAGACCACGTAAAGAATCATGCAACACATACCGTGGTGCAGTCTGGCTGCGTTGGAGGGCCGCCTGCTGCTGCAGCAGCGGTGCCATCCCGTTGTTAATATGCTCGGCAACAGGCACGGGTGGCAGAAGGCTTGTGTAGTTCGCTGGGTTGATCGCAGCACTGTAGTGGATATGGTGGAGGTGTGTGCGGCCACAGTGGGGATGGATGTATCGGCCCCCCAAAAATAGTACGGCTGTGGTGTGCAAAGAACCGCATCGTCGACATGGCCAGCGCGATAGAGAAGGAGATGACAGGAATGGAAAAGAAGCGGACATCTGTGGGGGAAAAGCTTCAAAAGCGCCTGGACGAGGTGCAGCCACGACGGCTACCGCCCTGACCCCCGAGCTGCACCGTCAGGAGAGTAACAAGGGGCATGGATGGGGCGGGCAGGATAACAATCCTGAAGGGTTTCAAGATGGACGGCAAGCTCCGCAAAACGGCAACAACCTACATAAAGGGGAAGACGAGAGAGCGTCGCCACGGCATCCGAAACCCTCTGGCAGATGGTGGGGGCACCGATTGTATACTCTTTTTGTGGAATCAACGACTGCCAGCCCGGCGGACAAGCCTACGCACCAAAAACACATTGCACCCACCCCACGCAACGCCGCGAGAAGAAACACCACAGTGGCCCTACCCCCCCTACCCCTCCCCCTCCCACCTACACATACCTCTGCGTGCAGTTCTCTGTCTTGCAGATCCCAACCAGGCGGTTGGCAAGCTCAAACATATTGCTGCGCAGCGAGATGATAATGAACTGCGCGTTGCTCGCAGCAGACGTCACATAATTCGCCACAATCGACTGCGGTGGTGGCGGCGGTGGAAATTACACGACGGGCGGATTTGGCACTGCCGAACCATGCACGCTGCAAGATTACTCTATACCCCCTCCCCCACCCCGGCCTCAGGAGAGAAAAAGGCAAGGTGCAGATCCCAAAACATACCACATTCTTGAAGTCCAGGGCAGCATCGATCTCATCCATAACGTAGAGAGGCGTTGGCTTGAAGTGGTGCAGGGCGAACACGAGCGCGAGGGATGACAGGGTCTTCTCACCTCCCGAGAGGTTCGAAATGTGCTTCCACGACTTCTTCGGCGGCCGCACGCTGAACAGCAGCCCCTCGGTGAAAGGGTCGAATGTGTCGACAAGCTCCAGCTCCGCATCGCCCCCCATTGTCAGCATCTGGTACATCTCCTTCAGCTTGTAGGTGATGGCCTGGAAACCCGTCATAAACTCGTCATGCCGTGTCTTCTTCAGCGTCTCCACTGCTGTCTGTGCCTCTGTCCGCCTCTCGCTCACCTCCTTCAGGTCTTCGGACCGCTTGAGCAGCACTTTGTTCTTCTCCCTCCACTCCTCCAGCGCCTTCACGTTTGGCGACAGCTTCTTCTGCGTCTCCTCGAGACGCTGAATGGCACGCTTCACCGCTGTCTGGTCGTACTGCCCCAACTCCTCCTTCGACACAGCCACGCTGTACGTCGTGAAGTCAAACGTCGTCGGGTCCTCAATCTCCTCCGGGTCCAGAATAGTCGTGCCGTATTTATCGATACTCTTCCGCAGCGCCTCGTCGATGTTAGACAGTGTTCCCTCGAGGGTATGCACCTTGGCCCTCGCCTGTTCCGTGTCACCCTTCTGCGCCTTCAGGTCGTGCTGTGCCTTGGCTTCGTCAGCCTTCCTGTCGTTGAGAGATGCCTTGCACTTATCACGCTGCTTTTCGACCTTCTCTGTCGCCTTCTTCTGCTCGTCGATCTCCTTCTTGATCTCCTTCACCTTCGCCTTGGCTGACTTCAGCTGCTCGTCGTCCTCCTCATCAACCTCTCCCAGGGAGTCGAGATGCGCCTTGGTGCGGTCCTGCTCCTTCTCCGTCTTCTCGATAGCCTGCCGCCGCCCTGCAAGGTGTTTGTTCCCCGCATTCACCGCAGCGCCCGAGGTGGAAACCTTCTTCTCGAGCTCCGCGACGCGATCGGAGTTCGCCTTGATGGTGTGCTTCAGCTTGGTGTAGCTCGTCCCCCCGATCTTATCCATCTGCGCCTCCAGCACCTCGAGCTGCTGGTCCATGTCCTTCTTCCCGGCGCGCGCCTCCTCCAGCTGCGCCTGCGCAGTCTCCACCCGCTCCTCGATCTGTTTGATCTTTGCGGCATCCGCCTTCATCTTCTCCTCCATCAGAGACTGCTCCGTCTGGACCTGCTCGACAGTGGCACGCACCTGCTTCACCCTGTCCTCGCTGGCGGCAAGCTCACCGGTACGGCTCCTGATGAGACTCTGCATCTCCTTCACCGAAGCGTTGAGCGACAGCAGCTTGTTCTTCGAGTCGTGGATCTGCGCGTTGAGCTGCCGGGCATCTGTGTTGACCTGCTCCAGCTGACCCTGCGCTTGGCCCAGCTTCGCCCTCAGCACCTCCTGGTCCTCCTGCGACACTTGGTACGACCGCATCCCACCGCTGTGAGAGTTGGTCCGCCCTCCACCAGTCATGGTACCCGTCTGCTCGATCAGCTCCCCCTTCAGGGTCACGACGCGCGGGCGGGACCTCTTGTCTGCAAAGGCGATGCGTGTCGCGACTTCCATGTCATCCGCCACGAGGGTATCCCGCACGCCGCTGTAGAACGCTGCTGCGAACCTAGGGTGGCACGGCTCAATCAAATCAAACAGACGCGGCAGCCCGCCAGGCCCGCGGAACTCCGCCTTGATGCGCTCGCCAAACGCACGCTGCTGGTGGTCCAGCAGCAGGATGCTGGCACGCCCCGTGTTGGTCTCCTTCAGATATTTCAGGATCTTCTGCCCCGTCTCCTCGCAGTCCACAACTAGGGTGTTGAGATGCCCGCCCGACGCGGAGGAAACCGCAGCACTATACTTGTCATCGATGGTCCCCAGGTCCCCCAGCCGTCCATAATACCCGTCGAGACCGCCCTGCTGCTTCAGACGCTTCAGGGCCTTGGTGACGGCACCCTCGCTGCCCAGCTCCTGCAGCTGCTTCTTGAGGGTCTCCACCTCACCGAGCTTCTCCTGCTCCAGGGCACGCAGCTTGGGCAGCGCGTCGCTCGCCTTTGTGTACCTCGCCTGCTCCTTGGCATGCGACTCGCTGCGGGCCTGCAGCTCCTGCTTGTTGATGGCCAGCTGCTCCTTCAGCTGCCCCACGCGGCTGTCCACCTCTGCCAGGTTGCGGTGCTCGTGCTCCAGGCGGGACTTCAGATCACGCGCCTGGTCATCACCCTTGGTGAAATCCTTCTCGGTGTTCAGCAGACGCAGCCCCTTCTCACACTCCGACACCTTCTCCGCGTGGGGCGCAATCTCCTTCTTCAGGTCTTCGTAGCGCGCACGCAGGGGGCGAAGCTTCTCCTGCAAAGCCTCCGTCTGCGTTTCATACCGAACCTTATCCGTTTCAAGCTGCCCCTCGAGCTCCTCCAGCTCTGCCTGGCTCTCTTCCAGCTCCTTGGTGCTGGCGGCGATCTGATCCTCCGTCTTCGTCACCTCGTTAACAGCCTTTTTGTGCGCAGCCCTTGCCTTTTCATACTGCTTCCGCGCATGCTCCTTGTTGGCGTGTTGCTTCGCGGCATTCGCATCGAGCTTTCTGAACTTCTCCTGCGCCGTGTCAAACCCCTTCATCAGCTGGTCCGCCTTCTTCTTCTCCGCACGGAGCTCCTCTTCAGCCTTCTGGAGGTCCTTCTTGAGCTCAGCGCCCTGCTTGCGCTTCTCGTCAAACTGCTCCTTCAGCTCCGCCAGATGTGCCTCCTTCTGCTGCAGCTCCTCCGATAGCGCCTCATGCTTCATCTGGATGAACAGGCCACGCTGCTTGCAGAGCTTCACCTCGAGCCGGAGAAACTCCTCCGCTTCGAGCTTCGCCCCATCGAGTGCCTCCCTGTCATTCTCCGCCTGCTGCACACGCTTCACGTGGATCTCACGCTCCTCCGTCAGCTTATCGACGTCCGCCAGCCCCGCCTCAATCTTCGGGCGGTACTCCTGCGTGCCGATGATATCCTCGATGTACTCCAGCAGCCCCTCCTCATTCTCCGTCAACGCCTTCGGCTTCATCAGCGAGATCTGCTCCACCTCCCCCTGCAGGATAAGAAACCTGTTGTGGTCCAGATCGATGCCCTTCGCCTTCAGAAGAGTCGTCACCTCAGCATGGCTCGACTTCGAGCCATTGATGTAGTAGGTGCTGCCGCCGGATGATGTTGCGGAGCGTGCGATGTTCAGCTCTGTCCCGGCAATGGGGATGAACTCCTCAGGGTGGTCGGTGTAGTCGATGATCTCCTGGAAGTAGACTGTCACGCGGCCCTCGCGGAGGTTGGGGAAGTTGTCGCTCTTGTGGATCAGGTTGGCGATCTTGTCAAGGCGGATCTGCTTCGCCTTCTTCCCGAAGACGAACAGCATTGCGTCGATCACATTACTCTTCCCGCTCCCGTTGGGCCCGACGATCGCGGAGAACTTCTTATGAAACGGCCCGATCTTCTGCTCCCCTGCGTACGATTTGAAGTTGTGCAGCTTCAGCAGCATGATCATCAGCCGCCTCACATACGGCCGCGACTCATCAACCCCCTCCGGCGCCACAGCCCCTGCCGCCCTCCTACCGGGCATGGCTAGGCTCTCCCCCCTTGGCCCAGGGAGCTGACGCCTTTCACCCGGTGGGGGCACGGTGCAGCCAACACGGCTGCTGGAGGGGGAGGGTGTGGGGCGGCAGGGGTGTGGTGTGTATCCCCTGTGCGACGCCCTTCTGTTGGGGGGGGTGGGGTGGGGTGTGGAGTGGATGCCACGTGGTGTGTATGCACAGGACTCCCCCACCCCCGACCCCCCCCCCTGCTGGGGTGAAGTGCACGGTGGGATCTTGTAAATTTTACATGTATAACTACAAGTATATACATGTATTATACATGTATAATACTTGCATGTCAACTATTATACATGTATAATACATGGATATGCCTGAAATATACATGTAAAATACATGTACCGTATACGTAAATATTTTGGAACGTAAATATTATGGAACGTAAATATTATGGAACGTAAATATTTTGGAACGCTGGTGGGTTGGCGTTCCAGATTTTTTTCGTTCCATAATATTTACAGGGCTTTCTGCGACTCGGGGACTTGGACCAGGTGATCGGACGGCATACAGAGTCCCTGACGGGACCTACTCGTGCACTTTTCGCGCGATTCCTGACGCAAGCCGTCCTCACCACCGAGTCCCCAACTGGCCCTGTAAATATTATGGAACGTAAATATTATGGAACGGACCGGCCAAAAATGGGCCCGTTCCATAATATTTACGTTCCATAATATTTACGTACCTGGGACCCCCCGTGTATAAGTCCCCCCCCCTTACCCCCGTGTTTAAGTCCCCCCCTGGGGGTCTGGCAGGGGGGGGACTTAAACACAGGGGGACCTAAACACGGGGGTGAGCTGGTCTGGAGGGTCATCAGGTGGCCCCTAGGCCCTCCAGGTGCTGTCAGAGTCGAAAAGTGGGGTGCCAAAAGTCCATCCGGACCGGAATTACCCCCCTACGACAGCAGAGGAAGAGGTCTTCTTGGTCTCCACTGTGCCACCCCCGTGTTTAAGCCCCCCCTGTGTTTAGGTCCGCCCCCCCCGTGTTTAAGTCCCCCCCGGCCGAAAATCGCCTCCAGGGGGGGGACTTAAACACGGGGGGTCCCAGGTATACGGTATATCAAGTAAAAATACATGTATGATACTTGCATGTCAACTATTATACATGTATTTTTACTTGATATACATGTATTTTACATGTATATTTCAGGCATATACATGTATTATACATGTATAATAGTTGACATGCAAGTATTATACATGTATAATACATGTATATACTTGTAGTTATACATGTAAAATTTACAAGATCCCACCGTGTGGGAGCAAAAAAAATGAAAGGGCTGCTCCAAGATTCTCCAGTTGGAACGCAGATCTTGGCCTATTTTTTCCCCCCCCCTCATTTCAGCGCGCACATTCACCCCGTCCCACCATCCACGTCGTGTGTGCGCGTGTGTGTCCGTTAGTTTTCTTATTGCATCCCACTTATTGGCTCGTCTGCGAAACCAATAAAGCGGTAGAACACAGCCTCCCCGCCTCTCCTCCCCAACTAACCTTGGCGATAAATCGCACCGTTGTCGCAGAGGGCATTGCTGGGGGGGGGCAACTAAAAAATCAAGCACCCCCCCCTCGCCCTCTAGAACGAAAGGTGAATTTCAGATTTTCCCTTCGAGGATAATAAGGCAGGTTATTACCCCCCCACCCCCCGCCGATGTTAGTTGGGCGACTGCATGTTTATGGACCCCTCCCCCCCCCATCTCCCACCACCCCCCCCCCCTGTCATCGTTTGGCTTTCGTTCTGTTGGCGGTGCCTTCCACCCTTGTGCCTATATAGTGTAGCGCGCGAAACAAAATACTCACGCCACACCTGCCCTCCTCCCCCCTCCCCGCCCTCCGACGGAAAACAGAGCAGGGATTCTCCTTCAAAAAAAAACCCCCCCCCTGGATCGAAAAAGTTCCGGGCATCTTTTTGTTGTTTGTGCGCACGAGCTCGGGGGGAAAAAGACACCCCTCCCCCCTCCTCCCCCCTCCCCCATGTGCAAAAGATATAAACCGGCGTTGCTCATGCGCCAAACCCGGGGGAGGGGGGAGGGATTTTTCGCCCTCTTCATACACAACCTTCGACATTTCTACGGGGAGGTATTCTCGATCGACCACCACCACCACCCCCTCCCGCTCCCTCCTACAACCCAAACTGGGGAAGAGTCCCGATGTTGCGGGACCCGGAGCGGGAGGAGCCGATGGAGCGGACGAACGTGGCGATCCCCTTTGCGGTGGGGGCGCCTGTATACCGGGTCCACTTCCCGAGCTTCGCGGTGAAGAACACGAGGGAGCCGGGCTCCAGGCCGAGGCGCTCCATAATGCCGTAGCTCTCCGCAGTCGACGCCCACGTCACAGACCGGATGGGGCTCCGCTCTGCCCGTGCCACCTCCGCCAGCGTCGCGAGGGTGGACTCCATCGCACTGGTGTCGACCTCATCGAGGAATGCGGTCAGCACCAACCCCACCTCCGGGTTCAGCACCTCGTCCTGCCACTGCGCATCAGAGGTGATCTTGGTGACCGGCTGGAGATGCTTCTTCACGACAAGCTTCATATCCGTCCTGTCTGTGTGGAGAAGCGCCTCGCGCCGCGCCGCGTCATGCCCCTCGGGGTCCTCACGCAGGAATGCCTCGATGCTGCGCCTGTCCATCGCCTCCCCGGTGAAAACCTTCCTCTCCGTCCCGCTGTACAGCGTGAGTGTGGGGAGCTTCTCGAGACCCACCGACTCGGCGTTGGATGCCTTTGCGATGATGATCCGGGCGATATCACTGCCCCCACGCATCGCCACCGCCTTCAGCACAGGCGACACCTTATCCTTGTCGGAGAAGAGCACTGCGTAGCGCAGCTCCGCATGGTTGTCGTCCTTCTTAATCTCCGCCAGCACATCCCCCTCCGACTTCACGCCCTGCAGCTTCTTCACCTTCTTCGGCTCCGGGAGCTTCGCCTGCAGGAACGTTTTGAGCTGCCCCACAGGGATCTGCAGCTTCGCGGGCTTCTTCTTCACACCGCCAGGGCGAGGAATAAGCCCACCCGACGCGGCTGCCTTGGAGAAGGAGGATGGCGGGTAGATCAGGTGCGTGAACCCCGCGGCGGCGTCAAGCCCGTGGGCGCGCGACACCCAAGGGTGCTCGCTGACGTCCACAGCGTATGCGTTTGCGAAGAGGTCGAATGTGGGAGCCTTCTCTTTGAAGGCCTTGAGGTTGAGTGCCCCGTTCTCCTGCGTGCTGTCGTAGGCGAGCACGATGTGCGTCAGGCCGTCGGAGCGGAGGATGTCGTGCCACTCCTTCAGATCGCTTCCGAGCTGTGTCACGCCAGCGGCGGTGCTGGCGAACAGCGCGGTCAGCAGCGCAGGTGCCCACATTGCGCCCCCGGTCCCCAGGCCAGCAGCCCAGCTCCCTGTGGTGTGGGGGGTGGGTGGGGTGGGGTGAGTGAGGGTGTATGTGTGTGTTCAAAGTCGCTGATTCCCAAAGGGAGAGTTTATTGACACCGCAGACCCCCAGTGCTTGAAAAGTGTCTCTGCGCTTTGATCGGCACTTTTTGCTACGGTTCCTTTTTGCGTTGACGCTTCCACACTCACACTCCTGCTGATGATGGTGTTGTGAGTGAGGAGCACAAGGGCACGAACAAAGCGCGAGAAACTTTCCACCCACATTGAAGTGTGCGGAAAATAAAATGCGGCAAAAGGTAAAAGGATCGGGCAAGCAGCGCGCGGAGGGGTGTGTGTGGGGGGTGGAGAACGGGAAGGGGTGGGAGGGGCGGAGTATCGAGGGGATGCCCAAAAGCTGCCAACTCTGGTCACGTGGGGAGGTGGGGACCTGGCTCTGTTGCCCCACCGGTAGGAAGCGAGATGTGCACAGGGTGACAAGGCCCGGTGACAGGTGGGGTGGCTTGAGTCTCCTTGAGCTTTGATTGGATTCGTGCGGTGCAGTGGAGGCACACTCATATAAGGGAAGTGCGACGCACTGCCGCCTTCTACTTCTTGCAGCTGATGATGAAGGTTGGGGATGTTCGTGTGTTTGCGTCTGGCTTTATGCGGCGAGCAGAGAAGGCTGCCCATAGGGCAGCCCCTCGCAACAGCGCGGCGCCATTGCGCAAGCAACGCAGAAGGAAAAGGGGGCGGACAGCGGTGCAGCTGCACCAGGGTCGCCAGGGGAAGGGGAGGGGGTGGGGTGGGCGCAGCCCAGCAAGATGGAAACAAATTATGAAAACAAACAGTGACAGCACCCAGGACGATGGGCTGCAATGGCATAATACTATGACAGGTGGAAAGAGGGCAACGGTATCAAAAAGGGGAGCGCCACAACGGGCCCCTGGGCAGCGCTGCTGGGGCCGCACGGGCTGCCGCCCTCACAGTGATGCGCCAGGGGGTAATGGGTGGGCACACGTGCCCCCCATTCCCTGCAGGCACGTGCCCTCCTGTGGCAGGTCCGTGGTGTCCGATGGCTTTCAACGCCAAGCCGCCAACACGGAACTGCCGCTGGGAGGGTGAACAGCAGAACAGCAATAAAAGAAACAAGGTGGCCAGACCCTGCTGGCAGGGCAGAGAAGGTGGGCAGCACGTCCGGCAGGCACCAGCGGCACGCCGCAGCGACTTGTGTCACCGCAGTGCCGTGCCACTGGTGCAGCTGCCAGGCGATGCGCAGGGTGCCGGTGGGCACATGTCCAGATGGTCTGCTTCTCCGGCCCAGGCAGGCACTACAGCTCGCGCTCCGACGCCGGCTCGTTGAACTTCGCCTGCCGCTTGTTCAGCACGCAGTACGCCGCCACGCCTGCCGCCACCAGCACGGCCACACCCACCACAACCCCTGCCACGATGGCACCCGTGTTGCTGCTGCCACCCCCCTCGCCCTCACCCTCACCATCCGTGTTGTGCGTGCGGCTGTTCGGCTTGTGTGTTGCAGGCACGTGGGTGTCGGGTGTGTGCTCGGGAAGACCGCCAGTGCTGGGCTGCAGCGGCTTCGGCGGATGCGGCACCCGTGTGGACACAGGCACGGGTGTGGGTGTGGGACGGGGTGTCGGCACAGGCGTGGTCGTCTGTGTCGGGACGGATGTGGCGTGCGGTGTCGGAGTTGGTGTATGCGCAGCAGTCGGCACAGGGGTGGGTGTGGGGGTCCGTCCCGCCTGCACAGAGATGGGCGTCTGTGTCGGGATGGGTGTGGCGTGCGGTGTCGGCACAGGTGTGGGAGTCTGTCCCACATGCACTGGGGTGGACGTATGCATCGGCACGGGTGTGTGTGCCAGTGGCGGGGCAGCTGTGGGTGTAGCCGTCGGCACAGGTGGTGAAGGAGTCCGTCCCGCCTGCGAAGGGGTGGGCGTCTGTGTTGACACGGGTGTGGGGACTGGGGTGGGTGCAACAGTCGGCACAGCTGTCGGAACTCGCGTCGGCAAGGGGGTCGGGACCAGTGTGCGTGCAGCAGTCGGCACAGGCGTGGGGGCAGGGGTCGGCGCAGGCGTCGGGACGGGTGTGGGAACAGGTGTCGGGACTGGTGTGGGGGCAGCAGTTGCAGCACATGTGTACATCATCCCGTCCATCAGCACGTACGACCCCGACATGTGCTGGTAGTAGCACAGGCGGAAGGAGACATCCCCCTGCACCGGCAGCAGCCCCGTGTCCCACGCCAGGCGCCCCAGCAGCAGGCTCATGCTGCCCTGGCTGCCGGAGCACAGCTGCGTGCGGCGGCACACGTCTGCGGCCGTGCTGCAGTCCGACACTGCCGGGTCCATCAGCACGATGCTGTCCGACACGCTGGGCAGCACGCTGCCCGCATGCACGGTCACCACCGCCCCGTGCACCCCGGGCACCACACACACATCCTGCTGGAACGTGGCGGCGCGCTGCGGGCACGGCAGCTGCAGCTCGTCGATGAAGGCGGGCACGGCCGACGCCGCGACACGCACCTCCGCAACGTAGGCCATGCCGTCGGGCAGCGTGGAGGGGGCGGAGGCCACACCGTCCAGCGACACGGTGAACTCGCGCGCACCCCAGTCCACCTCCACACGGATGTGCTGGAAGGCTGCCACGCTGGCGCTGCCCACAGTCCCGTTGGGGTGCACAAGGGCCCCGCCACGCCCGTACACCAGCGCCAGCACCGCCACCGGGGACACCACCTCGATGGACACCTCCCCCGCCGCGCTGTCGCGCCGCACCTGCACGCTGACCACGTCAGGCTGCGTGTCGGCGACGAAGAACTTCGCCGTCTCCCCGGCAGCGGTGAACTCCAGCGACCCCGCCCCGGCCGCCTGCACGGCGGTGCTGATGCGTGTCCCCGCCCAGGCCCCTGTGGGGGGCGGGGGCGGTGCGTCGAACCCCAGCACCGTCCCCGCCGTGCACGTCCCCAGCACCCGGAACTGCAGCTCCCCGGCAGACGCCCCGTCAGGCACCGCCGCCGCGCTGAACATCGCCTCCGACGGCACGAACGTCACGGTCTCCGTCGTGAGGGCGGCGAGGGTGGGTGCCTGCCGCACCACCACCCGTGCATGCGACTGGTCTGGCGTATCGAACACCACCACCCACACCGGGCGCACCAGCTGCGGCAGCAGCGCATCCCACCCTGCGGTGCCGGGCGTGCCAGAGACGAAGGCCTGTGTCAGCGCGACACGCGCCGCCGCGGTGTCGACGAACCCGTTGTCGCGCGCCTCCACGACAGACACCAGCAGCTCTGTGTCGCCCTCCTGCAGCGCACGCCCCGGCACATCCACCACACTGCCCGACACCATCAGGAAGCTGCTGCAGTACAGGTGCAGCGCGTCCACCCACCCGCTCCCGCGCACGTGCAACCTGTCGAACCCGCCGTCACAGCGCCCACCTGCTGCTGCTGCCGCCCCAACCCCGACAACGATCTTCCCGTCGATGCGCAGCTCCACGTCCGCAGCAGCTGTGCCTGAGCCCATCCCAAACCGCATGTCCACAAAGTACAGGCGCTCCGCCTCGTACGGGATGCTCGTCCGCTCCCCAAAGGCCCACAGCGCCCCGTCGCGCACCCACACCGACATGCACCCCGCCGTCGCGTTCTGGAACTCCAGCGACAGGTCTTCCGCCCCACTCCCACCGACGAACAGCGTCACACGCAGCGGCTCCCAGGCACCGCCCAGCGCCACCACCGCGTCGGTGCCTGCGACCTGCAGGCTCCCGTTCCCGTTGCCGGCCAGCGCGGTGTCGAGAGACGCGCCTGCGATGGCAAACTCATCCGCAAGTGCCCCGTCGTCGAAGTCCCACATCTGGTTGCGGTGGCACGTGTCGGGCTCTGCACAGTCGTGGCCCTTCCAGCCCGCGTCGCACTCGCACACCATGCGGTACGCCTGCGGCTCCTTGCACACCCCGTGCCCGCTGCACACACCCGGGTCCTCCGCCCCCAGCCCGTAGCACACGGCCACCGCATCCACCACACGCACCCGCACCCCGCAGCTCACCCGGGGGAAGCCTGCGGCGCGGGTGAAGGTGGCCTGCAGCAGGAAGGTCTGCCCGGCCATGGCGGGCGTGGGGGCGAACACCATCGCCACTGCGACACGCCCGTCCGACAGCGACAGCGGCCCTGCTGCAGACGCGGAGTACCCAGTGGTGTTCGTCCCCGTGTATGCCAGGGTCAGGGACGCGCCTGCGTCGTCCCGCACCTCGATGTTCATCCCGAAGTAGCGCGAGTGTGCGATTGTGAGTGTGGTGGTCTCGTCCACGGACGCCATGCACCGCGGTGCCGTGTATGCCGCACTGCAGCTGTTGTACAGGAAGTCGACGGCGGCCACGTCCCCGGCACTCAGCCCCTCGCGCTGCCCGATGGGGAACGGTGCGGTGATGGTGCGCCGCCACCCCCGCGCGTGTGCGTGTGCTGGCGAGTGCATCACCGATGCGTAGTCGTACGGCCCCAGCAGTGGCCCGGTCACAACCTCCAGCGGGTCTGTACCCGTGCTCCCGAGCAGCACCTCGCTGGTGTTGACGTACACGTAGCGCCCACGGTCGGCCCGCTTCTCCTCGTCCTCCAGCCCGAGCAGGCGCCCGAGCAGGTGGATCACGTCCCCCGTGCTGCACTGCGGGCCGAGGGAGACATGGCTCATGGGGCTCACGTACCCCATGCTCGACAGGCACACACCCTCGTACGCGTAGAACATTACGTACGGCCCCGGGCACGGCAGCGCCGCACACGGCACAAAGCGGATGCACGTCTTCCCCTCCCACTCTGCAATGGCATCCACGATGCGCTGGTCGTCAGCCTGCAGCGGTGCTGCCCCGTTGCCACCCGTTGCCGTTGCGATGTAGTAGTGCACACGACCTTCGGGAAACAGCTGCGTTGCCGCAGGCGGCGACGGGACGCTGCCCGCCACGCGCACGCTCACGGAGCAGGTCGACGCGGGACCGTCCGACCCGGTGAAGGTGGTGCTCAGGGTGTAGGTCTGCCCCGCCATCGCACGCGTCGGGGTGAACTCCACATTGGCGAAGCCCGTGTCGCGCAGGCTCGCACCATCGGCCATCGCGAACCTCACCTGCCCCGACGGGGCGGTCGTCCTGCCGTACGACACGCGCATGGACCGCGACGCGTCGTACACCGCGTTGAAGTCGACCGAGAACGTGTCCGACGGCTGCACCACGTGTGTTGTCCGTGCATCCACCGACGGCAGGCACCGCGGGGCAGAGAACGTTGCAGAGCAGTCGTTGTACATGAACTGGATGGCAGCCACGTCCCCGCTGCTGAGCGAGCTGCGCTGTCCGATCGGCTCCGGCGCAATGATGGTCGGAAGGTTCCCGATGCGGAACCCGTTCGGTCCGTAGTGCATGATGGACCCGTAGTCGTACTTCCCCATGTCACGCGCCCGGGCCCCGTTCTTCCGGAAGTTGTGCTCCTTCCCGCTGCGGATCTGCGAAGAGTCGACCTTCACGAACTCGTCACGGTCCTTGCGGGACTGTTCGTGTGAGAGACCAAGCGAGTGCCCTTATTCAACTTTACGTGGCGAGCGGCAAAGGTGACGACCAGTGGGCCCAGCGCCACGCATGCCCAGACACTGAACCCAAACAGTGGCTACACACGATTCCCACACACGGTTGTCTGCGGTGAGGAAAAGAGACACCCTTAGGTCTCTGCAAAAACCTGCCGCTGGTTAGCAACCTGGGGCGCCACCCCCTAAAGTGTGAGGAGACCCGGTGGCTCAAGAAGGGTTTCCGGATCCCACGCGGAGTGAGGGTAACTAGCTAGTCTTTACCCATGGGAAGACATTGTGTGTAATGCACTCCTACGTTTTTCCAACCTTTTCGGACTTTCATCCCGTCCCCCCACGTAGTGCGAGTCCTATACGCGTCCCGAACGTACTAGGGCCACTCCCACCTGTACGTTACACTGTGTGAAACAGAGACGCAACTGCGGTGGTCTGACCTCCGTCTATGACAGAAGGGAGGCGGGCTACTCCGGCCCGGAAGCCCGCGCAGGGGGTCGCCGTGGAGGACACAGGACGAGGGGCGCCCGGCCCCCATTGGAGGTCTTGGGATCTCGGTTCTTTGGGCTCAGGGTTCCCCCTTCATAGACCAGGTCACCACCCCGGCTATTCCGGCTCCATGCACAAGGCATTTCAGCACCGAGGTAACCACCCCACCGCTGACTCTGTTCACCCCCCGCGCAGTGCAATGCGAGGAGATTAGCAGGGGCGCCACGTGCAGGCGTCAGGCGGCTTTAACCCCCAGAGACCAAGCGAGTGCCCTATCTCATGTACGGCCGCCCCGGCGCTGCACCCGCTCACCAGAGAGATGGAGTTGACCCCAGAGCTGTGCCGCCCGATGGGTGAGCTGCACCCGCTCCCAGCGAAGAACCGCATGTACGGCCGCGGGCACGACGACTCGGTGATGCATTTGTTGAAGCGGAAGCACGTCTTCTGCTCCCAGTGTTGCACTGCCGCGAATATGCGCGCGTCGTTGCTGCTGATGGACGACGCCACCACGTAGTTCACGGGCTTCCCTGGCGGGAACAGCTGCGAGGCGCTTGTCAGCGACGTCGCCCCGAGGACCTTTCCGTCACGCGCCTGCTCCACCTGCACGCCCCCCACCGTGAAGTCGTAGTCCCAGTCTGGCCGTGCAGCCGCCCCGACACACAGCCCTGCGGCCGCGACCGCATGCAGCCAACACACGCCAGCCCGCATCGTGCGAATAACGAATAAAGAGCAAAAGGGCAAAACACACCACAAGGCTGGTGCAAGAAAACCTGGGTGAGGGTGGTGAGGTGGTGTGCAGTGCAGTGCAGGGGGCAGCGTGTTGTAGGGAGTCAAGTTGCTGAACCCGAGACCGAGAGTCGCGGTGGTGGGGGCCGGGGGCGCGGAATGTCACGGTTGGCAGTGCGGGCAACCTTCCACCACATATCGATTCCGTGCCAAAACGGCAACACATCTGAACCGGGGATAACCCTGGTGTGGGATTGGGGCACATCACCCCTCTCCGCGTCTATAATACCAAGATCACCACCACTGTCCTGCTGCACGGTGATCGAGAAGAACACGGCATGCAGAAGGCAGGGCAACTCCCCAGGCAAGGGGCGTGCGCCATTAGATCTCGCTTTGTGCACCATGCACATTCAAAACAACGCTGTCGGCTCGCTCGCTTGTGGTTGCGGTACATTGTGGAGAAGGCACATCACAACAAGGGACACACCCCGCAGTGAAGGAAGCAGGCAAAGCGCTGGACACAAGGGCATACATGCACATGCACACACCCTGGGTGCCTGCGGCTTGAAGCGACATGTGGCGGGGCGTGCAAAGACACACACGCCACACATTAGCCTCTGGTTCATGTATCCCGAGTTACCCTGAAAGCTAGGCTGAACCACAACCCGCAACCAACACATCCAAGCAGACAAGCGCAGAGGGTGCTGCCAGCAGAACAGCCGGAGAAGAGACAAGGGGGAAAGGGCAGGGTCAGGGGAAAGGGTGGGGAGTGGGAAAGGAAAAGGTCAGGGGAAGGAAAAGAAGAGGCAAAGGCGAGAGTCCTGGGATCCCAGGCGCACATGCGAACCCCCTCCCGCCCTCAGCCTATATTTTCATAGACACCGGTGCGCAAGCGACAAATCACAGGACGCAAGGCAGCCGGCAAAACGGAAAACGGCGCAGTTAACAATCAGCAAACACAAAACAAAGGAATCCCTTGTGTGTCCGTTGCGTGGCGCGTGACGAAACGCACAACCACCGCTAGGACGGGAAATGGAGATGAAAAGCAAATCAGAAACCAACAGGGCCCGGTACCCGCCTAACAAAAGACGGCTCCAGAGGTGCTCTGTTGGTACGCATTCGGCCGAAGTGTGGTGTGCTGGTGGGTTGTTGTGCGGTGGCTCTCCGCCACCGACCAAGAGTGGAAAAGATTTGATGGTAAACAAAAGAAACCTGCGGAGTTGGGTTGCAGAAATGGAACAAGGTATCGCTGCCAGTCTCCCTCACTTGGATTTGGTTGATTTCATTTCACGTTGACACACCCCCTCGCCTGTGTGCAGGTGAGGGGGTGCGTGCAGAGCACAGGTGAGTAGTGAGTGAGGCTGACAGCGGCACGTTCCTCCCACACTGAACGGGTGTGCAAACCAAAGGGGGGTCGCGTGGCTATGTCTGTGTTGCATGTGCTGGCCACACACAAGCCACGTCTTCTGATTCTCGGTTGGATTCCTATTCGCTCCTCTCGGCCCCACACGCAACGCCCCGCCACCCACCGCGTCATACCGCAGCAACAAGGCTGCCGTCGCGGTGTGCCCGCAAGTGCCGGCACCACCCCCCGAAGGAGGAAACGGTGCAAGGCAGATGCGGGCAGGCGGGCATGCGGGGGTGCTGCAGTGGACTGTGTGTGTGGGAGGTGCAGCCTCCTCAGTTGCACAGCAGCTGCATCCCGTCCACGTACACCGGGACCCTCTTGCGCGCGTAGATCTGCACACGGTTGATCCCGTCGAAGTCACTGGGCAGCGGCTCCACACCGCCCGCCTGCTTCCCGAGGAATCGCGTCAGGCCAAACAGCCACTGCGAGGACGTCTCCCCTAAAAGAAAAGAAAGAATGTGGGAAGGGGACGGGGGTGGGATGGGTGGGCAGCGCAAGCCGGAAGGAGCGCCTCCCATGGGGCGGAAGCTCACCCGACAGCATAAAATGCTGCGAAAACAACAAAAAAAGGGAAAATAAACCACGCACACCACAACATCAATAAAACCAAAGCCGTGCAGAAAGGGCCCCTCCGCATATATGAAACAGGGCACACAGCGGAAAAAGAGTTACCAGAGCTTGCTTTAGTTTCCCCTCGGAGGAGGGTAATCACAGGGGGCGCCACGTGAAGGCAGCAAGTGGTGTATCAGTGCTTTACACCACAGCTGCGGATCTCCGTCAGGTGGCTCGACACCTCGTTTTCGTGCCCCTCCACGTGCATGCAGGCCACGTCGTACATGTTCTGCTGCAGCTTCTCGAGCGGCAGCAGCGCCACCTTCAGCCCCACAGCCGCAAGCAGCGCCAGCCCCACGCTGATCGATACAGTCATCACGAGCGATAGGGTCGACGCACGGTCCGCCTTCCCCATGATGTCCGACATCGGCACGCTGATTACCAGCAGTATCGTCAGGCCCTGCAGCTTGATCGGGTACGACACCACCACGTCATCGCTGTACTGGTACATCGAGCTCCCCACAGCCGCCGCCTCCACCGTCCCCCACTTCGAGCGCACCGCACCGACAGCACGCACTATCTTCGACTCCGACTCGGTCTTTCTGTAGCGCATGATGTTGATGTCATTCACTTCCTTGTACTTCATCACACCTGTGTCCTGTGCCAGCTCCACGTCGGTCATGCTGCTGCCCAGCAGCAGCCCGTCTGATGTCATCAGGAACGCAACCCCGTTGTCGGAAGGCTTCACGTCAGACATGAAGCGGTTCAATGTATCCAGCCGGAAGTCAACAGCGACCGACCCGAGGAAGTCACCTGAATAACTGGTGATGACACCTGCACTCACAGTGATCCCAATATCTCCCGTGCCGAAGACGTACGGTGGTGACCACATCGGAGCCTCGTTGCGTGTGTACCACGGCCTGAGACGTGGGTCGAACGGAAGTGCGATGACCTGCCGACGGTCTGCAGCAGGTTCCTCGAAGATGGAGTGGCGTGCAGCTGTCGACGTGTTGGATCTGTTTGCGAGGTTGGTTGTGAACAGAGAAAGTCTGCCGACACAGTTGCTTGTGGCGCGAAGCGGGAAGCCACACGACTTGGCACAATGCACCGCCGCCTGCGAAGAAGGGTCCGTACACGCCGAAGGTGTTGCAATCTGCGAGCAGTTCGCACCCCAGTCAGCTGCCGTGCAGAGTGCCCACTCTGGGACAGTGTCGCCGTACAACGGTACAGTGTAGTGCATGTCTGTCACCACCCCACCCCCACTGGCCACCCCCATCTCCAGCCCTTGGAGGCGGCCCTGCTGCGTGCCCCAGTACAGAAGTGATATCGAGCTCGCCTTCCTCCCCACCGTGCGCATCATCCTGTCGAAGTAGATGTGAGGTGCAGGCCACGCCGCCTCCAGGTGCACCTGCTCGCTCACCGCAAGCAGCTGCAGGAGCTGCATCATGTCGACGCCTGCCCCGAGCTCTGCCGTCACACTGCTGATGGCTTGTGTGGCAGTGAGTGAGAGGCTGTGTTCCGCATGCTCGAGGATGGCGTCACGCGAGGCGACGTACGTGACAGACCACGACACCACCCCAACGCAGACGAGCGCAAGCCACACACCCAACACCAGCACAACTGTCACACGCAGGGTGCGCGCACACGCCACCACAGCCGCCGCACAGATCGCAAGTGCTGTCACGCATAGCGGGACGGTGATCAGCGCGATGTGTGCGTCAAGCAGCTCGTTGGGGAAGGCTTCTCTGTGCTGGATGCTATCCACATCGGCGGCAACGGGTGCTACGAGCAGGGCTGCGAGGGCGCACCACAACCCAGCCATGTGTCAGTCTAATAATAATCAGTGTAATGAATCCTGTTGGTGTGCGGTGATGTGAAGACACTCAGTCACACGTCACACATGATTTGCTTGGGTCACACAGGGCTCCGTCTTCCCGATACTGCCGTGACATTTTGCAACAATCAGGAAGTCACCTTAAGATCCGGGTGGACACGTGGGGACATCCGGGGACAAACCGGTAAAATCGGGGAAAATGACCAAAAAGCGTAGCAACCGTGCTTCCTTCTTCCTTAATGATGCGTTGACGCTTCCACCACCCAGAGCCTGCTGCTTTGATGTGGGTGTGGAGCACATGTGAACACGAGATAGCTTGACACACAGAAAAGGAACAGTATCGTCGGAAGCACTCCTACACTTTTACGCATCATAAATAAAAGAGCACAAAAAAAAGAGTGGAGTTGGGTCCAGTTTAGCAAAGTGAGCTCATTTTTCAAATTCCAGAATTTTTGGGGACGCTTCCTCTACCCGGCCTCGCGGGTGGGGTGTTAGGGAATCCACCGTGGTCACCCACTGCCCCCTGCGACACGGGGACGGGGTTAGGGGACCGGCACAGCCCAGTACGGCGATGTACGACTTGGTGCTGCTGAATGATACTCGAAACGAGAGCAGTGCACGGTCAGCAACGCACGGACACAGGTCGTTGGTGCCAGGCACGGTCTACTTTTGAGGCCGTAGACTCGGTCGCTCGACAATAAGCGAAGGCACCGCCCGGGCGCGCGGGGGGAGGGTAGGGCAGACGGCCTTTGGAGTGCCTGTCCGGGCGTCCCACTGTACCGCCCTGCGCCAGCCACGCCATCCTCAGGTCTGCACCAGATCAACCTGGAAGTCGCGCAGCTCCAGCACGTGCCACCCACCGACAGCGAGATGCTGCGAGAAGTGAGCACACCCGTTGTCCACACCCAGGTGCAGGAAGCGTGACACAAAGTTGAGGAGCACACTGCACTGGAACGCTCCACCATCCACGATGCGGCATGCGACGGTGGCACGCTGAGTACCACGGGGGGTCCACGTGTCGACTCCGGTCAGTCT
Organism: Rhynchopus euleeides; assembly: GCA_963210315.1. Taxonomy (NCBI): domain Eukaryota; phylum Euglenozoa; class Diplonemea; order Diplonemida; family Diplonemidae; genus Rhynchopus; species Rhynchopus euleeides. The sequence goes on along the minus strand of OY723265.1, from coordinate 1,719,735 downwards.
GTGCAGCCGCCGCCCTTGTTCGTTCGTCTGCAGCAGTATTCCTGCGAAACCTCCCGTTGGTGGCCGACGGCCACCAACGGGAGGTTTCGCAGTGGCACTGAAGGGACACATTACTCCGCGTTGCCACAGCTGCTGCGCCCTCCGCCCTGACTCACTGACGGTCGCCCACAGCAGGAAAGAGATCGACGAGGTGTGGGAGGGAGGAGGCGAGCTCAAAAGGGCGTCGGCTACCGCACGCCCTTTGAGCGCAGCCGACGACCGACCGAACCGGCCCCCGGCCGGGAGGGAGGTGTGGCGTGGGGGGCGAAGCCCCCCGGTAGTTTTGAGGAGACGCAAAAAAAAATGGTGCCACCTACCGGTTTTACCGGTCCGCCTGTCCACCGTGTCCCATGTCCGGTTACCGGTTAAAAACCAGTATTGTGACAAAGGCCCAGCGGTAAACTAGCAGTAAAAACGGTAAAAACGGTAAATTCGGTATTTTGGGGTGACCTCCACAGGCAAAATAGTGGGGGACGGGTGGTGGGCTGTTTCGCACTTCCCAATCCACACACCCCTGCCAACAGCTGACCACGCACAGCCTTTTGCCACTCTTGTTGGGCATACACAACAAGGGAAGGCAGCAACAACAACGGCACGCACAAAGCATGAAAAGGCAGAAGGAGAGAGCAACAACGACGGGCGTCGTGTGAGTGGCCCAGACCACATCACACAACAACAGGCATGTTTTGGCAGCGTATCAACGGCTCATTCGTCACCCAAACCCAAGCCACTACGTTTTATGTAGGGGGGCGGGGGGGATGAACGAAAAGCACCCATTTAGGGGTGCCATGGGCCTGCCCCAAAGTGCAGACATAATCATGTGGGGGTGTGGAAGAAACTCTCCAGCCCCAGCCTCCGAAAGGCAAGGCAAGCCTGAGTGAATCCCACGCCGGCCCAGCGTAGGACAACCATATGCTGGTGAGACGGCCACTGCCAGTCCGACACGCCGAGGGCCCACGCGACACCAGGTGGTTTGCGCGCCTGCGAATTTTGCTTCCGCAGGATAGACGCAGGCAACAGGCAGCGGGGGTGCTGGGGAAGAGGTGGCATGTCGGGTCTTGATGGCCCCCCCGCCCCGAGAGGTTGGGGGGTGGGAATATTGATGCCATTGCGGGGCGTGTTGTTTTTCCCCAAAAGACGGGGCAAAACGAGGAGATGGGGGGGGGGGGGGGTAGGGGGGTCCATGGCTGGACAATATCTGTCACGCTACACGATTTTTTTGATTTTCGGCCAAAAACTCCACCAAAATGGGCGTACCTGGCCAGAAATCCAGTCGGGGATCACTGAAAAAATCCGAGAAAATAGCGGACACCCTCGAGAAAGTCGATTCATTCGAATAATTTGGGATTTTTTCCTGAAAAATGGCCGAAAATGGGGGGCAAAAATGGACACTTTTCGGCCAAATTGTAACACTTATCAAAAACCCATCTGAGCGCCCAGAATACCACCTAAACACCCCAAAACCGCAAAAATACCCCTCCAGTGAGGTACCCGGGTGGGGAAAAATGGGTTTTGCACCCTTTTGAGACCCAGCTTTGGGTCCCAGCCGGGATTTCCTGGCCGAACCCCCAGTAACCCCCTGGTTTCCCCCACTTTTTCAGCAAAATTCCAGACTCGCGGACCCAAAAAATACCACCCAGAGGGCCACAGAAGCCCCCAAAACCCCCCAGGAGTCACAGATATGTCCTAGAAGGGGTGGGAAAAACCAGGTACGATCACTTTCGTGGTCAAATTTGACCCAGAATCCCGAAATTTCCTGCTGTAACACTTATGTAACACTTAGCGTTACAGAAGTTGGTGAAAATGTAACACTTTTTGGGGTGGGCTCTGGGTGCCCTGAATATCATCTGAACACCCCAAAACCATGAAAACCTCACTCCAGTGAAGTATCCGGGTGGGAAAAAATGGGTTTTGCACCTCTTTGAGGCCACCTTTGGGGTTCCGGTTGGTGTTGAGTCAGGAACCCCCCATACCCCTAAGTTCCCTGCTGAGACACTCAAAACCACCCATGCCAAAACCTACCCCACGAACCCTCATGGGGGCGGCGGAGTGGAAGTCTCGTGTCGTCAGGAGGCAACAAGGACACTTCCTTTGACACTTGTCGCAGGCTCCGAATTGGTTCTGTTGGTTGTCTCAGAATCATAGTGACTCGGTGAGAAGACCCCCACAGCTCCGAGGGTGTCCTCAGGTGAACACACGCCTTTCCAGCACACAGACTCGGAGAACACCCCCGAGGGCCAATAGTGCGTCTAACTGCAACTTTCTGTAAAGGAAGTGTCCTTGTTGCCTCCTGGCAGCACAAGACTTCCACTCCGCCGCCCCCATGAGGGTTCGTGGGGTCGGTGTTGGCAGGGGTGGTTTTGAGTGCCTCTAGCAGGGTACTTTGAGGTGTTTTGGGGGGGTTCCTGACTCAACACCCACCGGAACCCCAAAGGTGGCCTCAAAGAGGTGCAAAACCCATTTTTTCCCCACCCGGATACCTCACTGGAGTGAGGTTTTCATGTTTTTGGGGTGTTCAGACGGTATTCTGGGCACCCAGAGCCACCCCGAAAAGTGTTACATTTTCACCAACTTCTGTAACGCTAAGTGTTACATAAGTGTTACAGCAGGAAATTTCGGGATTCTGGGTCAAATTTGACCACGAAAGTGATCGTACCTGGTTTTTCCCACCCCTTCTAGGACATATCTGTGACTCCTGGGGGGTTTTGGGGGCTTCTGTGGCCCTCTGGGTGGTATTTTTTGGGTCCGTGGGTCTGGAAAAGGCTGAAAAAGAGGGGGAAATAGGGGTTTTATGGGGGTTCGGCCAGGAATTACCGACTGGGACCCAAAGCTGGGTCTCAAAAGGGTGCAAAACCCATTTTTTCCCACCCGGGTACCTCACTGGAGGGGTATTTTTGCGGTTTTGGGGTGTTTAGGTGGTATTCTGGGCGCTCAGATGGGTTTTTGATAAGTGTTACAATTTGGCCGAAAAGTGTTACATTTTTGTTACACATTTTCAGCCATTTTTCAGAAAAAAAACCCCAAATTATTCGAATGCATCGACTTTCTCGAGGGTGTCCGCTATTTTCTCGGATTTTTTCAGTGATCCCCGACTGGATTTCTGGCCAGGTACGCCCATTTTGGTGGAGTTTTTGGCCGAAAATCAAAAAAATCGTGTTTGTGACAGGTATAGGGGGTGGCAAGTTCGAAATTTGGCTGAAAATCCCTTGTAAAAAAAACCAAAATCCGTGTACAATATTATTGGTGAATTTTGGGGCCGTTTGGGCCAATGCCCAGCCACCCTGGCCACAAGTCTCGGCCAAATCGGGATTTCTGGCCAGAAAGTGGGAAAACAAGCTGTATTTTCGCATTCTGAACCGGAAAAAACGACACCTCATCCGGTAGAAATGTGGTGCCGGTGCTTCTCTGGCACAACTACACGTCTCCTACCCGGAGAATACTGACAATGTGCACTCTACGCCGAGAAGAACACGCAGGACCTGGTCTGCTGACTCTCAGGAACCTCAAGCCTCCCCCAGAGTGGAGGGAGCCCTGCACGGGCAAGCCACTGAAGGGGGTGGTTACCGTGGTAGGTGGGTGGTAGCAGATGTCACTCTCTCAACAGTGGTACACAGTCTCTTGCATCTGATGACATCATGTTGTAGAAATCCTGCACCTGTAGGATTGTAGGATGGGTGTGTCTCTGCACCGGCAGTTACAAACACAGACAAGAGGGCTGTTGGGGCAGGGGCAGGGGCTTGGAGGGGAGCCCTCAGTCTGTCCTCACTGTGTGCGGCTCCGCACCGAAACAGGTCGCTCAAGATCGCTCCGAGGTCGCTCACAGCTAACAGAGGTCGCTCCGCACCAAAACAGGCCGCTCAAGGTCGCTCCTAGTAGTCCCTGCATCCGCACCCAATCCAGCAGGTCTGCACGTCGCACAGCCAATCACCCACTGACACCCAGCGCAAAAAACGTGCACACCAACGCTCCGACCACACGCCACAACCCCACACCCGACGCGCTACACCTCCGCGACTTCGGCTCGCACCCGCAACCGCACTATAGTCCCACTCACGACCCGCACACAGGACGTGGCGTTGGTTCCCACCCCCTTGTCCTCCACCCGCTGCCAAAACCAATCTGCAAAAAACCCCGCTCCCGCCCGGTCGACTCCCGGGTCGAGCGGGAACTGCCAGGAAACCCCGGAGGGCCAAGATCGGGTGAACAAAGCGGACGTGATACGCCTGATGAAGGTTTGTGTGTCTGTGGACAGTCGTCGCAACAAGGCAGGTGTTTGTCACCCAAGGCGCTGCCAACAAACTGCCTGTGTGGGTGTGGACAGCACTATACACTGTGGGATACTGTGCGTGAAGGCAATCACCGAGCACTTCCCAATTATAGTTTCTGAACGATGTGCCGTGCCACTGAGAAGGAGCCGTTTCTTGTTCTGGCTGCACGGTGATATTGCCTAGTTGGTGCGTGTACACTTACTTCATGTCCCTTTGAGGCCTAATATTCTTCGCGACCTGGGCCGTTCGCAGTTGTTTTTCCCACGTTTTGATTTGTGCGGCCTCCCCCGCTCCGGGAGCACAAGACAGGTGAGGGCCAGTCCCCTGTGACACAAGAGATGGCCGGGCTTCCCATCTGCCCCCGGTAATTGGGCCATGTGTCGCACCTGTGAAGTGCATGAAGGTGTTAATCATCAGATTAGGGTGGACGACTCGCCCAACTTTTCAGCTAAGCTACTGTGACAAAAAATATTGGCTTCAAAAAAAGAAATTCCTGGGTTTCTCGGCCACTTTTGAGGTAATTGCGCGACAGTCCTGAAGTTGGGAACCCCAAATGTGGAAAAGCAACACCGAAAACTCGATTTTCGGGCCCCACACTGTAGACACAATGTGAATTTTCGGGGGTACCTGGGACCCCCCGTGTTTAAGTCCCCCCCCTGGAGGCGACTTTCGGCCAGGGGGGGGCTTAAACACGGGGGTGGCACGGTGGAGACCAAGAAGACCTCTTCCGCTTCCGTCGTATGGGGGTGATTCCGGTCCGGATGGACTTTTGGCACCCCACTTTTCGACTCTGACAGCACCTGGAGGGCACCAGGTGGCCTAGCGGCCACCTGATGACCCTCCAGACCAGCCCACTCCCGTCTTTAGGTCCACCTGTGCTTAAGTCCCCCCTGGGGGGACTTTTACACGGGTGGTCCCAGGTACGAGCAGTGATCTCGTGCCAGGGCTGGCATGGCCCGACCTCAACATTTTCCCATCACATGTTGTGGAGAGGCCAGACTATCTTCAGTAGACTTTGGGTTTTTGAGTTCGGCCGGGTGAAAATGCGGCGCAGCGTGCGAAAATCCAACGCCACCATGAGAGGCAGGTGGATGAAGCTTGATGACTCAGTCGCGCCGAATCGTACCCAAGTGAAGGACTATCCCCTGGAATGCGACACAGCACCAACCGGTGTGAGACGTGCCTTCAAAATCCTGAAGGATGTTCACCGACCAATAAAGCGACCAGATGGCGGTCCCAAATTTGGGACCGACCCATAAAGCGACCAGATGGTGGTCTCAAATTTGGGACCGACCGATAAAGCGACCAGATGGTGGTCCCAAATTTGGGACCGACCGAAAAATTGACCAGAGGGCGGTCCCAAATTTGGGACCGACCCATAAAGCGACCAGATGGCGGTCCCAAATTTGGGACCGACCGAGAAAGCGACCAGATGGTGGTCCCAAATTTGGGACCGACCCATAAAGCGACCAGATGGCGGTCCCAAATTTGGGACCGACCGAGAAAGCGACCAGATGGCGGTCCCAAATTTGGGACCACCATCTGGTCGCTTTCTCGGTCGGTCCCAAATTTGGGACCGCCATCTGGTCAATTTTTCGGTCGGTCCCAAATTTGGGACCGCCATCTGGTCGCTTTGTTGGTCGGTCCCAATTTTGGGACCACCATCTGGTCGCTTTATTGGTCGGTCCCAAATTTGGGACCGCCATCTGGCCAATTTTTCGGTCGGTCCCAAATTTGGGACCACCATCTGGTCGCTTTATCGGTCGGTCCCAATTTTGGGACCGCCATCTGGTCAATTTTTCGGTCGGTCCCAAATTTGGGACCACCATCTGGTCGCTTTGTTGGTCGGTCCCAAATTTGGGACCACCATCTGGTCGCTTTGTTGGTCGGTCCCAAATTTGGGACCGCCATCTGGTCGCTTTATGGGTCGGTCCCAAAATTGGGACCACCATCTGGTCGCTTTACGGGTCGGTCCCAAACTTGGGACCGCCATCTGGCCAATTTTTCGGTCGGTCCCAAATTTGGGACCACCATCTGGTCGCTTTCTCGGTCGGTCCCAAATTTGGGACCGCTATCTGGTCGCTTTGTTAGTCGGTCCCAAATTTGGGACCACCATCTGGTCGCTTTATTGGTCGGTCCCAAATTTGGGACCGCCATCTGGTCGCTTTATGGGTCGGTCCCAAAATTGGGACCACCATCTGGTCGCTTTACGGGTCGGTCCCAAATTTGGGACCGCCATCTGGCCAATTTTTCGGTCGGTCCCAAATTTGGGACCACCATCTGGTCGCTTTGTTGGTCGGTCCCTAATTTGGAACCACCATCTGGTCCATTTTTCGGTGGGTCCCAAGTTTGGGATGAGGAACTCCGTGGGCACCATTGGTCGCCCTTCGGTCGCCACCTGTTCAGACCCCTTTTCAGGGGATTTGAGCCCCAGAGAGACCTCCTGGACCGGTTTTCTGGTGTTTTATGCTCTTCCCGACCCTGTCCTGGCCCACAATGTGGTCTGGAGCGAGGTTCTGCTGATTTCCGCCTGATGCGGACCCTCCTTTGGGGTCCTCCATTTATTTTGCGTCTGACCGTCGCCTTCCCCACCTAGTTCACGAGGGCAAGGTGAAAAACCGTTTTTTAACCCCAAAAATGGCATTTCCCGGGTGGCGACCTCTGGCGACCTCTGAAAAATGTGCCCAAAAAGTGATTTTTGGGACCTTGCGGACCTAGAAAACACAAAGGGAAAAAAATATATTTTTTGTCACACCCCCTCTTGGGGCGGTACGCCAGTCTAATCAGATGCAGTCACAAAATTTTCATCAGTTTCTGCGCTTCGCCCGCAACTCATAAAAATGGGAGCCTTCGCGATTTGGTAGATTCGGCAATGTTCGGCGATTTTCTAATAAAATAAGGAAATGTACCGAAATGCATTTTTCTGGACCGCTTCGCGAAGACAATCTAAAGAGTTGTCAGAATGACCACGGGCCCTGGCAGGATACCTTTGCAGCAGCGGAGTCCGGAGGAACCACGGGCCAGCTCAGGCGGGCGGAAGGGTGGAAAGGAAAGGAAAATCAGCAGAAAGGGAGGAGAGTCGCGGTCTGTGGAAACTACAAGGCAAGGACAAGCCAGGTAAAAAATATCAATAGGGGTTGCTTGTGCGCACAAGTATAACCGCCCGAATGCACGTGGTTGTGCGATCGGGCGATGTTGTTCAAACTAACCTGAGCGGACACCCGTGCTTCTAAGCTTGACAACAAATTCGTCGCGAGGGTCACCACCGTACTTCACAATAAGGTACAAGTACTCTTCCAGAAACTGCAAACCGCAGTTCTAAAGACTGTCGGTAGACCACACGCTCGTATCTCTAATGGAGGCCTTGCGAATGAAAACGCGCGTTCATCCCTGCCAGTCGTGAAAAATACATGAGTCAAACCAAACTAGAAACGGATGAGAGCAATCGTGCAAAGACGTGAAATCCTTCACACGAGATGGGCCTCTGTGTCAGTGGAACACCGACGACTCGGCACTCATTTACTGCACTTGGAACGAAGGCCCCAGTACACTGTATAGTTGTCATGCCTTCCCTCTGGATGCCTGTAGTCGCACAAGGACACGCACAACGTGCACTGTTCAGAACGGTTTCATTTCTGTGGGTCCGGCGCCACATCCGGCATCTGAGAACGACCACGCGGGGCGACAACCTCACGACGATGCCGCAGGGGGAACAGCAACAGCAGGGACATGCGCATAGTCGGCATCACAGAAGGGGCGAGTGTGGGCGCGTTCAGGTACCCACGCAACAGGGAGCGCCTGCGGCACGGTTCCAGAGGTTTTGCATTGGCGCACCCATTGCCACAACAGCTCGTGGCGTGCCTTGTCACTCGTGATGACGGACAGAGCGTCCTCAAACTGGCCTTCGTACAGACCCTCCACAACATCGTTGTACAGCCGGATGGGGTCACCCTGGTTGGTGTCAAGCTGGTACATCCACTCCTCCGTTCCCAGGCTCTTGGGGCCAACCAATTCGAAGATGAATGCATCCGTGCGCTGGGCGATCCGCACCTTCACGAGTTTGTACAGGTCGAAACTGGCCTCGGTATCGCGGGCGATGTTGGCATCAACGACAAGGGGCACGCCCCAAGCACGGCCCCACCTCTCGAAGGTCCACACGTTCCTGCCAGCAGCACCGACAATGGTATACTTCTTGAGACCCTTGCAGCCCATGTTGCCGCAGAGGGCTTTCATTGACACAGCGGCAGCATTCACCTCGAGCGGCTTGTGGTCCTCATGTGTGAGAAGATGGGTCTTCAATTCCAGCATGCACTCGGTGGCGTGTGTGCGGTGGATGCTTGATGTAAACACTGTGTTGAAGGAGGCATGCACCTTGTCCCCGATGAACTCGTCGATGATCCCGCGGTGCCCGTTGACGGCTGCCGCCACGGTCTCCAGGTAATGTGCATGAAGGGACGTCACAGTACGGACATGCTTGGACTTGGCCAAACCCACAAAGCCCTTCAGGTTAGTGACAAGGACAGACACGCTCCGCACCCTGGGAGCAGCAAGCAGCTGATCCTGCATTGTCAGCGGGTCCTGAAAGGAGCGCTGCGCGGTGCGCGTACCGGAAGAATCTTTGGATGTCAGTGATCCGGGTGTCTTGGACTTTGCAATGCTGCCATCGCAGGTGTCACTTTCGGTCTCCAGGCGCAGCACGCTCTGAGGCAAGTACTGCTTGTACTCGATGAGGTTCTTCACCATGGTGCTGAAGGACTCCTGCATGCTGCGGATCTCCGTCAGGTGGCTCGACACCTCGTCCTCGTGCCCCTCCACGTTCATGCAGGCCACGTCGTACATGTTCTGCTGCAGCTTCTCGAGCGGCAGCAGCGCCACCTTCAGCCCCACAGCCGCAAGCAGCGCCAGCCCCACGCTGATCGATACAGTCATCACGAGCGATAGGGTCGACGCACGGTCCGCCTTCCCCATGATGTCCGACATCGGCACGCTGACCACCAGCAGCATCGTCAGGCCCTGCAGCTTGATCGGGTACGACACCACCACGTCATCGCTGTACTGGTACATCGAGATCCCCACAGCCGCCGCCTCCACCGCCCCCCACTTCGAGCGCACCGCACCGACAGCACGCACTATCTTCGACTCCGACTCGGTCTTGTTGTAGTGCATGATGTTGATGTCATTCACTTCCTTGTGCTCCACCACACCTGTGTCCTGTGCCAGCTCCACGTCGGTCATGCTGCTGCCCAGCAGCAGCCCGTCTGATGTCATCAGGAACGCAACCCCGTTGTCGGAAGGCTTCACAACACGAAGAATCGAGTTCATGGAAACGAGTGTGTAGTCAACAGCGACCGACCCGAGGAAGTCACCTGAAGAAGTGGTGACACCTGCACTCACAGTGATCCCAATCTCTCCCGCGGGGAAGAGGTAGGGCGGTGACCACAGCGGAGCCTCGTTGCGTGTGTACCACGGCCTGATACGCGGGTCGTACACATATGCAGAGACAGGTGCAAAAACAGCCGGTTCCTCGAAGATGGAGTCCGGATCAGCTGTCGAAGAATTCGATCTGCTTGCGAGATTGGCTGTGAACAGGATCATCCGACCAACACAGTTGCGTGTGTCGTGAAGCGGGAAGCCACACGACTTGGCACATTGCACCGCCGCCTCCGAAGAAGGGTCCGTACACGCCGAAGGTGTTGCAATCTGCGAGCAGTTCGCGCCCCAATCAGCTGCCTCACAGCGTGCCCACTGGGGGAGATAATCGCCTGGAAGCGCCAGGGTGTCATGCCTGTCTGTCGCGATACCATCTTTCTCTGACACATTCATCACGATCCCTTGGAAGCGACCCTGCTGCGTGCCCCAGTATGGGAGTGCGCTGGCGCTCACCTTCCTCCCCACCGTGCGCATCATCCTGTCGAAGTAGATGTGAGGTGCAGGCCACGCCGCCTCCAGGTCGATCTGCCTCCCTGCCCCCCAACAGCTGCAGGAGCTGCATCATGTCGACGCCTGCCCCGAGCTCTGCCGTCACACTGCTGATGGCTTGTGTGGCAGTGAGTGAGAGGCTGTGTTCCGCATGCTCGAGGATGGCGTCACGCGAGGCGACGTACGTGACAGACCACGACACCACCCCAACGCAGACGAGCGCAAGCCACACACCCAACACCAGCACAACTGTCACACGCAGGGTGCGCGCACACGCCACCACAGCCGCCGCACAGATTGCCGCCACCATCAGGCATAGCGGGACGGCAATCAGCACGATGTGTGCGTCAAGCAGCTCGTTGGGGAAGGCTTCTCTGTGCTGGATGGGCACATCCGCTGTCACCGGCGTCAGTATCCCTGCGACAAGCAACGCTGCCATGATGGTTCCGCTGAGGTGCATCTTAAACCTGAAGCTGTGGCGGGTGGGCGTGAGGCATGCGAACTGAGGCTCGAGCAATGAACACTGGCATGTGACGCGTCTGCCATCCCACATACCAGGCCTTGTGTGCATGAGGCCCAGGGCAAGTGATGGTGTACTTCAATCGTGCAGGCAATTGGGTTGCAGACACCTGAAAGGGTTGGGGGCGGGGTGTGTATCCTCACAGCCAGGTGGATTCCCTCAAGCGTCAAAACGCAAATATCATGAATTCGTTCAATGTTCGTTCAAGTTCATCGTGTTACCTTTGAATTCATAACCCCACAATAAAACCGGTATTTGGAGTCATTTTTCCTGACGAGTTCGACAATTTTTGGTCGTCATAGCCCCCGGTGAGTGTTCGGGTGTCCGCGCATTGTTATTGCATCCATTGCGGCATCTTCCCCCTGTTCCGTTGGCCAGTGGCGCAGAGCACACCCACCTTGGCACAAAGTGACGACCCCTTTCGCGATGCCCAGCAGAGTTGGATCCATTCCCTCGGCTCTGGAGTGCAGGCGCTTGTTGGCGACAACTGTTTCCATTGACCAAATCGCCAATGGCAGGAAGATGGAGAACCTGGCTGAAAAGTGGGTGAAAAATGGCTGAAAAGTCGGTTTTTTTGGGGGGTGACGATGTGGAATGTCGTAAACCAAAGGAACGACGCACAAGTCACACAACACTGTGGCGGAATTCTGGTGCAAGCACCTGGGATGGATCTGCGGGCGTCGGGAGGTTCCGGCCCGAGAACTTTTCCGAGGATCCTTCGTTTGAATTACCGGTCCAGGTGGGCGATAGCGTGTCCACTACTATTGGGTATCGGCAGCTGCCACAACATTCTTCTTACGGAAATACGAACAGGACCCTGACACGCCCTTTACCGACACTTACTGTGGTGCACAGACGGTTCTCGCGCTGGGTTATCCACACAGGGACTGAACACAACTTGGCACCCACCGTGAACAGGGGCAAGATAACGGCCACACATAAGAAGGGCGGCGAGCTCGGGAAACTGGGAAAGGGGGCAGCAATCCTGCACAATTGCATAATTTCAGTACTTGGGGGGCTGCCACTGGGGAACGGCCAGAAAGAAAGAGCTGAGGGGGTGGTGTGATCGCGGCACTTTCGACAACCACCCAGAACCGGACGACTGATTCGCTGTCGACAGAGGACCTCGACCTGGACGACCACCAGCACCGCAGAGATAGCCAGTTCAACGTCAGTTTACGCGCGCTCGCCCCGATGAGCATTCGGGCTGGCTGAACATGAGCGGTGCTGGTCCCAATCCTGATGCTGGCCCTCTGCAACTGGGTACTAACATCTCCGACGAGTCGGGCTCGACAGGTCGGGATAGCCTGTGGCACATCCGCACAGCAAAGGCCTCGCACAGTGTCACCCTTCACAGCTGCTCTCAAAGATGTTCGAATTTGGTCAGCTTCGCTACGAAACGGTGCGCGAATTCCTCTCTACCGCCCCGCCTCCCCGAGGGAAGGTAGGGGGGAAACAACTCATTCGCGGCCCAACGATTTATAGCTTTTCACGTTGAGGGAACAAATCACACGCACACGACATCCAGGGGTGAGGGTCTGGGAGGCAGCACGCACACACGTTAAATATTGCTGTTGAGTGTAGATCACACCGAGCGAACTCCGCAGAACATCCACTGCACAGCGCACAACAGACGGGTGCTTGTCTGGTGCAGGGCACACTACCTACTACGCTGCACACCTGCACACACGATGAGTACGGCGAACAAACAACGCCCAGTGTAGGCGATATGCTTTGGCGTTCAGTGAAGACCTCAAGGGCGGCAGTGGTGCAGAACGAAAGAGTCAAGGATATTGTTGTGCGGCACGACCGGTAGTGTGGCTCCTGCGGATGGGGGCGTCGCCACGTGTTGGCGGTTCTGTGTTGCTGTGTAACCACATTGTGCACGCACGCCGGACACGGTGGACTCCAGCCACCCGAGCGGGGGTCTGGGAGCGGGAGTCTTTGAAAAATAGACTCCGCTCGCGGGAGTTGAGACTAGGGTGACCCTGCCCGCTGGAATCCACCGCGTACGCTCTCACTGACTCTGACAAGCAAGCCTGTTTGGGCAAAATATACACGTGGAAAGGGACGAAGTGACGAGGAAAAAAGGGGATCCCGACCAAGGCATACAAAGGCGGAACAAGCGGGCGACAGGGCGCTCATTGCTGTGATGGCAGTGCTGGTTTAGCGCTGTTCTCGCCTGGGGCCTGTTTAACCCACCTTCAACCTGTGGCGCACATTTACTTCTACCGGTAGTGTGTTGGTCGTACTTCCCGTTTGCATTACTGGGGGGGGTCAAATAATTGTAACCCCTACGATTATTTAGCGACGCGGTCTGTATAAATCGGGTGTCCCAAAATTTACAATTTTTCAACGGTGGTGATTAATCGTAGGGGTTACGATTATTCACTTTTGGCAAAAATTTACCCGTTTTGCTGTTCAGAATGTCAATTGGTGGGGTGGGGGTGGGTGTGAGGGGTCGCATTCTCGGCCTGTCTCACCGGCATTCCGTGCACAGAGCAACATCACCGGTGGAAACTGGCCATAGCACCCCGGTGGGCCACCAGGAGGGGAGGGACCCGGTGTGAGGCGCTTGAGTCATCCAGATGGGCACACGGTGGGGTCCGACATCCGATGTCGGACCCTGTGGGTTCATGCATGCTGCTAAATGTGAGATTTTTGGGCCAAATTTCGGAATCCCAATACATTTTTTTGGGGGGCGAGTTTGTTAGGAAAATGGGGGTGGCACAGCGTCGTTCGTCCACACAAGAGGGTCGTTTTTGACATCAACGGTTCAAACTCTCTTCACGGTGACTCTACTCAAATTTTTTTGAGTTATTGGGGGCCATTTACTGTGCGTCGAAGTGTGAACGATTGGCCACCTTTTTGGTGCCGTGGCTGGTGGGTGGCCATGGGCACACGCTACAAGGGGGGTCTGGGGGGCAGAGCCCCCCAGCCGCCGGAGGCCACGGTAGTGAACATCTGTTCATTGTGGGCGTAGATTCTGTGTGAGTTGGCTGCGTCCTCCTGAGGCCTGAGGCTACTGGAGTGGTTGGATTCCCTGACTTGATGGGTATCGAAGGGCTCCAGGGGGTCTGGGGGGCGGAGCCCCCCAGCCGCCGGAGGCCACGGTAGTGGACATCTGTTCCTTGTGGGGTACAGTTTCTGGACTGTGTCCATCTTCCTGAGGTTGCGTATGGGCCACCCCAGGATTTTGGTGCCCCCCCCAGGCTCACCTCACTGGCAGGGTACCTGGGGGCGGGGGGCCTCAAACCATGCTCTCTTCCCATTAAACTCGGGGCATGTGTGCTCCGACATGTGGGGTGACTCAATCACCGGTCTATGACGACCGATTCTCCACTTTTTACAGCCTGAGTGGGTTCCCTGCTGTTCCTGTTGCTTGATCCTCTGGGGAAAAGTCAGAAATTTGGCCAAAAGTGAATAATCGTAACCCCTACGATTATTCAAAACAAATTTACGTATAAATGGCCCAGAAAATGTTGTACAATTAATCGCCCCCTTACGATTATTCGACTACTTACGATTAATTGCCCCCCCCCAGTAAGCGGGGACCTGGGCCGGTGGCCCGTGTGGAGTGAGCGGTCAGACATGAAAAGAGTGGTCGAGTTCTGAAGGAACGAATCACATGGGCCTCAGATGAAGTGGGCAATCCTTGTGTGAAAGCTTTATTGCCTCTGGCCTCAAGGGCCTTTTCGAACAAAGATCACCCACGGCATCGGGTCGCTGGTTTCTTCCTGGAGTCGGGCTCATGTGAAGGTTCCCACTTGCTAAACCACTTGTAAAATGGCCATATTAGTGTGTGAATGGTGTGAGTGAGGAAACTACCTCTACCCCTGCTGGATCATGAAATTGCACAAAAACGTGACGACAAACCAATAACCGACGAAAAATATGTTGTCCTGAAAGTTGATTGGCACGCAGACTCCCACTCTTTGTGTACGCCACTCCCATGTCTGATGGGGTGGAGTGCGTGGGGATCGCAAGATCCAGCTAAAGGCGCAGAAAGGTTCCCCTCTTGGCGACGCCGAACAATCAATACAAAAAAAGAACTGCAACAAAGGAGGGGGTTCTGTGAACCAGAGTGATGCAGAACCGCTCTATCATTCTGGGGATAATGGAGGCAGGGAGTTCAGTATTCGCAATTCAATGGGCAGGACACGTAGAGCTAAGAGAGCAATGTGGAGTAATTCCTGGCGCAGGCAACGGACTGTTGTACTGCGCCATCATCGGGGTATAGAGGGTGGGTTAGAATCAATCGCACGCTCAAGTGTTGGGTGCCCACACATGGGGGTGGGGATCAAGAGGCCAGCAATCACGTTATGCTGAGTCTGATTTGGCTAAGTGCAGGTAGTCGGCATCTGAGAATTCGGCAGTCTTCCGCGGGATGTAGGCCGCAGGGAGTGGCTGTGGGACACTCCCCCTGCGCTTGCACTGCCCCACCCATTCGGTGAGGGTGGCAATCTCTTTTGTTGCACTGTCGCCGTCACCTTCGCTCAGCTTGCGCAGGGCTTCGTCATATTTGCCATCGTAGAGAAGAGACATCGCATCATTGAAGAGCATCAGGGGCTCAGGCTTGTGGCTCTCAACCAGGTACATCCACTCCTGTGGCCCGTTCTGCTTCGCACCCACGAGCTCGTAGATGAAGGCCTCACGACGGGGCATCAGGCGCACCTTCGCAAGCTTGCGGAGGGCAAAGCTGACTTGGGTATCCTGGGCGATGCTCGCATCGACGACACAGGGGATAGACCAGGCAGAACCCCAGCGCTCCAAGGTCCAGACAAATGTGCCAGCAGAACCGACCACGGTATACTTCTTAAGACCCTTGCAGCCGAAATTGCCGCAAAGTGCCCTCATCGTCACCGCAGCACAGTTGATGTCGACGTGCATGGACTCGCCAATGGGGCTCGCGGTGAGAGAAGTCATGCACTCCACAACATGCGCCCGATGAATGCTCGAGGAATAGATAGTGTTGAAGGAGGCATGCACCTTGTCACCCATGAATTCGTCAATAATGCCGCGGTGTCCGTTCACGCACGTCATGACCTTTTCCAGGTACATGGCATGGGTTGCAGTCACTTGACGGGGAGGGCGAGTCTTCGCCAGTGAGACGAAAGACTTCATGTTGGTAACGAGGATCGAGACAGGGCGCATCCGGGCACAGCTGCTGAACTGGTCACCGAGATCGGACATCATAATACGGGACGTCGAAGACGGGGGCTTACTGGAAGAGCCCTGCGACACAAGAGTAGTTGCTGCGCGCTGGGAGCGGATGCAGGTCGTGTCCTCATGTTCGCTTTCACTTTCCTTCAGAACACTCTGGGGCAGGTACTGCTTGTACTCGATGAGGTTCTTCACCATGGTGCTGAAGGACTCCTGCATGCTGCGGATCTCCGTCAGGTGGCTCGACACCCCGTCCTCGTGCCCCTCCACGTTCATGCAGGCCACGTCGTACATGTCCTGCCGCAGCTTCTCGAGCGGCAGCAGCGCCACCTTCAGCCCCACAGCCGCAAGCAGTGCCAGCCCCACGCTGATCGACACAGTCATCACGAGCGATAGGGTCGACGCACGGTCCGCCTTCCCCATGATATCCGACATCGGCACGCTGATTACCAGCAGTATCGTCAGGCCCTGCAGCTTGATCGGGTACGACACCACCACGTCATCGCTGTACTGGTACATCGAGCTCCCCACAGCCGCCGCCTCCACCGCCCCCCACTTCGAGCGCACCGCACCGACAGCACGCACTATCCTGGACTCCGACTCGGTCTTGTTGTAGTTCATGATGTTGATAGCATCGATGGTGTCGTACTCCGCCACACCTGTGTCCTGTGCCAGCTCCACGTCGGTCATGCTGCTGCCCACAAGCAGCCCGTCTGATGTCATCAGGAATGCAACCCCGTTGTCGGAAGGCTTCACGCCACGCATGAAGATGTTCATCAGATCAAGCCGGAAGTTGACACCAAATGACCCGACAAACGTTCCGTTGCGCATGACACCAATGCTCACCGCCATGCCAGGCCCTCCGTCAGAGTACAGGAACGGCGATGTCCACGTCGGCACGAGCTGGCGTGTGTACCATGGTCGCGGGCGCGGGTCGTACGGCCTGTGCACCACCAAGCCACGCCCAGGGGCCTTTTCGTAAATTGAGTCCTGCAAAATACCCGGCGCTGCCGAGGCGTTGCTCCCAATACGGTGAGAGGGGAAGTGGGCCACCTGGCGGTAGCAGTTGCGTGCGTCGTGAAGCGGGAAGCCACACGACTTGGCACAATGCGCCGCCGCCTCCGAAGAAGGGTCCGCACACGCCGAAGGTGTTGCAATCTGCGAGCAGTTCGCACCCCAGTCAGCTGCCTCGCAGCGTGCCCACTCGGGGAGATAATCGCCTGGCAACGCACAAATGTAGTGACGGTCAGTGACGACCCCCTCATCAGTGCGGAACCGAGGAAACACGCCGGCGAAGCGCCCAGACTCCGTCCCGACCATCAGCATCGATATCGAAGTTGTGTGCCGTCCCACGTTCCGCAGTAGGCTGTCGAAGAATATGTGAGGGGTGGGCCACTGCGCTTCGATGTCGATAAACCCCGTCGAGGCGAGCATCTGCAAGCTCTGCATCATGTCAGACCCAATGCCGAACTCCCCCATGACCGCGCTGATAGCCTGTGCTGCGGTGAGTGAGAGGCTGTGTTCCGCATGCTCGAGGATGGCGTCACGCGAGGCGACGTACGTGACAGACCACGACACCATCCCAACGCAGACGAGCGCAAGCCACACACCCAACACCAGCACAACTGTCACACGCAGGGTGCGCGCACACGCCACCAGAGTAGCCGCACAGATCGCAAGCGCCGTCACGCATAGCGGGACGGTGATCAGAACAACGTGCTGCTCCAACAAGTCGGTGGAGAAATGCTCCTTGAACTGCACCTCCTCTGTCACTGCGGCAACACGGCATATCAAACACAGGAGCAGAGCAGGGCCCCACATGCTGCACCTTGATAGAACCTGTCGGGTGGATGTGTGTTGAGCACCCCTCGTCCAGACTGACAGTGACTCAGTGAAACAATTCAGGGTCTGAGCTGGGTGGGTGGATGGGGCGGGGGACGGGTCGGTTTCTGGGACCCATGAATCGCCCACAGCAACATGGGGCGGGGTATGGGAGGACTGTGAGAGAATCGTTCAGAAGAAATGGCAATTTCAATTTTGAATCAAACTGTAAAATGTGGCTTTGTACAACAAAAGACAGGGCGCTGTTTGTGAGCCAAGCGGAAACCGTTGAAACCATTTGTCTTGTGAAAACACAGGAGCCGTGCAGTATCATCCGTGAATAGTTTGGTCGTATTTCCGAAAGGTAAACGAAAAAAAGATCTTCTTTGATCGCACGACACACACAGAAAATTTCGCCTGCGGAAGTGTTGGTGTGATTGGCAGGCGCAGAAGACTGTGTGTGGCAAGCACCTCGCACTTCCCCCATCGCTGCATTTTCCGCCTGACAAGTACCGTTGGGCAGGTGTATTTTTAATCCCCGGTCTTCCCAGCCAAAAATGGTGTCCCTCCTCCCCAGTGTGGGGCCCTTGGTCTTGGACCAAATAGGTTCCTTCCACGATTCCTCCCGCTCGCGCCATCCTCGGGTGCTGGAGGAAAACCCAAAAAAACGGCTTTCGGGACCGTTATTCCGACGATACCCCCTGATATGCCACAGCTGAAACAGCCCAACGACTTGCTGCGGTTACTAGACGGGCAGACACACGCTACACGGGGGGTCTGGGGGCGGAGCCCCCCGCCGGAGGCCACGGTAGCGAACATCTGTTCATTGTGGGCGGACAGATTCTGTGTGAGTTGGCTGCGTCCTCCTGAGGCTACTGGAGCTGTTGGATTCCCTGACCTGATGGGAATCGAAGGACTTGGGTACGAGATATCCACCACAGGGGGGTCTGGGGGGCGGATCCCCCCAGCCGCCGGAGGCCACGGTAGTGAACGTCTGGCTCTTGGCTGGAAAAAAACCAGATTTTGGCTGGAAAAAAACCGGTTTTTTGCTGGAAAAAAAACCTGGTTTTGGCTGGAAAAAACCCGGAAAAAGGGCGGATGCCAAAAAGACTCATCCTCATCCCCCACTAGAAATACACCTGGGGAGGGTGTCCTAAATTTAGGAAATTTTTGAAAAATTTGGAAAATTTTGGGGGATTTTTTGAAAAAATGGCAAAAAAAAGGGTGTGGGGAGTTGGGTCCAGTTTAGCAAAGTCCGTGTATTTGGACGCGGCCCCTCAGATAAGGAAGCCGCGTCTCAGGTGCAGGATGTGGGGTGTTGTCGATTTTTCAGGGTTCGACATTCTCGGGCTGGACGGAGAGAAACGGTGGGTGCAACTCTGATCAGAAAAAACTTCAACCGAAAAAACGGGGTGTAGCTCCCTGACTGACGAGCAGCGGGAGGTGGCGAAGAGAAGCTCCTCATGCGTGGCGGCCTCCCTCGTTCGCGGCGGGTGAGGCATGCGGGGGTACGAGAGCGGCACCCGCCTGAGTTCTTTATGGAACCCACAAACCTGGGTGGCCTCACGGATGTGAGGTTGGAAATGCTCCGGGAGACAGCCGATGGCGCCTCAACGCCACAGGCTATCGTTGCCGGCTTGGTGCCCATATGGTGCAAGATGAGCGGGGGAATCCGCGAACTTCGGGAACTTCGGGAACTATCAGGTAGTTTGAACGCTGAAGACTGCCCCGCCAGGCTGAATGGGAGTCACAACGCGATGAGGAACAAGGATCAGCAGCGCCCTTTGCGGCAAACACAGGGCAGCTCTCCCTGAGCAGCTGGGAATGAAACGGGACGGAACTAACGAGCAGCAGCGAAAATATTGCAGAGCACCAGTAACCACAACGAGTCCATGACACAAGTGGAACTGCAGACACGGGGCAGCCAAGAAACCGACGCAGTCGCAGGAGACCACCTCCACTGTCAGAACGAGCAGAACTGAGAGACACTCAATGGGATGGAGCGGAATCACTGGAACGGGGACACACTGATGGCACACAGGACAGACAGACAGAAGTCAGAGTGAAACGGTTGTACAAAGGGCTCGGCTTTACCGACGTCCTTGGAAAAATTTTTGGGGTGTTTTTGGGAGAAAAACCGGGCAACCTGGGCCCTTTGGGACCACACAGGCCAGGAAAGGCCAAAATTTTCGATTTTTTCGGAAATTTTTCGGTTTTTCAGAGTGTGGCAGACCAACGATTTCTTAAGCTACAGTTTCTGTACTTCATTGTTTCTGTACTTCATTGGTTGCGTAACGCGGCTGGTGGGGTACGGGGCTGTCCCCACACCGCAGAGGCTCGGCTCCCCACCGACCACAAACGACACAAAAGCGAGGCATCACCATCTCAGCCTGCCATCCGCTTCCGCCCCACCCCCCCCCCCCCTCCCCAATTTTCGTGTTTGTCTTACTCAACAACCCCCTCCCCAAGCTCGGTAACTGCCCGGTGAATATCTTCACAACGGGAAGGTACAAACCGAGCCAATAGATTTCCCCGTTCCCCACTTTTCAAAACCCAACAAACATCGAAAAAAAACCCTCCCTCACCCCCCCCATCCCCCCCACCCCGGCGGATGACGATGCTGGGACTTCTCGCGGCGGTGATAGCGGCGTGCTGGGCGGCAGTGACAGCGGCGAGCTGGGCCAAGCCGGCCAGAAGAAGGCGACGCGGGCGATGGCGGGCGAGAAGGAGGGGGCGGCTGACGGCCCTCCTGGGGCGGCGGAGCAGGCGAGCGGGCCGAGTGGTACCGTGCGCCGTCCTCTTAGCAGGGCGAAACGATGCGCATAGAGCCCGTCAGTGGCTCCGGGCCCGGTCCCTGGGTGCGCACCCAGAAACGCGTGGGGGAACCCACAGGCGCGTGGTCGACAGCCACGCCCGCGGTTTACCGCGAAGCCAGTCTTCGACTGGGAGAGCAGATCGGCGCGCGACCCGGGGCACCCCGACCGGTGCCCCCACAGCAGATAGGGAGGGAGGGGTCGTGGGGGCCGGGCCTTTCCCCTCGGGTGTCTCTTCCTGTTGTGCTGTCTTCCCCGAGTTTCTCCTCTCGCTCCCTGTCTACCTTGTCCCCTTCCGTCCACCCATCCCCCGCCCCACCCCACCCTCACCCCCTCCCCCACCCCCCACCTCACCCCCCCCGCCCCCCCCGCCGGGTGCATCGACACGGGGCATCCTCCGCTGGGGCGCAGCGTTGAGGTGGGTGGTGAGGAAGTGTGGCGAGTGGAAGGGGCCACGCACGCCCCTCCTTTTTATAAAAACGGGTGTACAGATAGTATGGCGAGCAAGGGGGATGCCGTCATGGGCGTGGGGGCCGGGAGGCCAAGAGGGACAGGTCGCGGTGCGGGGGAGCGGGGCGGAGCCGGTGCACCTCCTTCCCGGGGACCTCAGGGGCGGTGCGGAAGAGGATAGCGCGAGGGATGGGCGGGACTGGGCTGATGTTGATTCGACACTGCGCCTGCTGCACGCCTCCCGCATCCCCAATTCCGCCACGGGGGATTGCGGGTACTGGGCCCTGGGTTTCGAGGCTGAAGTGATCGGGGCGCGTCGAGCTGACCTCGCCAAGTCGGCCAAGTCGCGACCGGAACTGGTGGCATTTTTCGGGGGGGCCAAGGAGGCTTTCCTGGCATATGCCAACGCGATCGGAGAGGACGGGTGGATGGACCACCTCACCCTGCAACTGGCGGCGCGGCTCTGGGACCTGCATATAGTGGTCATTCAACCGGGTGCTCATCGAGTCGTGGCGATCCGCCCCCGTAGTGTGAAGGATAGAGACCTCCTCAAGCGCACCCGGGTGATTGCTTTAGCTGGGGACCACTACGAACAAGTGGACATCCCAAGGGGCCAACTGCTAGACCTCATCAGGATGGCGCACCCCGCTTTCCTCACCACGGAGTCTGTAGGGGAGCAGGTTATCACCACGCCGGAGGGCATGGACGCAGCTACGGTGGAGGCAAAGTTGGTGCAAAGGGCCACGGACAAGGTGTACTGCCCGCACGACAGCTGTCGCACCTCCCTTATGCAATGTGGCGTGCCTATCCTCCGGGGGTCCATGCTGGGGCACCTGAACAAGCACGCAGCCAGGGGTGAAACGGTGACCCCCAGTGTCCTGCGCGCCATCGGGTATCGGGAGTGTGTTCGCTGCGAGAACGTCATCGCGCTCAAGTACACAGCGTGTTTGGCTTGTCGGCACAGACTCGAGCCGGAACCCGAAGCAGTGCCGGCGGGGGAAGGGGTGCAGGCAAAAGCCCTCCCAGGGCTCGAAGCAGTGAGAGCGGAGCACATCAAGGTGTGGGAATCCGTGCCGCACCACCTCGTCGCATCATGGACGCGGACGTTTGCCGGTCTACTCCGGGAGGTGGCGGCCCACAACACAGTGCAGGCATGGACAGCGCTGCTGCTGGCCCCGTCAGTCCTGCTACGGGGGGCGCGGATGGGGGACAGGATGGAGGGGACCATCAGGGACAGGCTGAGGACTTTCGATCGCTGGGCGAAGGGGGACTTCAACCTGCTGTGGGTAGAAGCGTGCGAGAAGAAGGCGCAGCCGCCAAAAGTGGGGGGGCCCCCGCGCCCTGGCGAAATGGAAAGGCGTGTCGCGAAGTATGCACGGCAGAATCGCATGTCCGCGGCACACAAGAGCCTCATCCCTGAGGTGGTGGCGGAGAACACAGACAGCACGCGTGCAGCCCTTGAATCGAAACACCCGACCGGAGTTCCACCGCATGCGCGCGAACCAGCCCCTGCCACGTGCCGGCCTTTCACCCCGGCCGAAGTGATGAGTGCACTCAAGACCTTCCCTAATGGGTCGGCCGGGGGTCAAGTGGGGCTACGCCCGGATCACGTCCGCCAGGCAGTTGAGTGTAAAGACGCGGCAGGGGCGAAGCCGTTGGCGTGGCTCACACAGGTGGTGAACCTGATGGCGTCAGGCAGGGCTCCGCAGGAGATCATGCCGATCCTGGCAGGCGCCAAGCTCACCGCTTTGAAGAAGAGCGACGGTGATGTGCGACCGATAGCGTGCGGTGAGACTCTGAGGAGGCTAACCGCCAAGCTGCTCTCCACTCGCCATAAAGACGCAGCACGGCGCATCCTGATGAAAGGGAAGCAGGTGGGCGTCGCAGTTCAACGGGGACTCGAGGCGGGTGTAGCGGTGGTGGCACAGTGGGCGGAGCGCGCCAAGGCGACAGCCGCAGGTGGTGGGCCCCGGGATGCTGTCGTTCTTAAAATCGATTTCAAGAACGCGTTCAACTCTGTCCACCGGGAGGCGTTCCTAGAGGTGGTTGAACGAGACATCCCGGGCCTCCTCCCTTTCGCACAGTGGTGCTACGGGTCCCCCTCCACACTATCGTACAGTGGGCACGTCTTCCAGTCCACGTGTGGAGTTCAGCAGGGGGACCCCCTCGGACCACTTCTTTTCTCCCTAGCCATTAAAGAGCTAGCTGAGATGCTGGTCGGGCACTTCGCAGGGTGTGGAGGTAGTGTCTTCTACCTGGACGACGGCGTGCTGATGGGGCCAGCGGGAGTCGTGAAGGAGGCGCTGGATTTCGTGGTGAAGTGGAGCAAGGAGAAGGGGTTGGAGGTCAAGCTGGACAAGTGTGAGCTTATCGACCTCAACCGCCTCTCGAAGACCGAGCTTGAAGCGCAAGGGTTCCTTCTTCGCCTCCCTGATGAGACTGACAAGCCGGGAGTGGTGTACCGTGAGGGGGGCGATTTCACCCTCCTGGGCACGCCCATAGGGTCGCGAGAGTTCTGCGAGCGCTACATGGACGAGAAGCTGGCTGAATTCGCGCCTTACCTTGAGGCGTTGGCGACGCTCGAAGACAGGCAAGTGGCCCTTGCTCTCCTCCGGCATTGCGAGGGTTTCGCGCGCCTGGTGTTCTACATGCGTGCACTGGGACATAGGGGTGCGACGGAATACCTGGCGAAGAGCGATGCGGCGGTCGAGAAGTGCCTGACTCGTATCCTCTGCCTGGCGGACGACACTCTCCCGGACGACGCCATGCGACAGGCGACGCTGCCGGTCCGGGTGGGTGGGCTCGGTATACGCCGTTCTACGGAGCACTGGCACGCCGCAGCGATGGCTTCCATGCAGAACGGGTATCTGTTATGTCGGGAGTTGGACAAGGAGTTCACCTGGGATACGGCGGCGTGGCACACCCTGAGCTCGGCCTACAACAACGACGTGAGCGAGGGGGATGCTGTGGATTCGGAGTCCCGCCCCACGGAGATGGTGAAACAGAAGGACCTCTCCCTGGCCATCATCGACGTTCACCACCGAGACTTGCACGAGCGGGCAGACGCCAGTGACAGAGCCAGGTACCGGTCCCTGTCACTCCCTCATGCAGGGGCCACGTATGCGGGCAAGCTGACGGAAGAGACGCGTGTCGGGGGAGAGGAAATAGTTGTGGTGACGCGGCACAGGCTGGGCATCTCCCTCTTCGAGCCAGACGCCAAGTGCGGCAGGTGTGGGCAAGAGATGGACACGCACGGCACCCACGCGCTGAACTGTAGGGTGGGGGGTGGGCCCACTCGGCGTCACGATGTCGTGCGGGACAGCCTGTACAGGCTCGCGGTGGAAGCGGGTACGAGCCCCGAGATGGAGACGCTCCACATCCTTCCGGACTCCGAGGAGCGCCCCGGGGACATTGTCACTCGCCGGGTGTGGCCGCGGGTCATCGACGTGACGATCCGCAATCCCCTCGCGGCTTCCGTGGTCCAAGCTGCTGCGAGGTTTACTGGAGCGGCGGCGGCAGCGGGGGAGGCAGAGAAGAACAGGAGGTATCGTGATCCCTGCAGGAGATCTGGCCAGATTTTCGCGGCCTTTGCGATGGAGGCTTTCGGGGGTCTGGGGCCGTCGGCGCACCAGGTTTTCGGCAAGCTGGGCCGCCTAGCAGCAGAACGGACGGGGCGAAGCAGGGTTCTGGTCACCCAGAGCCACGCCACCAGAGTGAGTAGCGCGTACAGCCACATCCTGGGTCGAACACTCCTTGAATGCGGCCCCATATCACCAGCAGCAGTGAGCCGGACGGCGTTGGCTACAGAGGCCGCGGCCCCCCTGAACCCGGACCACTTCATGCGGTTCTCGGTTGACTCGCGTGGGGAGGGGGAGGTGTTCATTGACCCTGATGAGGAGCGCCCTGTGCCCCAGGCGGACCCGGTCCCTCGGGCAGAGGCAGCACCGACATCTCCGTCCCCCTCTGTCGTCATCGAAAAGTGGAGAGACAAGCGAGGAGGGGCGCGAGTGGCTATTGAGGACCTGGCAGAGGGGCTTGGTAATGCTCTTACGATGCCAGAACAGGTCGCCGCCCTGGGTGGGTCAGTGGCGGAGGGGGCCCCAGCAACGTGGGTGGTGGCGGTGACGGCCGCGGCGTGTGACCTGGGGTTTGACATCGACGCTGACAAGCTTCTGCGCCTGGCGGTGGTGTGCGTCCGTCGAGCGCCCACACTCCGTCTGCTCCTCTCAGACCCCGACGAGTGGGCGGGGCGTATGCTGGCTTCCGGGGGTGGCGAAGACGTGGACCAGGTGGCCCTCCGTGGGGTGGCGGTGGCCCTCGACGTCCACGCTGTGGTTTTTAGAGACAACCTCCCCCCTCTTCTCGTGGCCCCAGGTGAACCATGCCAAGCGCTTTTTGTGGGCGGCGTGGACGGGGGGTTCAAGCCGGTCACGGTGCCGGACCAGGTGGTGGAACAGGTCACATACACGAAGTGTGTGGAGGTCGAGGTGCCGCAGGGCCCGGTTATCCCGGGGCGCGTGGATGTGTCGGGGTCACCGGGTTGCTGTCAGTTCTGTGCGTCGCTCTTCACCACGGCCGTGCACCATGGGGAGTGTGGTCACTGCTCGAGGATGGTGTGCCCGACCTGCTGTGAGCTGGGCGAAGACGACACCAGGTGCGTCTGCACGCCACTACCTCTGCCACGCGAGGACCAAGGGGTGGCCCCTCATCCGCCGGGGCAAGCGGAGCCCCCTCCTCCGCCCCCGGCGAGCACCGCACTGACAAAGGCTTTGCTGGAGGGCCGGGCCCCAGGGGGAGGGGACGGTCTGTCCAGGCTGCAACGGTCTTTGGGGATGCAGGAGTGCACGGGGTTCCGTTTCACACCAGGCGACTGCTTCTTCGATGCGGCGGCTTTCATTATGGGAGGCTCGGCGGCGGGCATGCGGAGGCTAGCCGTCCAGGCGGTGCTACGTGACCCAGGCCTTTGTGCTCGGGCCGAGCCGAACAGCGAGTCCTGGGCTGCGGCCATGCGAGTCGAGGGTAGCCGGGACGAGGCTTCTTGGGCGGACCAGGTAGCAGTACATGGACTTGCGCTGGGGTCGGGGTGGGCTGTGGTGGTCCTATCTGATCAAGCGCCCCCCACGGTCCACCGCCCCCGGGTGAAGCCTTTCGTCGGAGTGCTTGGAGTCAAGCATCAGGGAAAGCACTACACCCCCCTTTTGGTGCCCCCACCTCTGGCGGAGGCAGTGTCTGCCCTCGCCCCCTCGCCGGTGTTGGGGCGGACTGGCTGTCCAGGGGGGGAGCAGGGCCTCCCCATGTGCCAGGTGCCGTCCCAGCCGTCGCGCCGCCGCTTTTACTGTGCCCGCTGTGCAGAGGCGGTGGATACCGCAGTCGAACACTGGCGTTGTTTCGGTTGCGATTGCAGGGCGTGTGGGGAATGCGTGGAGCAGGGGGAGACCTGTATGGATCTGGGGCCTCGGGACGCGGAGGAGCCGCCTGCGAGGGTCCCGCAGCCGCAGGACCAGGGTGATCCCCCTCGACGAGAAGGTGATCCCCCTCCTGCACCCACCGGCGCCCCGGCCACCGGCCGCTCCGACCCGACCGCCACCGAGGAAGGCTCCAACCCTGCGCAAGCACCAGCCACCTCGATGTCGTCGCAGCCGAAGCGGAAGCGGGAGTCGGCATCGCCGCAGCGTGGTCAGGAGATGGATGAGGACGACGGGGCCACGACGGTGGGGGAGTGGGAGGAGCAGTTCTGCCCCGACGTGCACCGACCGCAGGAGGAGCAGGAGGCGGCGCTCCGGGCCATTCAGGCTTGGTGGGCCGAGTTGGGGGATGACAAGGCCTCACAGGCGGAGGCGTACAACGTGGTCTGTTGTCGTCTGAGGGCGCGGGCAGGCAAGCGGGCGCGGGCGAGCCGGCCAGGGGCGCGGGGGTCTTCGCAGCGGAGTTCCCAGGGGTCCCAGAGCCAGGGGAGTAGGGCCGCCAGGGGAGCGAGATAGCCGTAGGTCGGCTCCCCCCCCCCTACCCCCCTCTTTCCTTTCGCCCCTCCCCCCCCCCCCTCCCGTTCCCCACCCCCGTGCCCCCTTCCCCTTTCTTCCGGTGAATGCGCCAGCGGAGTCGGTCCACGCCCTCGCTGTCAGTCGCTTTCGCCTCTCCCCCCCTGCCCCCCCCCCCCTTTACCTCGCCCCCTTTTCCCCTCACCAGCGGGCTGCCCCTTGTGAATGGTAGATTTGCCTACAGCCCCTTGTTCATGCCGCCAGCACGGAGCCCCACGCAGCTCAACCCCGGCCAGTGCGCGGTTTGTTTGCCCTAGAGCTTTGTTGTTTGTGTAGTTCATGTTACAGTGCTAAGAGCCCGTAGAAGCAAAAGTAGAACCTGCTGCGCTAGCCCCACCAAGCAGCCACAGTACGACAGGACGCGCGCAGGCACCGGGCCCCCTCTCCTAAAAAAAAAGTGTGGCAGTCCGCAGATACAGATTTTCGGGTCGGAAAAAAAAATTTTTTTCGACCCAAAAAAATCGGATTTTTTCGGGGAGGGTCTCCGGTGGCCCCCCCTGGATTTCCTGTTTTTTCCCGATTTTTCCTGATTTTCGGATTTTGCTCGAAATTTGCCCTTGTGTCAACCAGTGGCAAAACTTTCGGAAAATCGGGAAAAATCAGGAAAATCCGGAGTACCGGACACCCTCCTGGGCTCTTGGCTGGAAAAAAAACCAGATTTTGGCTGGGAAAAAACCGGAACAAGGGCGGGATGCCCGGAGGACTCATCCTCATCCCCCCACTAGAAATACACCTGCCGTTGGGGGAACAAACAAAAGAAAAGAACAGAAGGGGAGGGAAGCACCGTCGAGAAATCCGTACCAAAAAGCTGCTCGGAACACGGCAAAGAATGGTTCAAATTGAAGTAAAGTACATGTAATGACCACGACAATAGATAAAAAAATGGTCACGCACTTGCCACCACGTTCCTGATGACGCCGCAACGGACACAACGCTTTCACTCGCTGACTCACTTGCGCAGACTAATTGCAGGGCCATGTGCACGGAAGTGCACGTTATCCACGTATACCGGCTGTGTGTCTTTCATTGCGCCCATTACTGTCCCCAGCTGAGGCGCGCGTCCGACGACTCCACACGTGCGTACACGCTGAAGCGGCGCGGCTGCATCGTCGCGAAGGTGAAGTACGAAGACGGGCCCGCCTTCTGGATCATCATCGACCCGCGCCCGTAGCGCTTCGTGCGCGTGCTCACCTGCACGTGCGACCCCGCAGAGCGCAGGTCCCTGTCGGAGTTGAACCCGAACGTCTTCGACCTGCGGCACTGGCTGCCTCCCGTCGGCGGCTGCGGCCGCGGCGCGGGTGTGGGGCGGGGCCCAGGTGCAGGAGTGCGGCGCGGCGGCGACGGCGGCGAAGGCGTCCTGCGGGGTGTAGGTGCCGGCGTGCGGCGCGGCGGCGATGGCGGCGAAGGCGTGCGGCGCGGAGGCACAGGCGTCGGGCGCGGCGTGGGTGCGGGCGGCGCACGTGTCGGCGCAGGCGGCGACGGGCCGCTGCCCGCCACGCGCACGCTCACGGAGCAGGTCGACGCGGGACCGTCCGACCCGGTGAAGGTGGTGCTCAGGGTGTAGGTCTGCCCCGCCATCGCACGTGTCGGGGTGAACCTCACATTGGCGAAGCCCGTGTCGCGCAGGCTCGCACCGTCGGCCATCGCGAACCTCACCTGCCCCGACGGGGCGGTCGTCCTGCCGTACGACACACGCATGGACCGCGACGCGTCGTACACCGCGTTGAAGTCGACCGAGAACGTGTCCGACGGCTGCACCACGTGTGTTGTCCGTGCATCCACCGACGGCAGGCACCGCGGGGCAGAGAACGTTGCAGAGCAGTCGTTGTACATGAACTGGATGGCAGCTACGTCCCCGCTGCTGAGGGCCCTGCGCTGCCCGATCGGCTCCGGCGCAATGATGGTCGGCTGCCGCCCGATGCGGAACCCGTTCGCCCCGTAGTGCATGATGGACCCGTAGTCGTACTTCCCCATGTCACGCGCCCGGGCCCCGTTCTGCCGGAAGTTGTGCTCCATCCCTCTGCGGATCTGCGAAAAGTCGACCTTCACGAACTCGTCACGGTCCTTGCGCGTCTGTTCGTGTGAGAGACCAAGCGAATGCCCTATCTCATGTACGGTGTTCCCCGTGCTGCACCCGCTCGCCAGAGAGATGGAGTTGACCCCAGAGCTGCGCTTCCCGATGGGTGAGCTGCACCCGCCACCGGCGTAGAACCGCATGTACGGCCGCGGGCACGACGACTCGCTGCGGCACTTGTTGAAGCGGAAGCACGTCTTCTCCTCCCACTGCCGCACCGCCCCAGAGATGCGCGCGTCGTTGCTGCTGATGGACGACGCCACCACGTAGTTCACGGGCTTCCCTGGCGGGAACAGCTGCGAGGCGCTTGTCAGCGACGTCGCCCCGAGGACCTTTCCGTCACGCGTCTGCTCCACCTGCACGTCCCCCTCCACCACCGCGAAGTCGTAGTCCCAGTCGGGCCGTGCAGCCGCCCCGACACACAGCCCTGCGGCCGCGACCGCATGCAGCCAACACACGCCAGCCCGCATCGTGCGAATAACGAATAAAGAGCAAAAGGGCAAAACACACCACAAGGCTGGTGCAAGAAAATCTGGGTGAGGGTGGTGAGGTGGTGATGTGCACGCTCACCTGCTGGGATGGGACAGCAGGTGTGTGCATGGCAAGGGCTGTGTGGTTGCAACAGCATGGCACAGTGCACAACACAGCAAGGGAGTAGGGCAGTGAGGGCGGGGGTCACCTGCTGGCTTGTTATCAACACATCGTCATTACTCTACCACCCACCACCACTGCCACCGCCTGCAGGCATCCGGCACGGCTGGCCGTGACGAGCACAAGCCTCATCCTGTAGCCGCACCTGCTTGCAGTGGCACTGGAGCACCTCCCACTGCACTGCACTGCACCCACCCCCTCCTACCGCACCACGCAGCACGCCTCTGCGGCACGCTGCACCACCACACGCCACCCCGCCACACACACCCTCACAGCGTGCATGCAGACCGCCTCTCACGAGGCACTGCCGCATCGCCTACACGCGTCAGCACAATCACTTCCCAGGGAACTGCGCGTTCTTCTGCTGCTCGAGCAGCTCCTGGAACTTCTGCTTGAAGTGCGCCGAGTGGTCGCGCATCTTCTTGTTGAACTTGTCGGTGTGCTCCTTGATCATCTTCTCGAACTTGTCGTAGTGCTCCTTCATCTCGGGCGACAGCGTGCTCTCGTCAGGCTTGTCAGCGAAGAACTTCTTGTTCTGCTCCTCCATCTTCTTGCCGAACTCCGCATCGAGGCGGTCCAGCTTGTCGGAGAACTCCTGGTACGTCGTGCACATCTTGCTGTGTCTACACAATAAGGCTCTGCGGTGTGTGGCGTGTCGGGTGCACTACATCCCCGCCCAGGCTCTCTGCTAGCAACCCACCTGCAACTGGGGGCGGGGGCCGGGGGGACGGGAGGCACCTCACAACCTGATCCACCATAAGGCCGGCTCCCCTGTGCACTGCATGCTTCGTCATGTCACAGTCCCGCTGACCTGGCGCCACAAGGCCCTCAGGGCCTTGCTGAGAGAGAAGCCAAGGGATGGCAGACAAGGGAGTCGAGATGGTTTGAAAGTGTACAACCGGCACAGCAATGGCAGGGCACCAAGCAAGAGAACAGCAGAGGCGGGATGGGGGTGCACACCGAGGGGGAGGGGGGCTTCGCCCAGACGTGCAGTAAAGTGAGAAGGGGTGGGCTGGTGTGGCTCAGAAATAACGGCTGCACATAAAGTGACACGGGGCGAAGGCGCGTTTGGCGCCGCATTGAGCTCATCAGGCAAAGAAAAGGTATTGGTGGCCACACCACGCACCGGCACAGCAGTAGGCCACGCGGCTCGGCAGCAAGAGAGGGAGGCAATCACCCCAAACCCAACACGGTGGACTCCACCGGGGGGGGGGGGGGGGTTAGGGGGGGTCATATGCCTCTTTAAAAAGCGAGTAAAATGGGAAATTTCAACAATGCCGAAAATCGAACTTCTGTGTGCCGTTACACACCACAACACCCCCAGAGGGTCCCATACACGGTGGACTCCAGCGGGGGTAGGGTAACCCTTTTCGGGAGTCTCAACTAGGGGGAGTCCAACTCCCGCTAGCGGGAGTATAGACTCCCGCTAGCGGGAGTCTATACTCCCACTAGGGGGAGTCTGACTCCCCCTAGCGGGAGTCTTTTCACCTATTTTCACTCATTTTTCCCATGATACCTATGCAATGTGGCACTCGTCACTGAAGTACAGCCACACCAAACGAAACGGACGTTTCCACCCATCCCAGCTCGCAGACCTGATTCACAAAAATGGGGAAGACGACAACGAAGCCGGCAGCGAAGCCGGCGGCAAAGTCGATTAAGAAGAAGAAGAGCGCAGAGAGTCCCGAGGCTGCGGAGGCGACGAACATTGTGCATGATTTTTGCACGGCCTTCCCTGTTAAAAAAGGGGGCAGTGTGCTGACACTGGGATCCATTAGAAGGCTCCTAGCAACGGTGTTGAGCAAGGAGCTCCACCAGCACAGCACCCAGGTGGCCAACGCAATCATCGCCATGTCTTCCCTGACATGGATAAGTTCGCTGTCAGGGAAGTCGCAACGATGCGGAAGGAGGGCGCTCTCCGTCATATACAAGGTGGAGGCGAAGTATGGCAAGGTGCAGGATACAAACGTGTCGTCGGGGGCAGCCTGAAGCCGCGAATGATCGCGACACGGGCGAACGGCTTGGCACCGTGGGTCTGGATAGATGCTGGAGTTCGGCCGGGTGAAACCGGAAGTCGCAGCAAAATTTGCCCCCCCAGATTTCTTCCTCAAACCCACCCGTGGGCTGATCCGGCCTTGCACGGTGGACTCCAGCGGGGGTAGGGTACCACTACCGGGTTTAACCCTTTTCGGGAGTCTCAACTAGGGGGAGTCCAACTCCCGCTAGCGGGAGTATAGATCAGCAGTGGGCAACAATGAGGCGATGCGGGGGGCGAGGGCACCGATGCTCACTGTGCGACATCCCAGAAGAACGCTGGTATCAACAGGTGCATCGATACCCGCACCTGACTCTCTCTGAGATGAAAGAGGCTGGCTACCCCTCCCTCTTGGCAGGTGTGATTCCCAATGCCCGCTACGTCACCCCAGCACTCCATGACTGCAAGGGGCTCGCCATGCGGCTGATCAGGGTACTGGATGACAGGGGTGGAGCTTGGGGGTTTTTTCGGGTCAGCTGACCTGATTTTCTGCAGGCCCTCACAAAAAATCAGGTCAGGGGTAAAAAGAAAAAAAAATATAGATTTTCGGGAAACCGGAAAAGTTGGCTCCTCGCCTTGGGGCCTCAAGGTGACCAGGAGGCGTTTCGTGAGCAAAGTGACCCCAGCGACATGAGCACAGGCCTCAAACAGTCACAATAGAGGACAAATGAAGCTGCCCAACCCGTACCGTGCAACAGACGTTTACTACCGTGGCCTCCGGTGGCTGGGGGGCTCCGCCCCCCAGACCCCCCTGTGGCATGTGCCTGTCTTGTACCCAAGCCCTTTACATCAGGGAATCTCAGTATCCTCAGGAGGACGCAGCCAACTCACACAGAATCCGTACGCCCGCAAGTCACAGATGTTCACTACCGTGGCCTCCGGCGGCTGGGAGCTCCGCCTCCCAGACCCCCCCTACGGCATGTGTTTGTCTTGTAACCAAGTCCTTGCGCGTCCGGGGCTGCATATCGGTTCCGGTACCTCGCGGGAGGCTGGGCCCGAGCACTGATCTCTGAGACGAACCGGGGGGGAACCCATAAGAAAAAATTGGCTGACCCGATCTGACCCGATCCAGCCCGCAACCCCATATTTCAAGCTCCACCCCTGCTGGATGAGACAACAAAAAAATATTCGACAAGACCTGTACAAACCTTGCACTGAATGTGTCGCAGCATGGGACAGGTGCTCAGTTCCGGAAGGTCGTGCTTGCCTGTCACAGGACACACCTACAAGGGCTTGTTCCGCTACCTCTTTGTCTCCCTTGCAGACCTCATGCATTTCCGGTATGCAGACATCCCCTGGCGCTTCTGGGGATGCAAGGATGAGTCAGCCCGGATTCCCTTCTTGCGTGCTCGGATCTCAGGGCATATATTTCACTGGTTGATGGAGCATGCCGAAAAGGGATCAACGCGCAATGCCTACGTACACAGTCTCCATCATTGGTGGGCTCCAGAAGATGCAGTGCCTCTGCAGAACAACGACGAATTTGAAGAAGCAGAGAACGGACATCGCAAGAAAGATGCCGTTACAATCGCCAGCTCCGCAACTTACGAGAGAGATCTTGCGATGGCAGAAGAGAAGCGGCGCGCATCGGGCATGCCTTGGAAGGTTGCGCACCTGTCGCAGGACGGGATCCTCGGGTATAGAGAAGTCATCCTGTGTCCGTGTCTGCACACCCGACACGCTCATAGATTGGCTGTGTATGTTCTTTGCACACAGTTGACACAGCTGCAGAAGGGGTTTGTGCACTGCAACACACAGGACTTCGTTGAACCCATCAGCGCGCCCTACTTCCTATTCCGGTTCCCCGAAGGACACCGCAAATTATCGCTCTGCTTGTGCAAAATGCCAATCCCGCTGGGGGCGACTTTCACACCATTCGTGTCATCCGAGGCGACTTTGAGCACGCTTGACCAACGCGCACAGCAGGAGGGGGATGACAGTTCTGACGAAGAAGATGAGGCCTGCAGGATGGCTTGTCTTGCCCAAGGTGTAACACAACTACGACAGGCGATGGCCGCACTTTGACACCTCAAATTCTAACCGCTCACCTCCGCAGGTGTAGCCGCTACCAGGAGGATAGGTAGGTAGTCCAGAGTCCGGGGAAACTGACAGAAGCAAAACAAGCCCCTCCCCATCCCTCTTCCACCATGATTTTACCCCCCACGCCAGTAGACTGTAACTATATCATGGGAAAAATGGATGAAAATAGGTGAAAAGACTCCCGCTAGGGGGAGTCAGACTCCCCCTAGCGGGAGTATAGACTCCCGCTAGCGGGAGTCTGGACTCCCGCTAGCGGGAGTCTTTGACACCCGCTCAGACTCCCGCTCCCAGACTCCCGCTAGGGCCGCTGGAGTCCACCGTGTATGCGCTGTATCTGCAAAATTCTGACATTTGTCCGTGATTTGTCACTTTTATTGCGTGATGTGAAAAAAGTGCCCATGAGTGGTACCTGTGGGCACTTTTGCCACTACCACAACCAACACATTCCTGCAATGGATGTGTCCGCAGGGGGGTAGGCAGGTGTGAAATCAACGCAGATTACACATATTGGAGAGGAACTGTCAGAGAAGTCCGATTGTTGCGGTCGGTGTCGTCATATGCTATAACTCTGTTGGCAGCCTGCCTGAAGGCTGCCACAACCCCGGCCGCTGGCTGCCACCACCACAAAATCAGGTACCATCTCGATACTTCAGGCTACATGTATCAGAGCACATTCAAAAACTTACCCGATGATGTTTCCCTGATGCCTGCGACCAACAATTTTGTCAAGGGATCCACTCTCGTATGATCCGGGCTACAGTAGCCCACTGAAAACCTCTACCACAGCGATGGTACCGTGCCAACACAATCAGCAGGGTCTGATAACAATGTCCCCCTTGTCCTGAGACAGGAACAGATAGATGTGTGTTCCCAAGAGGACAGGCAGCCGAAGATGCTGCGTGCAAGGCACATGGTTCTCGCAGCTGCAGCAATAAGGTCGAGCGATGAAAGACCCTCTCACGAGCCTCAAATCAGTAGCCAGGAGGGAGTGCCCATTACAGCAGGTGAGGAGGGCTGGCGTTATTCGGGAGCTTGGAGAATCGCGCGATTGACCCCTCTTTCACCATCCACACCTCCCAGTCAGTCCCCTCCATCCCAGAGGCATGCAGCAAGCGTGTTCTCACCAGGAAAAATATGACGGTTCATGTCCTAGCCACCCCAGAATGGGGCCCAGGTACCACTCAGGGGCACATTTTTCCGGATCACATCTGAGCGACCCAGAGAGGGTCGTCCAGGCTGTGGGATGCCCTGGGGGGTGTTTCTGGGGCGATATGGGTGACTTTTTAGCCTCGATACCATGCTGGGGGGTCCGATTGGGGCATCTTAAAATTTTCCATTTTACTCGCGCATATGACCCCCCCTACTGGGGGGGGCTAAATACAAGGGGGTGGCCGAATAGAAGGGGGGGGTCTGAAAATTCGAAATCTGGAAAATTTTAGGCCGAATACAAGGGGGGGGGGGTCTTGTATTCGGCGGTCCATGAATTTTGGCCAATTTTCAAATTTTCAGCCTGTTGTTTTCAGCCAATAATCCCTTTTTCAGTCAGGGAAAATGGGTGGGTTGGTGGGGATGGGTCGGGACTGGCCAGATAGCTGAGAGCAGCGCACGAGCGGAAGGTTTTTGAGGCCCCAAACCCCCAGGCTCCCTCCACCTGGCCTACCCAGGCCCCACTGCTGCCATGCCACACACATTCCACATTCCACACACCACATCAACACGCAGGCCACTTTCGACCAACTCGCCCCCACCCGTTTCTACTTTTAAGCACTCACTCGTACCACTCGCACGCGCCATGGCACACCTATATGCCATACTGCTGGCCATATGGATTTGGACCATGCTCTTCCATGGCCTGTCCGCCCCGCCCCCTCCCATTATTATAACAAGACGACCCACGAGGGGGAGGAGGATGGTGGGGAGGAGCAGGAGGGCGCGGCGGTGTGTTTTCCGCCACGCGCGCGCTGCCATCAGGCAGCGAAGGAGGAGGGGGCTGTGCACCCCCACGCCTGCAGAGCAGCATGGTGGTGGGAGCGGGCCTGCACCCCCCATCGACGCCGACGCTGACACCGAACCGAGCACCCACCTCTCCGACTACACGACTCGGGTCACCACCTCTGCCAGCCGTGGCACGTGGTTGTCGACGTCACAGCTGGTAAGCCTCCTTTGCTTCAGCTATTCAACGTCCCCCGACCTCGTCCCGTTTGTTGCGGCATCGTCTGGACATTTGCCTCAGGTGATGTCGCCCACGGACCTCCTGCTCCCCGTCAGTTTCTCTCGCCGCACACCGTACCACGACCAAAGCAATGACCGCTGGAAAGGGGCCATTTGCAACACGTCCTCTGGTGCTGGTCTGCATTGGGTGAACGTCCTGTGGCGGAACGATGAGGCCGTCGTCATCGATCCCACGTCGCTTTCGGATAAGTCTGAGTTGGTCAACAGCCTTCACAAGCTGTTTTCGGACGTGACGGTGGTGATGACAGACGAACAAAAGGATGGCTGGTCATGTGGGTATCGTGCTGTCAGCATGTCCCGCTGGCTGTTCCCCGTTGTCAACGATGGGGAAATGTCGTCCGAGGATGTCGTCCGCCGTGCAAGGGAATTTGATTTCATTGACGGTGACATTGATGAGTACCTGACTGCACTTCGCTGTAGCTTGTACGGCGACACCCTCGTCAGCCTCTGGATCGACACCTACAGGCTGTCTGCCTCTGCCTCGTCGTTTCGTAACAGGATTTTCGAGAAACTCAGGACGGAGGATACGGATGGAGTGGCGGACCTCATCGGGCTGTTGTCCAGCCAGATGGTAGTCACGGAGGTAACTCTGGACGAGATCTTGACAGCCTCGGTCGCCGACACAACGCCCACTGACCAGGACATGGACGAGGTTCTCAACGAGGACGATGATGTGTTTCCCCAACCCCCTGATTCTCCCAGCTCTCCCATTTCTTTCCCTTCGCCCCAAGATGATGCACCTGCTACTGTTGTGAGCGATGAATCTCTTGTTGATTTTTTGGATCGCGAGAAGAAGAATGTAGTGAAGGTGAACGGGGATGAGGGAGGCCGCTTCCAGTACAGCGTCTGGTATAAACAGGCGCTTGCCACCCTTTCCCGTCGCCCTTCCTACAGTGTTCGTGGTCTTGCCCGTTCATATGTTGTTGGATCAACAGATGAAAAGTGCAAGACGAAGACACTGGGGAGGTGGGTGAAGTCGTATCCTGACGACCTGTCCTCCATCCCTGGCCAAAAAAAAAAGGGTGACCGCAAGATGAGGGAGTCGGGTGCTGGACGCAAGCCTGTGTTCGCTGATGTCGAGAATGACGTTGTTTCGTACATTGACCTTAAACAGAAAAAAGGTACCAGTGTCACGCGCAGCGAAATTCGGCAAAGGGCCCTTGCGTTCACACCCCAGCCCCATGGTTTTGTCGCAAGCTGTGAGTGGGTGTGTGCTCTTGCGCGCCGTCACGGTTTTGAGTTTCGTTCCCCAAGAATCACCAGGATTTCTGCGACCGAGGGTGAGACCAAGATGAATTCATTTTGGAATCAGGTTCGGTCGCTCTCTCTTGGCCAGGGGTCGAACGCTTCTGTGATGCGGTCTGCGCGGGGGGTTTATCACGAAGTTATTAACATGGATCAGTCCCCCGTTTACAAGACCATCGCACCACGCGACAAGATTATTGTGAAAACCGATACCGCAGGTGCTCAGACGATTGTGCAGGATATCAACAAAGGTGAGTCCAGGTTTGCAACCCTGGTCGGCCTCATTCGGTATGATGTCCTTCGTCAAACAATCGTGCCTGCAAAGCAAATGCTGATTTTTGAAGGAACAGGAAAGGGTTTGAAAGACGACGAGAAAGAAGTTTACCAAAAGAACAAGGACTGTGTCGTTCATTTTGACAAGTCGTCTTGGTGTTCTGACGAGGCCATGAAAGTGTGGATTGACCAAGTGCTCAAACCCATTGCAGGTGCCAGCAAAAAAATACTCCTCGTGATTGATTCCTACAGGACACACATCACGAATATGAAGTTGCTACAGACATTTGCTGATGTGGTGGTCATTCCTGGTGGTCTCACCCTTGCACTTCAGTATCTTGATGTGTACGGGTTTGCCTCCATGAAGAGTCGACTTCACAAGACCCTTCATGAGAGGAAACAGGCTGCAATTGAAACGTCTCAGGGGGCTTCTACCGCACTGCCTGTGCGCTGTAACAGGCTCTCCGCACGGTGGTTTAGGGAGACCTTCACAGAGATAGTTCCTCAGGTGTGGCGCGAGACTGTCGAAAACATTTCTGACGTTGAAGCACAGACGCGGTTCGCTCATCTGGGCTACGTGCTTCCTGTGTCTGGCGAAAAGGACCACCAGGTACAGATCTCTTCATACCCGAAGGTTAAATTCACGAGAGATGATCTTTCTAACATGGACAAATCGTACCCCTTTCTTGACCTGCTTTATCGTTCCTCCCCAACCCCGTTTACATTTATGCTACTTGCTGCAGGAAAGAGCACTGTCAAGAAGGCACCTACTCCCCAAGAACCAAGGACGCAGCCAAAGGCGCAGCCGAAGCTGTCTTCTTTCTTGAAGAGGAAGGCGCCGGAAGTGGCATCCCCCCCTGCTGGTCCTGCAGCCAAAAAGGCCAATGTTGGTTCTCCGGAAACAACGCCCTCCGTCGCCCCGGCAACACAAGAAACTCCGAAGAAAGCTGCGCCGAAACGCAAGGCGGAGGAGACGGCCCAAAAGCCGGATGGGGCTGCTCCTGCGAAGAAGAGTCGGCCTGGCCGTTCCTGTCGTTTGTGTGGCAAGCCAGGTCACTATGCGAAGACCTGCACATCAGTACCCAAAGAGAAGGAATAGTGGCCCCATCGCAGCATGTTTCCCTTCCCCTTGTATCCCATTTCTCTCTTTGTGTGTGTCCTTACTCCCCCTGTTTGCTTCTCCCCACTGCCATTGTTGGCACTGGCTTGCTGGAGGAGCTTCCTCACACTCCCTTCTCCCCGTTGTAAATTTCTCCCCAGCCGCCTGAGGCTTGTCAACTCCGATGATGTAAATGATTCTTTGATTTTCTTCCCTTTTCTTTTTTCTATTTCTTCTTTACCCGGCCCCTATTGTGCCGCCAACACTGTGCCTTCTGCAGCTCAAGCCCGGCCAGTTTGTGTTTTGTTTATCTGAGAACGCTGATCTGTCGCGAGAAGAGAACGAGAGCAGGGTTTTGAGGCCCCAAGCCCCCGGGTTCCCCACCTGGCCTACCCAAGAGCCTCACACCAGGTCCCTCCCCTCCTGGTGGTCCACCGACGGGCAAGTTCGATCACGAGTCTGAGTTTTGCACATTCCAACAGCAGCGCCCCACTCCCCCACCCCCAGCAACCACATGCCACTGCCACGTCACACACCACACTCGCACTTGCTGCCACATTTTTGGATTTTCTGGCTGGAAAAACAGGCTAAAAATTCACCAAATTTCGAAAATCACGGACCGCCGAATACAAGACCCCCCCCCCTTGTATTCGGCCACCCACTGCAAAATTTAGCCCAAATTTTGGGGTCCTGAAAACCCCCCAAAAAAAGCGTTTATACGCCTATTAGAAGGGGGGGGGGGGTCTTCTATTTAGCCCCCCCCAGTAGGGCAGTGGTGGCAGCGTACGGCCGTACGGTACGCGTACGCGTACGCCGTACGCACTTTCTGAAAATTGCGCTGCGTACGCGTACGCAGATTTTGCGTACGGCTGGTATTCCAGGTCTCTCAGCACACAGTAGGCCACCCAGCGGGTGGCTGGGCCCTGGCCTTTGCTCTTGTCTTTCACAGATAGTTGCTTGCCGCGCACGTGGCGAATAACTCGCAACACCTGCAAGTACACCCGCAAGCATACTGCAAAAGGTACCACTTCCGACTGGAAGGCTCGAAGGCTGCCCCTGGTACACCTGAGTTCGACTGTCGGATTTGGTGTGCGGCCATGGCCGTCTCCTGTGCTCCATAGACTGCCGTACGCAGCGCCGTACGCGTACGCGTACGCCGTACGCACTTTTTGAAAATCACGCTGCGTACGCGTACGCAGCCACCACTGCCCTAGGGGGGGGGGGGGGGGTAGGGTAACCCTTTGCGGGAGTCTCAACTAGAGGGCGCACAGACTCCCGCTAATCCGCCCAGTCGCGTCGGCTATGTTGGATTACCTGACCCGCATTGTACAGAAGTTCACGAGAAATGATACACTATTCAAGTTTGGCTGTGCCACACCGCACGGGCGTGATCTGATCCTTAGCCCATTAGCAGGAGTCTTCGACTCTCCCTCTCGAACTCCCGCTGGTGGTGGCTGGAGTCCACCATGATCACATGACTCAGTAACGCCTGGGCATCCCTGGAAAGGGGCCCGGCCACTGTGGGGCATGGGTGGGGGGTGTGGGAGTCACAAAAAGAAGCGTCGAAAAAAAAATCCCCAATTTTTTTCGAGAAGAGAACTGTGGAAAGCCGGCGGCGTGGCAGGCGTCTTGTCGAGTTTTGCTCCAGCGAGTGAACGCAGTCTGGCATAACAGAAAGAGGGAGGGAGGGGGTGGGGGCACGTGCCGTTTCTTTGGCTGACGCTTGGGATAGATGGGGGATCCAGCAAAAAAAAGATAAAGCTGCTGTTTTGTGCGCCAAATCCGGGCAAAACAAAAGCAACTCCGCAGCCTGATGAGGAGGTTAAATTTGTTGCCCAAGCGCTGCCTACTATCTTTTTGACACTGACAGGTTCCCTGTTGTGGTAAAAAAAAGACAGCCCACACGCACAGCGCATATATATACCTCGGAATAAAACAACTGCGTGGCGGGACACCCAAGGCAAGATCAGAAAGCGGTGATAGGGTGGGGTGGTGGCGAAGAACAGACCACCTCCAAAATACACCCCCTCCCCTCCCCCCCCCCCCTCCCGGCTTTCACTCAACATTTGCACTGCATCGACACCACTCGGGTTTCCGCCAACCCAACACGAAAATCATTCTTTTGGGGGGGCAAGGCCCCGACACCCCCTCACACCTGAGGCGCGGGAGGCTGCGTCAGCTTCGGCAGCGGGGGGAGGTGGAATTCCGTCGTCGGAGAGAACGACGAATACATCGGGAGCTTGGCGTACCGCTCCTCCAGCAGCGAACGCCCGGTCCCAGCACCCGCTGACGACTTTGCTATTTGGTGCAGATACCTGTCGCCGCGCTGGGGGTGGGGGTGTTTGATGCTGAGAGTCACAGAGGGCTTCCGGGCAAGCCTCGCCTCCGGGTCCCTCTGGGGCACCTTGGGAGCAACACAGGGTGCCTGCGGGACGTGCCGGGTGGACCTGCCCTGGAAGAAACACATCTCCCCGCCTACCCTGTCGGTCACAGTGAGCGACTCCTTCGACACCTTCTCACGGAAGGCGAGACATTCACCCCGCGACGCCGCCATCCGCCCCTCAATCATCTTCTGCCGGCTCCCCTGATGTCCGTACACCATATTTCTCTGGTTCTCCGGCGGGGAACTCTCCCAGATCCGATTCACCATTGGATTGCCGGGGGGGGGTGGGCGTGTGGGGGAGATGGCTGAGGAGGGGGGGAGATGCAGTAGCTACAGTCGGCACCACTCCTGCAAACACCACCCGTGTGTCGGGGGGTGGAGGCGGGGTGGGCGTGGGAGGGGGTATAAAGGGTGAAGCGCAAGACTTGACCTCCCTGGGTGGAGGTGTGGTGGTTTGCCTGGAGAGTAAAGCAATGTGCTGTGTGTGTGATCAGAGGTGTGATATCGTCCTGACCTGCTCGACCATCAGGGGAGAGGGGGGGGGGGGGCGTTTTACCGTATATTTTTTCCGCGGGACATTCGTTTTGTTTTGTTTTTTGCCAACTCCAAACCACCGCCGCGTGAGAAGACACACATGAGAAGAAGAAGGACAACGGTGCGAGGGCCTGAAAGGCAGGGTGGGGGGGCAAAGAGCCCCCCCCCCCCCCTCAAAACCACCCCCTCACACCCATGCTGAGAATCAGAAAGGTCAAGGCCGGAACGTCTGGTTTTTTTCCCAGAGTTTCCAGGTTATCCATTCTCCCCCCGCCCCTCCGAGGCACGCGATCCATGCGGGCCCCACCCCACCCCACCGCGCTCTACACCACACAGGTCTGCGACAGGTCAACCGAGATCTCGCAGGCACACGCGGCACTGCCCTCCACCGTCACACGCACCAGGTGCTGCGGGCGCCCCTCTGGGATCCCCGTCTGCTCGGTGCCGAAACCCGGCAGGCTGGGAGGTGGGGAACCAGCTGTATACGTCACGCGTAGCCCCACACCAATCACGGTGTCTGGGGGCAGGGGCGCAAGGGAGGCGGAGGCGAGCTTCACGGCATCCTTCAGCCGACGG
This sequence comes from Rhynchopus euleeides, assembly GCA_963210315.1. NCBI lineage: Eukaryota > Euglenozoa > Diplonemea > Diplonemida > Diplonemidae > Rhynchopus > Rhynchopus euleeides. The sequence continues at coordinate 1,677,562 of OY723265.1, read as the reverse complement.
AGGGCTCCGGGAACATCCTCTTTGTATACGGTGGGAGAGGCGACTCCCACCGTGTGGCATTCGATGATCCGCCAGCCTTGCTGCTCTGCCGTCGCCGTGGTGGCATCTGCAGGTGTGGCGTCCTGGGGTGGTTTGTCGGCAGCTTCATAGATGCACAGCTCGACCTTGTCCACCTTTCCCTGTCGGACAGCGGGGATCAGGCCCGTCTCCAGCAAGTCGATCACAAACCTGCTGGCAGGCTTCGTTGCGTCGAGCAGCGGCAGGGCAACACCGTTGAGACACCCGACACGGAAGTGATTCATAGGCAGTGCACCCCGGAAGAAGAGGAGAAGCGAGATGCCGACGCGTGCGGAGATGCGAGAGTAACGCCCTGCCTCGTCGTCAGTCAGGCGGTGGCGGACCGCAACTGCGCACGACATGCGTGTGGATGGAGGGGAGGGGGGAAGGGGAAGGGTCGTGTAAGCAGGGTTTGGGAAGCCCCTTCAGGAAGCAATGGCCACTACTACTAAGTTGGGGGGCACAGCAGAAAGGGTGTTGGGGAGGGGTATTGAGAGGGGAGGGGGGGGGGGAGGTCTCCTGGTTACCTGAAGTGGTGTGTGTGGGCGCACAAAAAGCGAAATGGCAAAGCACAGCACGTGGCATCAACCACCACTTTGCCTGACAACAGCAACAAACTCCTTTGGTGGGAGGGGGCAGAGACGGCGATCGGCTTAGTTTGCGTGCGGGGGAGGCAGAGAGAACCCCCCGCTTGTGCCTCATTCTGCCGCGCCACCCCCCCGGAACTCGAACCCACGGGCCCCAAGGGCTACGTGCACCCACCGCCTCGGGCCCGACGCCGCGCCTGTCGCGTCGCGGCGCGACAGCTCGTCGAATCCTGCACCACGATCTGAAGTCGCAGAATGTGTTCCTCACAAAGGACAGCGTGGTGAAGCTGGGGGATTTCGGCCTGGCGACAGCTCTCCGGCATACCTACCAGCAGGCGAAGTCGCTGTGCGGCACTCCGAATTACTTCTCGCCAGAGCTGGTTGGGGTCATGGATGAGGACATGGTGGAAAACCGCACTCGAATCGACCCTCGGCCTCTGGGCAGGCAGTACCGGGGTAGAACCGGCATGCGCCTCGAAGGCGGCGCGCTTCAGCTGCGCCACGGCGGGGATGGACGGCCGGGTGCCGTCGGGTGAGAGCCTCCCACGAGGCTGCATCAGGTGGCGGTGGGGTGAGCCCGGGGAGCACACGGTGTAGGCCAGCCCCTTCAGCACAGCTGGAGGGGTGCAGGGGATGGCTTCCACAGGGCTGCAGAGGCAGGCGCGGTCGCCTCTGGGGAGGACGGGGTCGTAGTCACAGGGGGCGTCGGGATAGAGGTAACCACACCACACGGATCTTTACAAATGAGCGTAGACACACACCGATCACTGGCCCTTGATGTGATCTCCACTGTCACACTCACCCTCCCACCGCCGTCGAGGTTGATGGGATTCACCACGCCTGCCGCAATCTCGACGCCCACCTCCCCAGAGCCCAGGTGTCGAGGCATTATTCCCTCCCAGAACCGCATACAATTGATGTTTTGAGCTCCGTGCGGATCGGAGTGGGGCCCATCAAATGCGTATGTGTTGCAGGGCCAGAGAGCCTAGAGCCCACGGCGGCTACTTCCACAATGTTCCCATGTTGCGTCAGTTGAGTGCGGTGAGTTGAGGCCGTACAGCTGTTGTGGGGGGCAACCTCTCTCCGAGCCTGAAAAATCATTTGCATGCGACTCCGGAAATGAGCGATTGGCAGCATATCTTTTCCGTTGAATCGCTGCCTCCTGAACACAAAAGGGAAAGGCCTCATGAGGGTGAGGCATGCTGAGACGCCTCCTGCTGAGCCACACATGATGGCTCAGAGAAGCAACCGAGAAGGGGTAGTGCTAGAGAGACGAAGAAGAAGAAGAGGCACAGAGTGTTGACTCCTGTTGCCCAACCAACAGCACTGCAGAATCGTGCAACCGGGCAGCTCTCAGCGGCAGAGGGCAACGCAACACGCCCCCTGATGCAGCCCTCAACGCAGCACGATGCGTGGGCACACCATTACATGTGATGACTTGCAGCAGCAAGTATCTCGCGGTCTTCCTGCAGGTTGTCGTGTGCGTACACGACTGAGTACCAAGCTTGTTGAACTGCAGCAAGAACGATCTCACGATCTTCCTTCAGGATGTCGTCTGCGTACTGGAGTGAGTGCCCATTCTCTTGAACTGCGGCAAGAACGATCTCACGATCACCCTTCAGGCTGTCGCCTGCGTACTTGAGTGAACACCCCTGTTGTTGAACTGCAGCAAGAACAATCTCACGATCTCCCTTCAGGCTGCCGTCTGCGTACTCGAGTGAGTACCCATCTTGTTGAACTGCAGCAAGAACGAACTCACGATCTTCCTTCAGGCTGTCGTCTGCGTACTTGAGTGAGTGCCTATCTTCTTGAACTGCAGCAAGAACGATCTCACGATGACCCTTCAGGCTGTCGTCTGCGTACTGGAGTGAGTACCCATCTTGTTGAACTGCAGCAAGAATGAACTCACGATGACCCTTCAGGCTGTCATCTGCGTACTTGAGTGAGTACCCCTCTTGTTGAACTGCAGCAAGAACGATCTCACGATGACCCTTCAGGCTGTCGTCTGCGTACTCGAGTGAGGGCCCATGTTGTTGAACTGCAGCAAGAACTATCTCACGATCACCCTTCAGGCTGTCGTCTGCGTGCTCGAGTGAGGACCCATGTTGTTGAACTGCAGCAAGAACGATCTCACGATCTCCTTTCAGGCTGTCGTCTGCGTACTCGAGTGAGTACCCATGTTGTTGAACTGCAGCAAGAACGAACTCACGATCTTCCCTCAGGCTGTCGTCTGCGTACTTGAGTGAGTACCCCTCTTGTTGAACTGCAGCAAGAACGATCTCACGATCACCCTTCAGGCTGTCATCTGCGTACTTGAGCGAGTACCCCTCTTGTTGAACTGCAGCAAGAACTATCTCACGATCTCCTTTCAGGCTGTCGTCTGCGTACTTGAGTGAAAGCCCCTTTTGTTGAACTGCTGCATGAACAAGTTCACGATCACCCTTCACGGTGGTGTGCGCACGTGCGAACCAGTCTCGCACTCCTACCCCCTCATCCACTGCTTGAAGGACCTCATCGCGTGTCGTCACCCACAGCGGGACCTGCCACAGTTGCTTCTGCCCCTTGTGCACCGCATCGAGGTGACGGTCGGGACAGAGGGTGACGTGAACCACGCATCCGGCTTCGACACCTGCATGGCTGCACAGAGGCTCGTCGTCACACACCGCTTTGCCCCCTACCGACAGATGCACGTCATCTTCCTCCACACCATCAGGGTAGCGGAACGCCTCGCGTGCTTCGAGCTTCAGCCTGTCGGGCTTCTCGTCCCTCCCGATGTCGACGGCGTGCGTCACGCCTGTCGCCGCATCCGTCAGGAACACCTCCATAACCACGCCTGTGAAAAGTTAGCAGCGCCCTGCAGGGTGGTGTGGCTCTGTGTGTGGGTTGCAATCAACCAGGAGGCATGCGCCCGCTCAGCCTGGTGCATGGTCATAAAGATGATTCTCATCAGGTGCGCGTGTGTGTCGGTGCTACCTGCCACCGACACACGTCAGACACTGCTGGCATCAGATGGGCAGGCACACCGAGCTTCTGTGCTGCACGGCTTCACAGCCAGCCCGCGTATGCGAAGGGGATGTTGACACAGAGGGAACCGAGGAGGACGCTCGCAGACCCAACGATGGAGCCCGTTCAACAGGTGGAAGCGTCCAATGCAACTCTCACAGTACACAGGCCAGAAAGGATCCCGTCGTATGTAGCGCGGAACCTTCTGAAGGGGTGCAAGAGGGGGAGGGTGTGTACGAGGGGATTTCTCGTCCTGCGGATCTGCCCACTGAAAGCATGCACGGGGGGGGAGGGGGGGAAGGCCGAGGCGAGGGGGATGTGGGGTTGGGGGCGGAGAGCACACAAAGAGGGGCCAGTTGCGTGTGCCATCACACCCGCCTTCCCCCCTGCCCCTCCCTTCCCCTCACCTCCTACCCCACGTGATTATTCTGTCTTCCAACAAAAGCGCTTCGCCATGTGGAAATGTGCAACGAGGGGGTGAAGCCGAGTTGAGACCTGGAGAATGGGTGCCCAAACCCGGGAGGGAAACAAAAACACACAACCTTACTCTGCTGTGCAGGGGGGGCTGCCACTCGTTCTCCCACACCCCCTACCAAGGCCAGAAGAACTCACGGGGCTGCATCCGCAACAAACCCTTCGTATTCAAACTGCGGAGGAGGACACCATCCTGCCCCTTTGCTGTGCACATTCCCAGGGGTGTACTCTTTGAACGCACCGTAGTCCCTGTCATGCGTGAAGGACAGGCACACCGGGTCTGGAGGCCCCCCTTCAGAGACATAGGGGGGCTGGTGGAACTCCGCGGACTTGCGATGCTCCGAAGAACGGAGCCAGAAGATCAGGTTGTCACGCTCACCCGACACTATATCATCCGCCCCGTGCCGCAGCAACCCACGGTGCACCAGGCACCGCCCCACGCGGTGGCGGACCCTCAGCGATGCCTTGCGGTGCGCCTCGCGACCCATCCGCCCGCAGAACTGCAACCCGGCACCCTCAAACTCCTTCCCGAGGCAGACGTTGAAGGTGATCTCGCTGTCATCCGTGTGCATATCCAGCCCCAGGTCCTCCCCCTCACGATACCTCACAGTGAACACATGGCTCGAGTCGCACTGGCTCACCACACCCGGGAAGAGCTCCGCTGCGACCCGCAGCAGATACCCCTGAATCAGCTCGTCGGCAGACCGCTCCAACCCCACCTGCGAGAACACCACGCCGTAGTGGTTCATGCTGTTGGGACGTGAGAGGCCCAGGGCTGGGTTCGCTGCCCCGAAGGCGTTGATGGCGTCCGCCTCCTCTGCCAGCATGCGGCACATCTCGGGGGAGAACAGGTCGAAGGCGAACAGCTCTCCAGGGATCAGCTCTTCGAAGCAGGGGTGACGGGGCGGGGGGTTTCCTCCGGCACCGGGTATCGCGCCCGACGTGGCGTAGCTCAGAAAGGACGGTGCAAACCATGAGGAGTCGAAGCCTTGCTGCGGGGCTTGGTAGAATGCTTTGAACTTCCGGTGGCTTTGATACCGCACGGCGAACTCCGCAGCCCTCCGGTCCGGCTCGCTCTGCGGGGAGCGGAGGATTGCGTTGAGCTCCTGCACAGCCGCGGCAACCGGGTTGGATCCACTTCCCCTGCCGTTCACCGAGGAGGGGATGGATGGGACCGCCCCGTCGTCCGACACCAGCCTGTGGTTCACAGTGCTGAGGAAACGCGCATCCGAGACGCGTCCCTCGTGGCTGATGAGGATCGAGGCTTTCCGGGGGCCCCCCCGTGCAGGCAGCCACATGCGGACGCACCACACGGCATGCCCGGGGTCTGTCTGCGACACAGCGCCCGTCGGGCCGCACCGCCACCGCAGCGGTTGGGGTGGGTCGATGCTCACGAGCTGCCCGTCGGGATGCAGTTGCGCGCCTGCGGCGCCCACCCACTGCAGGATGTCCGCGGCAGTGGGGTGGCCGTGTGACGGGTCATGGTGGCGTGGGGTGGTGGAGGGTGTGCAGGTTGCGGTGATGGCCATCAGTGTATGTGGGGTGGGTGGGGATGGGCCTGTGACGTGGTGGGGGTGTCTGGTGTATGCTGTAGGGTGCAAGGGGGCTAGGGGGGCTGCTATTGCTGGAGCTCGGCAGCTTCTTCTGGTGTCCCTCTAGAGGCCACAAGGCAGGGACTGTGGACACAGCGCACCGTTGCGATGGAGAGCTGACGAAAAATAGCAGGTTTTCGACACCCCCGAGACCCCTGGGGGTATACCACCCCCTGGGAGTGGGGGAATTGAGTTTCCGGAGCATATTGGGCACTTTCTGGCACCAGAATCACCTTTTGAGGGTCAAAGGCGCACATCTCAAAAATTGGCCAATGTTTCCCCCAGTGACCCACCCCTACCCCCCCCCCCCCGTTCTCTCGCGTAATTCACGCGGATACTGCTGATTCTTTTCCGACCCGTGCACTTTCACTCAATATTTTTTTGATTCCATTTGCAATTTGTTTTTCGCTTCTTAGTTGCGTTGTTCCTCCCCCACTCGCCCGCGGCTCCGGGGGACACGAGACAGGCAAGGACCCACCCTCTGTAGGAGGGTGGGCTTGATGCGTTCATAAGGACCGTTAGCTGGCGCGCGGAAGCGCGGCAATATCCCAGACAAAGAAATCGACCAACTGAATCGTGCTAGCTAAACTCCGGAAAGAAGTGTCATTTTTCGTTGAACGCAGCGTGTCGAGAGTGCAGGAGGGGGTGCAGAACGAAATATAAATCCCCGGTCTATTTTGTTGGCGCACTGGCGTCATGACAACAGGGAAAAGTGCTCACACGAACAGGCACCCAGAGCTGCCAATATTTAGGCGAAAAGCGACCCTTACTGTTCTGCCAGCTCCAGGGAGGGCCCCGAGCACCGATAGCTATTTCGTATCGGCAGCATCCAGCCTGGCGGGACGGTACAGCGGCATACACAACATTGCCCTGACTTGTCTACATTTGACTCGAATCGACTCGAATCAAACCCATCTTCTGAAATCGGACTTTCGCGTTGTGGCACACACCTTGTCCAGCAACTGTGTATGAAAACCGATGATGGGTCTTGCTATTTTGTTGCTCAGGGGGCTGTGCCGAGGCCCTGTTGAGGTGGGATGAATGTGCTCATCCTAAAGCTTCTGGTGTGGCATTCGACGGAACCCCGTCTTGGGTAAAATCACGGCGGTCGGTGGGGAGTGGGGGCGTTTTCACATGATATACAAGACCACCATACAGAATATTTTGAAGAGAAGTGGGGGAGACTTCGGTTAATGCTGAGGAATCCGAATTAAGAACGACGCCCTCCACTTAAACAAAACGCATGTGTGTGCCATTGCCGGCGAGCGGCGCTCGGGAGGGATGCGGGGGTGAATAAGACATAGGGGAGGGTGTGTGTGTGGTTGTCACAGTTGCAACAGAGGGGTGCCTTCCGACTGGATGCCTTTTGTTTTGTTGGGAACACACCGACCTTCAACCACGAGCTTGAGGTGGACCAACTGCCTTCGCAGGAAGGAGGCCGCAGGATTGCCTCGTTTGTTGTTGGAGCTGCAGGGTTAAAGGAAGGTAATATGCAGGGGCAGCCGGCTACGCTTGGAGACACCAGAAACGTAAATAATCTGGAACGTACATCTTTCCGAAAGGCTGGTGGATTGGCGTTGGCTTTCCAGACCATTTTTGTTCTAAACAAGATACAGGGCTTACTGATCTATAACTTGGCCCAGGCGATCGTGTAAAGCTTTTGGGATGCGGGAAAGAATGGACGCGTTCCGCAATATATTCGGATATCATCGATATTGTCCTACTACTGTAGCCTCTTCATCACGCATTCAACAGTATTCAACAGTTTCCACCGTCACACGGATGGATCCGCCTTTGACGGGCGTCACACTCACACGCAAGGGATGGAAAGGCAATTATAGTGAGAGGGGAGCGAGGCAACAGGAACACGACCCGTCTGCCCGCTTACTGCCTGCTGTGGAGGGTGCGCGAGAGGGCGCGCCCCAGGCAGAACCAAACGGAGGCATACATCACAAGGTATGCAAAGGTGGCACCTGCAGAAGAGACGTGATCCAGCCCGCGTGCTGCGAGGAACTGGTCGAGGGTGTAAGATGTCAGCAGCGCCACACCGCAGGCAACGGCATGCATGAGGTGCTCGCACCACTCCTGCCAGGTTGACGTTCTCCGCCTGATGGTGCACGGGGAAAGGGGCGCTGTGACCTCATCGTCACTGCTGTCGTGGTCTGCGTTGTCGTCCATCTGAACATGCTTTGCCATCTCCACATCCGGCGGGTTGCGCAGTGTCAGGGCTGAGGCCGGCATCATCAGCAGGGCCATCACCAGGGACATACACATCCACGACATGGCAGCGCAGTACCACGCGCTGTGCAGCTTGTGATCCATCTTGTCGGACCACCCCTTCAGATCGGTGTAGCTCTGCGGGGCGAACTCATACAGCGACCCACTCACGCTGAGGCCAGGCAGGGGCTGCGTCCTGGACCACCTGATCAGCGTGGTGACGTTGGCAAAAGTGTGGTTCAGGCAGGCGGGTGACATCCCTGTGCACACAGCGAGCAGGGGCGCGTCGAAGGTACAGCCAGGCACCGTGGAGGAGATGGCGGAGGCGTAGACATGCTTGTCGCCAATGAGGCCAACCATAATGTAGTTTGAAGACACGGCCCACTGCGCGCCTTCCAGCTGCAGGGAGGTTGCGTTGGGGTTGATGTGGATGCTACCCAGCGCCGTGCACTGCAGTGGCACTGTGTTCTCCACAAACCCCTGCCGTGCAATGTGCATCCTCTTGCGCTCGTGCAGCTGTGCCAGCAGAGGATACTCCGCAAGCGCGACGATCAGTGCAAGCCAGAAGCGATTGCGCAGTCCGGCCGTGCGTCTCGGCATGTCGCACATTGCTTGGATGTGTGTGGGTGAGGCGTCGTGGATGCGTGCGGCGAAGTGCACCGCCCCTGTGAGGCCGAACAGCGCCCCCAGCAGGACGTATGCCATGTGGTGGTCGCGCGCGTCATACGCGATCCACTCGATGAGGGTCACGCACAACGCCCCGAAGCATGTGAACCAGCACCACTCCGCCGCCCATGTGAAACTCCACCGTGCGGACAGCATTGGATCTAAACTCAAACTCGGGCAAACACTGACGGTTGCGCCTGTGAGGGGGCGGGGGTGATAGGAAGTAGGCTGTGATGATCGCAACGGCTATCCTGGCTGCTGTGAAAGGGGGTGGGGTGGCTGTCTGGTCTCTCCTCGCGCCACCTATTGCTTGCCCTCCCGCCGTCCTTCTCGGGATGGCCAGGCATGATCCACCTGCGATACGTTACGGCCGCCCTGCGGTGGCCCTCTGCAACACGCATTGGTGCTGCTGGTTCACAGAGGCGCGGGGGTTGGGGGTGGGCAGTTGGCCTCGGCTGCCCTGAAGAAATGGCACGTCCATATCTCTGTCTCTCTAATGGTAAACTGCCAGTCACGGGGGGGCATCGGTGAAGAGAGAGATGGGTCACCACCACCTGAGCAAACCAAGGACAGATTCTATTGCCAAAGCGGGCAGCCCATTGTTGCGATCCGATGACATCGGGAGGCAGGAGTGTGGGGTGAAAGCGAAAAATGACTCGACAACACGGGCCACTTCCCAACAGCCCATCCGGTTTGAACGAAGAAAAGGGTGGTAGTCCCAACCCAACCCTCCTCACCTCTCCGAGGATGGAACTCTCTCCACAAACCCCTTTTGGGGGGGGGGTGTAACGGCCCCTCCTTTCTGCCGTCTAAACCCAACAACGAAACAGCATCTAGGGCAAACGCAGGGGACGGCATTCGGAAAACCTGCCAAGATACTATGGGCGCACACATCAGGGAGGGCCTTCGCGCCACAAGGTGCAGAAGGGTGAGAACAGGGAAGTTGCGTATGCCTCGCAGAACTGGCTGTAAAGTGACACAGCCAGGCACACAGTGGCACATAGGGGGGGGGGGGGCCCCCAAAGCGATCACATCTGAAAAACACACAGCAACAAACACCGCGGAGTTGGGCGATGATCAAGGTTGATACGACGCGCTTACAGCTCGGCTGGGGTTTCGGAGGGTTTCGAAGGGTTCCGAAGGCACATCACACTGCATCCCCGATGTAGGGCGATGCGTGAGTGTGTGTTGCCGTCGCAGATGGTTTGAGACACAGCCCACACGCACACGTGAAAAGGTGGGGCAACAAATGCACTAACCCAACTCGGCTGGAGCCTGAAGGGAGAAGCAGCACACTGCCAAAGCGCTTGAGAGAGAAAAGGAGAGGAGGCGGTCTGTTGTCACAAGGATAGTCACGCTTTGACACAACGGAAAATGGGAGCACTCAAGAGCGCAGGCGGTTGTGAAATTCAGAACAGAGTTACTTAACATCATCCCGGATGACATGACGCGCAAGTGCCAGTGGGTGAAAACGATGCGGGATCCACCGCAGAGCGAAGTCATGCCGCTGGAAAACGTGCTGGAGAGCATTCACAGATGCCTGTTGCAGTGGCAACGGGCTGCGGTGCTCTGACACAGCTGCCGGCAGCGATATTAAGCATTGGAGGTGGAATCAGACAGCGTCAAACGGCGTCAGTGATGCCTTGCGCTCCAGGTGGGCGAGCACCTCGTCTCTGTCCTGGAGGAGGGTCCGGAAGTTGTTCGTGCTGTATCTCTCCCAGCCATCCGCAGTGTGCGGCGCGCCAGGCATTGTCTGCGTGCCGTATCCGAGTGTCCCCACAGCTTCAGATGTGCCATTGGGGTGGAACTCAACCACCACCTTCCAGGTGGCACCCCACGTGCCTGTGACGTTGGCGCCCGGTGTGGAGGGGCGGGGGGAGGTCCAGGCGTTGCGCACAGAGTCATCACTGCTCCCGACCTGCGGCCACTCGATGCCGTTGTTGTCCACAGGGAGCTTCCGGAACTGCCCCCACGTTGCGTCGATTGGCCACTTGTCTTCGTCTTCGAGGGTGGCAACCGCAGTCTCCAGTGCGGCGAAGGCGGCGGTGGCGTTGGGGATGCCGCGTGGGGTGTCGAGGGGCGTCTCCGACAAGAAGTCTGTCGCATAGCTGTGGGTGGCAGGCGATGCGATGAACTCCCTGCGGAAGCGGTCCCAGAGCAGGGCGCCACGGGAGTCAGGGAGGACGCGCCCGTCCCACTCCTCCAGCACGGCGGCTGCACGCTGGATGGCTGTGCTGCTCGAGCCAGAGGTCACAGTCAGCAGGTCCTGCAGAAGGTAGCGTGCGGACTCGACGTCTGTGTTGATAGCAGCACGTAGAAACGACCTCTTGGTGGCGCCCCCGTTCTTCACAGCCTCGCTGAAGTGGCGCAAGTTTGCCTTCGGGCGGAACCAGAACTCCGGGTAGTTCGGCATGGCGGGAGCAGGCGAGTACCACGCAGGCGAGTCCTCAGGGCGGGGTGTGTACAGCGGCAGGGTTGCCTGCCACGGGGGGTCGTTGGCGTTTGTCACAAACCCAGAGGAGGGGGACGTCACCTGGGGCCACTTTGCGGGTGGCACAATGCTGTCCCACAGGAACTGCGACGTGTTGACGGACCTGGGAGCACCGATGCCCCACGTCTCCCAGTCACCCTCACCGTAGTCGGGCGTCCAGCTGTGGCTGCTGAAGAGCAGGTCGCCCTGCGAGTCGGAGTAGATGACGTTGAACATGGGCTGCTGTGCCATGTTGACCGCCTCCTTGAACTCGTCCACACCCTTGGCACGCATCTGCGACCACAGCTGGTCCAGAATGCCCCAAGGCTTGCCCTGCTCAGCATGCACCGCACGTGCCCACCTGTAAACCACAGCTGTGCCTGAGGCTGAGTCCAGGTTCACCACCGGGCCAAACTTACTGATCAGCACAGTCACGGGAGCAGACACCCCCTCCTTCAGGGACAGGGTGTACTGCTGGACATCGAAAGCAACCCACTCCCCATCGAGAAGGTAGAAGTACCCGGTGGCGTCGACCTTGATCGTCAGGCGGAACAGCGAGTATGCCGACACCACGTTGTTTGTGTAGCACCACCCGTGTGTGGGTGCAAACCCAAACGCTGGGAGGGGGAACCCGACGAAAGTACCGCCGTAGAACTTCAACCCAGCATCACGCACCTCCATGTTGTATTCGTACACCTGAGTCAGGCCACCACCCAAGTCGAGGTGCGAGTTGATGTGGAGCAGTGACCCACCGCCACGGCGCCGTCCTGCGTTACCGTTCGAGCCGTAAGGCATGTGTGCTGCACGCAGGCCCTGCTCCATTGCACTGCGGTAGGCGTCGAAGTCGCCCTTTGCACTCAGGCGTGCCAGGTGTGTGCGCACCATGTGTGCCGGTTCCTCGCTGAGTACCTCCCCGGCACGCCCAGTGCTCGCCGTGTCGAAGAGGTGGAGCCGTGCAAACGCGCTTGCAGACGTGAAGAGCTGCATCGTGAGCTGGAGGTGAGTGGCTGCGTCGAGCCCTGTGATGTTCTGGTCATCAATCACAAGCAGCGACTCAGGCGAGTACCTCTCCCGCTCCGACAGCACACGCTCCGTCAAACCCTTGGGAGACGGGTCCCATATACGTCAAGTTGAAATTATTAGGACCCATATACGTAAGGGAAAATTCTCTTGCGTATATAAAATTTTTACAGGGGGGGGTCAAATAAACGTACTTAGTTGAATAGTAGTACTTAGCCGAATAGTAGTACTTATTTTTTTGGGGCTCTGGGGCACGTTGGGCCGTTGAATAGTAGTACTTACTTTTCACCCTTTTTTTTTGGGGAAATTTTTCGTTTTTTTTGAGATTTTCTTTTTGGAGACACACAAATCTGCAAACTTTGGGGCAAGGAATGGGGACAACGGGGTCTATTGGTGCCACTTAGGGGAACCAGGGTGCACGGGGTCCGTAGAGGGGGGAAGTGACCTACGCTCAAAGATATGTCGTGACGAAGGGAATCGGGGCATCCCCCCTCAGACACATACGGACGGGAAACCAGCGAACCCGCAAACTCCTGCGGTCCAGAGGCATCAGAACCACTGCTGAAGACCGCAAACCCGGAAACCCGCAAACTCCTGGGGTCCAGAGGCGTCAAAATCACTGCTGAAGAGCGGCGCGCATTAAACGACTCCTCATCTACGGCGTCCGCAGTCCCTACCACCAACGAGAAGATGTGGACGGATGGCCCCAGACACACCTCACCATAGATGTAGCCTTCGAGGACCAGCTGAGCCCACCCCCCACCCCCCGCAGCCCCCTTCCCTGACGTTGTTTGACATTCTCTCCTGTTGTGCAGCACTGATCAACACACGCCCGCAAACCCGCAATCCAACTGCCCAGATTTCACCATCCACCAACAGAGCCAATAGCTTCGGCTGGTGTCCGACATAATGATGACGTCCGATGCTTTCATGTGCCTCCTGCTGATGGAATGCCTCCTGTTCAAGATATTCGAGGATGGGCCACCGCCATGCGCTCCCCGGCCTTCCTTCAACCAACTGGCCCGGGCCAGGGCACGCTGGTAGCCGAGCGCTTGCGGGATATGGGGTACGTGCTGAAGGTGTCGGGTGAGGAGGACGGGTTCGTGAAGAGCTCCCTTTGTCCGGACCTCACCTTCGCACCAAGCACAGAAACATCCCCTGAGGCTGGTGGTGCGGACCTTGAACCTGGGTTGGACGGGAAGGCAAAAGAGAGCACAGAGAAGCAGTCCACCCAAAAGAAAGTTGTGTCTCAGCCAACCCAACAGTCAAGCATCTTGGCATGGGCGAAGCCGGTTCGTGTGAACTCTCTCACACAGACACAGCCTTCCCAGTCCTCCCAGTCCTCCGAAAAGAAGCGCGCAGCGTCCCCGACCACCCAGACTCCCAACAAACACCGCAGGCTCTGCAAAGGGTGTAGGAAGCCTGGGCACAACATGCAGACTTGCCCCAGCAAGCCCAAGAACTTGAAGAAGAAGTAAGTTGGGGCGTGCTGGTTGTGGCTTGTCTTTTTCACATCTTTTTTTTAAGCATCAACGCACCAACCAACCACCGACAGTGAAGCTGACAGCTCTGATGAACTGTGTATGCTTTCACTAACTCAACAAGAATGTCAACCAGGGGGGGGGGGGGCAATACAAATCAAAACGGTACGAAACCAAATGAGGGGCGAGTGGTAGGACGAGAACAGAGCGGATACTCGACCGGAAGGCAGAAGAAGTGAGAGACGGACGACAGCAGTGACCAGCGCGCCCCTGGTGGACCAAACAGCCCCGCAGAGCCCCTGCAAACAGCGTTTTTAGGAAAAGTTGAATAGACGTACTTAGTACGTCTATTCGCTCGCAAACTATTTATTAATTTTCTGGCGAGGTCGATTTAGGCCCGCGCGTTCGCCGAATAGTAGTACTAAGTACGTTTATTTGACCCCCCCCTGTAATAATTTTTTGGCTGAAAATCCTCAAGGGAAAAAAATTATTAATTTCAGGATATACGCAAGAGATTTTCCTTGGGAAATTTTCCAACCAAATTTTCCAGCCAAATTTTTTCAGGCAAAATTTTCCAGCCAGATTTTTCCAGCCAAAATTTTCCAGCCAGATTTTCCCAGCCAAAATTTTCCAGCCAAATTTTGACCCATTTTTCCAGCTTCTCACCAGCTTTCTTTGAGTTCTGGTGGATTTCACCCTTCTGGTGGTTTCAGTGAGGTTCCTTGGACCCCACTTTTGCCCCACTTTGTGTGAAATCTGCTGACGGGCACTTCCATTTGGCCACTTCCATTCAAACCCACTCTCCACTCCACACCAGTTCACACCCCTAAGTTCTCAGTCCAGGGAAACTTCTCCTGAATTGTCAACAAGCCAAGTTTTTCTCAAGTTCTGTGGTACCCTTTTTCTGTCTGAACCAGAGGTTTCAAGTTCTGGTGGATTTCAACCAAGTTGTCCAGTCCACCAAAACTTTGGAACTTTTGAGTTTTGACTGAAAATCCCTCAGAACTTGAGAATCTCAGTTTGATTGAAAAGAAAATCCAGCAGGTACCTGAGGCCAGATTGGTTCTGTCCAGGTTGAGTGAAGATCTCACACAAACTTGGAATTTCAGGCTATTGGGCTGAAAAGTCCTGTGTGGCCTGAAATTCTGAGATGTTGGAAATCCACTGAAAGCTGGAAATATTGGGCAGTACGACTCGCCAAGGCTGCGAGCCCCGATCGTCAGGTACGTGCCGTCCTGCTCAGCGTATGCCGCACCCCAGTACTGCGACGCCTTGCAGCGCGACTCGCCCATCAGTCGCAGCACCAGGTCGCCGTGGTCCTCTGCTGTGGCCCACCCGAAGCCGTATGCCATCTCCTTGTGGTCACCAGCGTAGATGTGCGGCACACCGTACGTGTCCCACAGCACGTCCACCTTGCCCTGCACGTGCACCGCTGCTGCGAGCAGCAGCGCGGCCTGCTGCATCCGATACATTGTTGTGTCTTTCTGGGGCGGGTGTGGTTGTGCAGCCAGGCACAAGCAATGCGAACAGCAGGGACATCCCAGCAACAAGGGGATGTAATGACACCTCTCTCCAGAACTGCTCAGGCGCAAAGCCGACCTCCCTTCACTCGCACGCAGTGTCCTTAAAGGGCAAAGGGGCATGGCACACCGCAAACAGGGAGTCGCTGGCACACTTCCAGTGCCAAACCACGAACACCCTATGTGCAAATCCTCGCGCCCTCCCCCTCCCCACCCGCAGCCGAGCCTACGCTGAGCACTCATCCCCACAACTGCCTGACAGGCACAGGCTGACACACACACTTTTACACACGAACTTTCTTACCTGTGCTACACTCAATCCCAACCTTATAATAGGCACTTCTATGCACCAATCTCGAGGACACACAGATCACGGAGGACAAGGCGGGCGAAGCCACTTGCACATATGCATTGTCTGTTTCGGGCAACATCATGCATGGCAACCCCGACCCGCCTCCCGCCTCCACAGGCACAGTTCAGGAAAGGCTGCGAGCTCCACGGCATCAGTGCCATCGGAAGGAACAAAAAGGAGAGCCGCTTCAAAGTGTCAGATTGAAGCTTCGTACCAGTACAGTTTGGCACAGCGCGAGAACTTTGGGCGAGAATGTGCATCGCATGTGCATGCGGGGGGAAGTGAAGTAGAAGTCGAAGGAATCACAAGGTTGATCACCCTTCACTCGGTACGCATGTGGGAGGGGCGGGCGGAGGTGGCGGGGGGGTAGCCACCCCCTAGTCGGCAGATGTTCTGTCCGACGAACCAAGAAGAGCTTCAGCCGCACTCAATCACGTAAAAAGGAACAGTGGGGGGGGGGGGGGGAGGGCGACGAGTTGGGCGGGTCGACGAAAGCCGCAGCAGATGATAACGACCCCAACAAACAATAAGGCGGTAGAAAATGAACAGCGGAACAGACAGACGGATGAACAAACATGCAGGGCTAGAGGCTGCCGTGATGCAGAGAAGGGTTGATCCCAGAGAGAGCTGGACTCTCAGTGATTGCGTCTTCTCAATGACTCTGGCAGGCGGGTGGGTGGGTAGTGGTGGGGATTAAAATCAAGGTACAAAAAACGATGGCCTCCTTTTTACGCTAAGTATACACACTATACATTGCTTGTCGGCCAGCTTCTTTGTGCCGGCATGCCCCTGTTGGGCAAGGCAGCCACAACACCCTTGAGGGCTGCACAACACCTACTGTCTCTGCATCTCTCGTGGCATTGGCCCCTCAAGGGTGGGATGAGAGGCTGTTGTTCAGAAGGTGATCGAACGTGCCTTCGCTCAGAAGAGTGCAGAAGAGTGCAGAAGAGTGCAGAAGAGTGCAGGAGAATGAACCGCCTCACATCATAGAAGGCCTCCCCCCCACCCCCGGAAGATGAAGAGAGAAACGATCGATCGGCACATCAGTTGCCGACAAAATGCTGTAACACGGCGAGGCAACCACCCCCTCCCCTTTTTTTTCTTCCGCTCTGCCATCACGTTTTCAAGCATGCACGCTCGAGAGTCGTTGGCTCACTTAGGTTGATTATCGTTAAGTTTTTTTTGCCGTTCTTTCAAAAGATGGTGGTTATTTGAAGCGTTGCTTTGGATCGGTCCATCCACAACACCTCTGGGTGAAGATGATGTGAAGCTTACTGGCCCCGGCGGGGAGAGGTGCGGCTCTGCTGTCGAGCCAAACTGTATCGATGTGTCACCGCAGTTATGTTCGTTCTGCGTTATCAGAGCAAGGCAACCACTGTCGTTGGTTTTATCATACGAGAAAATCACGGAGACGAGCCACGCGCACTTCATGCGGACAACTTCCACTGGGGACCTTCGCTCAGGAGTGCAGAAAAGCGAAGCCGCCTCACAAAACAGGAGACGAATCGACACAGTTTGACACAGAGCGCAGGCCTCCACTAGCTTCACATTCTGGCGCGAAAGCCTTTTCGGTACCACGATTGTTCCTTCTTGAGTGAACAGCCGTGATGTTCGTTATTTGGTTATGGCCATTGCACCGCTCCGTGAACCCGAAGCCCAGAGACTGAACATGTGCCCACGCAGGGCAAGGGCGCTGCCCCTGCTCCCCACCGTCTGATGGAACATCAGTTGCCAGTCTTCATTTCGCCCTTCGCTCTGGAACTGCGGTGCCACCGCAACCCCGCAACCACCCGATCCCGAGAAGGAAAGGACCTCCTCACCGAGGCAACTAGTTAAAAGCTGCTTGGGGTTGGAGAGTGCCCAAAGCTCGGGAGGTGCGGGAATACTGTGTCGGGAACACGCCGCTTTGATACAAGCCAAGTCTCTTCTTCAAAAAAAAACGAATGTGCCTTTCCGGCATCAGGTAGTAGAGCCGCATGACCTAAGCAAACTGACAACACAGCTGTCTGAACTGCCCCAGTCGTCTCGCGGGATCCATGTTTGTGAAAAACCCCCCTTCCGACCACCACCCCCCTGCCTCCATGGGTGGCTGCCGCAGAGGGGAACAACAAGACATAGCTCCGCCACTGCATGCCAGTTTATATACAACGAGAGCCTTCGCTCCGTGCCACACTGTGCCACTGTACGGCCAGCTCTGTGAGGGCGGCCGTGGGTGCAGGCAGCGCGCGCAAATGCGGCCTGTTTCCGGGTGCCCGCGCGCTGCCGGCGACCGTGCACCCGAGGTGCACGGTTTGGGCTGAATCTGGGTGACGTACGAGTAGGGCTCCCACCCTGAAAATGGGCTACCTGCGGTCACTCCAGGTACCTGACATCACCCGAAAGTGACCCAAAATCAGCGGGACCCCCTCCTCGGGTGTTCCGAAACCCCTTTCTTTTGACTATTTGGAATCTGTGCAGATCGTAGTGGGGTCACACTGTGGGTCGAGGTGTCAAGCTTCACCCATGAAATGTGGGTCTGATTCAGGGTCTGGTCATAGGAGGCTGGCCCCAGGAGGATGTGACTGGGAGGCAGCCACACCAGCCCACCCACCCAGCGGGACCCCCTCCTCGGGTATTCCAAAACCCCGTTCTTCTGAACGTTTGGAACTTTTGCGAATCGTAGTGGGGTCACTTTGTGGGTCTAGGAGCCAAACACCGTCCATGAAATGTGCCTCTGGTTCAGGGGCTGGTCCTAAGGGAATGTGACTGGGAGGCAGCCACACCCACCCACCCAGCGGGACCCCCTCCACGGGTGTTCCAAAACCCCTTTCTTTTGAACGTTTGGAATTTGTGCGGATCACAGTGGGGTCACTTTGGTGGTGTGCGAGCCAAGCATCACCCATGAAACACGGGTCTAGTTCAGGGGCTGGTCAGCGTGGCTGGGAGGCAGTCAGCCCACACCCCACCCCACCCACCCAGTGGGACCCCCTCCTCGGGTGTTCCAAAACCCCTTTCTTTTGAAAGTTTGGAATTTTTGCGGATCACAGTGGGGTCACTTTGGTGGTGTACGAGCCAAGTTTCGCCCATGAAACGTGGGTCTGGTTCAGGGACTGGTCATGGGTGAAGGTGGCTGGGAGGCAGCCACCTTCACCAGCCACACCCCACCCCACCTACCCACCCAGCGGGACCCCCCCCTCGGATTTTCCAAAAACCCGTTCTTTGGGATATTTGGGATCCGTGCGAATCGTGGTGGGGTCATTTTGGCCATGGGGTGCCTATTGACACCACTTACTGGGAAATGCCAATTGGGTAAAAGTACCCCCCCCTGTACAGGTACAAGGGGGGGGGGGGGGGTCCTTTCCTACAGGTGCGGGAGGTAGCCAGTGTACCCCCCCCCCTGTCCCCCACTTTGCGAGGGACCCCCCCCCCCCCGACCAGGGTGGGGGTCACCCAAAATTTCGAGAAAATCCTGGTGTCACCCTGAAAACCTGGGTCGCCAGCCTGACCTCAGCCCGCGGGGAGCCCCCCCCCCCCCAAGCCAGCCACTGGAGGGGGGTGGGCGCAGCCGGGGGACAGAGAGGTGGTGGTGTTTAAGGAGCACGGCTGGTTTAGCCGCAAGAGAGGCTGAAAGCCCCCACCACGCTCTTGGGCTGCATTGGCAGTGCTGCAATAAAGGAAAGATCGCGTGTCCACTGGCTTCAAGCCTCGTTGACAGGAGAACGGGGGATGTGTCAGATCGAATGCAAGAAACACGATCTGTTGGATTTGCTTTGGGAAGATACGAAGGGGGAAAAAATGGGCGCACTTCGGCTTAATGGTTGCAAGCCGGTGTATTGCAAGACACCCCCAACCCCCACCCCACCCCACCTACCCCACCCGCCCTCCCAGACAAGCCCATTGCGGTTGTCGAAATTTTATGGTGCTGCTGACATGCTGCAGCCTGGATACTCCGCACAGACCCACCCACCCTTTGTAACAGTGTGTCATAAGGAGAGCGAACAGCGCTTTGGGGCAACAAAGGCATCCTCCTCATCAGGCTGTGGGAGTGGTTTCTTTAAATTTAAAGTCTGCCCCGGGCCTTGTTAGGCACACAACAAAACAAAAGCAAACAGCAAAATAGAGAACCAGGGGCAATGCACTCGAAATTTCAACCGGAACCAAACAAAAAAAAACCGCCCTCCCCTTCCCCGCCACACCCTCCCCTTCCGGAGACACGCACAGAGTGCAGAGGCGGGGGGCAGGCGCAGTGTGGGACACCGCTACTGTGGTACTGGATCGACGGGCGCATTGGGAACCCTTCGATACCCAGAGAGCAACACTCACAAACTCGACCACCCCCATTAGAACACACACTCCGGGCGCTCAACAGCAAAACGGGTATAAACAGGAGGAAACCAACACAGCATCGCTTGATACGGCACAAACGCTTGCAGGTGAATCTCCCCCCCCCCCCTCGACCCCCCTCCTTCGGTGGCCACCACCAGGAGGGGGAGGGACCCGGTGTGACGAAACACTTGAGAGAGAGAGAGATAGAGAGTATCCAGGTGCCACCAGGCGGGCCCCTTTTTTTCTCTCTCCCCCCCGCTTCAGAGCTGTGTAAAGAGAGTCTGTTTCGCGTCAGGGGGGCCGTTGTCCACATCGTCGCCTTGGATCTGGACAACTTGAGGAGAGAGGTATGCGCCGGTTGCAAGCACTGCGCCGGAATCGAGGAACACATAGTATCGATATCCGAGGAAGAGCCCTAACGCCGAGGAGACGATGTTGAAAATCTCGGAGGTTATGAGGTGGTCTACCTTCCCCGATGTGTCGTTGGAGGATATGCCCCACCGCCGCACGACAGACACGCAGAGCTCTGCAAGCTCCAACACCTCCACGACAACCAGGCCTTGGCAGAACCACTTTGCCCGGGTCCGGCTCCTACTCTCTGTCGCCTGATACCCGATGCACACCGTGAGGAACAGAGAGCAGATCAGCACCATCTGCACAATGTCCTCTGCATCCCTCCTGAGCTTCACCGCAAGAAAAACCGCCTCAATCCCCGCGATGGCTATCATGAATATGCAATACAGCTGCAGCTGGTCCTTTGAGGTATACATCGCGCCCGCCTCTGCAGCCGTTCTCCTTCAGGAGGAATGAAGGAGTGGCGGTGGTGGCGGTGCTGCGATATCCACTGCGATAAATCTTAGTGGTGGCGGTGGCGGGGTGGGGGGCAACAAAAAAACACCACCTCCCACCCCCACACCCCCCAACCACGCCGATCGCAGGAAGAAGGCTGCTGTCTGTCCTGGCTCCCTCTCCGTTTGCTGCGGCTTGCCTTCGGTGCTCAGGGGGGGGGGGGTTTTTTAAATGTTGGTCCCGAGAAGAGGGGATGGGGGATGGGGAGAGAGACGGCACGCCTGTGCGTGTGTGTACTTTTTGTTTGCCCTGGTTGGAGTGTGGTGGCGTGGGGGGGTGGGGTGTTTTTTTTCGCGGCGGGCAAAAAAAAACCGAAAACCGTGGACGATAAGCGGGGGAGGGGGGGGAGAGTGGTGGGAGTGGCGGGGCACGCCCACCCGGCTGCCCACCAATTCTGTTCTCTAAAGCGGGGGTGTGTGCCTGTTTTTCTTGCATTTTGTTTATCCCGCACGTGCCCTCCCATCCCTATGCTGGGAACTTGCAGTAGGCTTGAGGGTCAGCTCCTGCAGGGGCCCTGGGCAAAGGAGGGGGTGGGTGGTGGGGGGCAATACCAAACAGCTGAAAACGTTTTACGCATGCCAATCAGTTGGGCAGTCACACCACCAGATATGAATTTCGTAATGCCTTTATTTTGGAACGATTCTCAAGAAGAATTTTTTAGTTTTTTTTTTGGGGTGGGGATTGGGGCAGGCCTTCCCTTTGATGGGGATGTCGGTACAGATGAAGCGAACCTCCCTCACAAATAAAAAAAGCACGCCACGCTGACGCAGTTCGACACACGTGGCCTCCCCCCATTGGCCTTTGAGGTGCTCAACGCGCCTCACACACCCACCTACCTCCGCCTCCCCACGCGTCGTGTTATTGAGGGCGCTGATGCGCCGCTTCTGACGCCAGAACACCACGCCTGCCTGCGATAAGACACGAGGAGAGCTAGGGCACACAAAAGGCGGCAGATGTGTTCACCGGAAAAAAGAAATAACCGACACTTTCTCGCAGGGCACACGCGGTATGAAAACATATATTAGGTTAGGATGGGTGAGGCTGGGGGGGGGGGGGGGGGATGCGGCAGCTCCCGCTCCCACACACAGGCCTCCCTTTTCACAGTCTGTGTTTTATGGTTTGGCAGCGCAGGCACACGGAGAAACAGAAACACGGACAAGGCAAAACCGGTTGTGAGCATTGACTGGGGGACCTCCCCGGTAAACCAGCTCGCTTCAGCCCTGTGACTGACTCTAACGTCGGGGTGGGTGGGGTGGGTGGGATGCATGGGGATCTCTTTCTTTCTATTCGCCAAACACTGCCACACACGAACCTGTGCTGGGGAGGGCGCTGGGTGTTGCGTGATACAAACGGGGAGGGCAATTATCAAGAAAACCCGCAGTGACACGCAACAAAAGCCATCGCCCGCCACCCGACAGCAGTGGTGCTGAGTTTCAACATAAAATGCATGCGGCAGGGGCGGGGGTTGGTGGGGTGGGGTGGGGGTGGGGGGTGTGGGCGGGAAGCGGCTGCATCGAACTGCCATTCAGAATGCAAGACGGCCCTCATCTGTGAGATTCCTCTATCGAATCACCCGCACCCACACACACACACACACACACACAGGGTGGGCAATGATCCGCGCAGGATCTCCCCACACAAAACGTGGTCACCACACACACACACACACGTGAATTTTTATACCCGCAAACCCGGTATAGCAGTGCAGACGACACCGAGCACTTGCTATTGGTGTGATCGCCACTGTCTACACACACACACACACACACGGGAACCTTTGTGTTTACGTGATATACACACGAATCATTTTTCTTGCGACAGCGAGCAGAGCAACGCCAGAGGGCATCCCTTGTTACTGCCACACACACACACAACCCACACTGCTGGCCCATCACCTGCCTCGGCTCTGCTGGTTCTCTGTTCGATAATGCAAAAAAAATAGAGGGGGTGGGGGAGAAGAGGCGAAAGCCCTTGTTGTTCAAAAAAAAATGGGTGGGGAATCCTTGCAACCCCCCACGCCAGCGCCTGTCGCAGAGGGAGGATGGCAGCAGAGCTGCTGCGGCGCCTGTGGGGCTCGGGGGGGTGGGTGGTGTGTGATGCAGGCAATGTCGTGACAGCGCATCAGGTTCTCAGGCAGCTGTGTCTCGGGGACTTCTGCTCGGTGCCGATCCGCGAAAACCGACATTGCCAACGTGATGCGCGCGAATCTGTGGGAAAACGCGGCGATGCCACCCACCCACCCCAGGGGCGTAGCCAGCCCATACCTCTCTTTCCCCCCCCACCACCCTCGGGCATGTTCTGCCTCAGGCAGACCCGCTTTGTTCGAGATAGGGGAGGGGGGGGGAGGCTTGCTTTTGTTAAGATTTCATTTCATTCAGTTCCGACAAGGGTCTTGACCCCCCAGCCCGGGGGGGGGGGGGGGGGTCGCTCTGTCATCCATCACCGTCATCACCACCCCACAGATCCACCTCCGCTGCCCCCACGCCGCCCCGCACGAAATGCACGCACACACGGCAAGATGTATCGTTTAGTGGAGGGTTGCACCGATAGAGCTTCGACGATGCTTCTCTACTGTTACACACACGTGAAATGAATCATTCTTGTCGCAGTGTAGGAACTTACGGAGGAGGGCCATATCCATCACCATGCAGAACCCGCTGAGGGCATCAAAGCCCTTCTGAGATCTACATACAGGTGACATCCTCCTGGTCGTCAGGGGGCGGTTTTGTAGCATACACGGGAGGAATGCTGTCTCTTTTTTTGCACAAGACCCACTGTCAAACGCGTTTATCCGCTTGATTCGCCTTCCAGGCACACCACAGTTGATCGTCACAAACATGGGGGGAGAGGATGGCAGCCTCAAAAAATACGGCGGGGAATTATTTTGAGAGTTGTAATCACAACAGTCGTAGTGAAGATGTGCCCCGTGCAAATCCTTTGCAGAAGAAAAAAAGCTCCGGGGTGTTGCCCTTCGGCTCTTCTATTCTTTTAGATTTTACAACACACACAGTATCATTTTGGCGCCGACAGCCACAGGCACTGCGAGGGCTAGGACACTACACAGTTTGATTTATATTTAAAAAAAGGGCAGCACACGCCTCCACAATGTGACACACGCGGGATATATTTTTGCATTGGGAGGAGGGATTGGGCGGGGGGAGGAGAGGGTCTCGTCAAGGATGCCAAGGTTCGCATCCCATCTCACCTTCATCCCCCCACTCCGCTCCTCCTCGTTGCCAGAAAGAACAAACCACGCCAGTTCTTCTGACACCTGGATTGTGATGAGCGGCTGTGACCTTTCTGCTCCGAGCGAACCATAAGAAATGTAGAAGTGCTGTGCCCCACCCCCCCCCTCCCCCTCCCCCTTTTGGCAGCAATCTGTGCAGCGCACACATTGACACGTGGATATGTTATGAGAGCAATGCGGATCACACAGACAACTCTGCTCGCCCTCGGTGGGCTCCTCACTGACACGTGAATGGTTTTATTTTGGGGCCATCTTGGTAAACAGTGCTGGGTGTGGGTGGGGGTGGGGGCCACCAGAGAGGGCGCGAAGGGGAGGGGGGGGGGGGGGGGGTAGGGGGGGTCAAATGGGGGTGACAAACACGATTTTTCAAAAAACCGGCGCAGAGGCCCCAAAGCCCCCGTAAACCCTCCAAACCCCCCCAGATCGGTCCGGAAACCCATCGAACCCCACTTTTCCACCATTCCGGGCACCTCAGGTGCCCGAATTGGGGTACCTAAATTTTGTGCCACCGTTTGGTACCGGACAGTGCCACTGTGTGGGAGGTTGGAAAAGAAAATGCCCCAACACACCACATCTGAGGGTTGCAATGCATGTTGCTTGCCAACCACGTCATCCGGTGGGTGTCAGGCGCTATGTAGGTGGCATGAGCCAGGTCTTCGATGTGTTCTGGCTTGTATATGTACCTCCCTGCCTGCGGCACAGGCACTGCCTTTGTCCCCCACACCAGCCACAGAGAGCGTATTGTACTCGGTCCACGGTTGCTGATTCATTGTGATGCGTTGTATCCTCGAGTGAACGTCACACACTAGTGGCACCACCACCCGCCATCCGAGAGCTGTATTGACTTTGCGCCCTTCCGTTGCATTCACCTCGCCACGCATATTGCACCGTTCAGTACCAGTGCTCTTGGGCCAGGCAAAGTAGACCGCAGCAACTACCAATTCTGGCACAATGGGTACCACGACAGCGCACTTCGTGTGTTCCCGGAATGTACAGCTCGTGTTGCAACAGTCGTTGTCAACACATCCCGGTTGTGGAGCACTGCTGCACAGGAATCACACGACCATCTGGACTTGTTCCGTACCTACAGGCAGCCTCCCGGTGCATGGTGGCAGGGAGGTACATATACAAGCCAGAACTCATCGAAGACCTGGCTAATGCCACCTACATAGCGCCTGACACCCACCGGATGACGTGGTTGGCAAGCAACATGCATTGCAACCCTCAGATGTGGTGTGTTGGGGCATTTTCTTTTCCAACCTCCCACACAGTGGCACTGTCCGGTACCAAACGGTGGCACAAAATTTAGGTACCCCAATTCGGGCACCTGAGGTGCCCGGAATGGTGGAAAAGTGGGGTTCGATGGGTTTCCGGACCGATCTGGGGGGGTTTGGAGGGTTTACGGGGGCTTTGGGGCCTCTGCGCCGGTTTTTTGAAAAATCGTGTTTGTCCACGTAAAAGGGTGGCATTTGACCCCCCCTAGGGGGGGGGGGTGGGGGGAGGGACTGCCACACCAGCTTTCGGAGGACACGGCTCGGGATTACCCGGACACATCTACAGAAACATCACACGCGTTTAGTAATTTTTTTTGGTGCTGTATGTGGTGGCCGCCTCCAACCCCCCCCCCCTCACCCACCCACCCACCCACCCCCTTCCCCCCACTCCACTCCACTTCTGATTTCATCACGGTTTGGATGGCTCTGATGTCAACAACCACACCAGGCACTGCGAGAGCTAGGCTACTGCACACACCCCGTTATGCCCTATGGTATTGTATTATTTTTTCGAAAGGGGAGGGGGGAGGGGGGGGGGGGGGGGGGATTCACTGCGAGTCACGGTCCGTCAAGGGCGAGGGGGAAAGGAGGGCCCCACACCCCCCCTCCTCCTCGCCCCTATGCTTGCCGCGGGTAGCGAAGGCCCCGCCTCCCTGCTCCCTCTCCCCCCCCCCCCCTCCCCCGAAGAGATAATAACGTATCAGCGAACAAAGAAGCCTGGCGGAGAAACGAGGGGGCCACGCCAGGTGATTTTGTTTTTCGCAGGCACACACAGTGTTCTCGCGACTTTTGGGATTTTCAGAAAGTGCGGAGGAGTTTTTCTTTGCGTTTTTTTGGACCTGGAAAATTTTTTTCCACCCTGAAAATTTTTCTCGCGCGCCTTCGGCGCGCGAGACCACGATCCTGAGCGGCCGGGTGCGAACGACAGTCACACACATGCGACGCGACACGCATGCAATGCGACGCAACAGCTTCCGTCTGAGTTGGCCAGAAGGAGGATGCTGAAGCGTTCCGTTCCTAGATGACACCTCTTTCCCGAGGTGTCATGATCGCATACAAGGACTTGGCGATGGGATGCATGTCACACAGGGGGGTCTGGGGGGCGGAGCCCCCCAGCCGCCGGAGGCCACGGTAGTGAACATGTGTTAGCCTGGTCCCCGAGTACGCTCCGCAGTCGAAGCAAAGTGGAGAGTCACATGCGGTTGGTGTTGCTCTTTCGTCATGAGAGCAATATACGGTGCGGTAAACGGTTTCAGGACTGCTGTAAAGGGCTCCTCCGCAGCCAGGTCCCAAATATTTTTTTTCCCGGAGGAGCTCCTCCACTCCTCCACTCCTCCGGCGTCAGATTTTTTTTATTTTTTTTGAGGAACTCCTCCGACTCCTCCGGTCGCGAGAACACTGGGCACACAAAACAACAAGAAGGGCGCCCAGAGGCGGTGCCGCCGGGACAGAACAAAACCAGGGCGGGGGGGGCGGGGGGGGTGGTGTGGGCTGGGGAGGGGCGGGGGTGTGTGTGGGCCGGAGAGTGGAGGACAATGGAATGACACAAGCTGTGAGGCGAAGTTATTGTCCCCCCCACCCTCCCCACCGTTCTGTTACAACAAGATAGATGGGCAATGGCCACATGTTGTGGCAGCTCCCTCCCGCACTGAATGGATTATTGTTTGGGTTGTGAGCATGGTCACAACCCTGTTGGTATGGCACGGTGGCTTCACAGAGGCCAGGGTTCGCTGGCTGTAAATCGTACTCCTTTCACGAGAAGGAAGAAAACACCCCTGTCCAGCAAGCTGTGAAACAACAGATCCGGGCTACTTTTTGTTGAGCGCACACTTTGTGCATCAGGGCTGTGTTGAGACCCTGTGAAGTGGCAGGAAGGTGTTGCTCCTAAAGCTTCGGTTGTACGATTTTCTTTGTTACTTCGCGACTTCGCTTCGCTTCGTCACTCATAACTAAGTTAAAAAAAATGTCACAAAAAATGTCGGAATACTGAGTGAATTGTACACCGATCCGGAAGTACGGTGTCGAACCGCGCTGGGGCTATGTCAGGGTGTGTTGAAGGCGTGATGGCTGACCCCATCTGCCGCCACCTCACCACCACCCCCCTTGCACCAAGGCCAGGCCTCGACCAGAAAAGGATCGCAAAAAAAAAATCCTTGCGCTCCTTCCGGGCCCAAGCAAACAGACCGCTCCCTCGTCACAGACGCTTCTTATTGGAACACAGATAAACACAACACCACACGGCACGGCAAGTGCACACAACGACACACACCCCGCGCGCCAGCTCTACACCACTCTCAGCTCAGGCAACGAGGTCTTCAGACGGGGCCTTCTTGGGGCTGCCCCGAAGGCACCTCTCGCTGCCTGTCTGTGTGCTCGAGAGGGACCGCCCGGTGTTGGAGAGGCGGCGGGAGTCGTTGTCGCTGTCCTCCCCGTCGTAGGCCACCATGGGATAGAGGGATGCGATGTAGAAGTCGGACACGTGCTTCTGCAGGTAGTCGTAGCTCGGGAGGGGGCCTTCTTCCCAGCTGTGGAGGGGGTGGGGTGGTGGGGGGTGGGTGGGCAATGCGAAGTGGCGGAGGGGAAGAGGAGGGGGCAGAGAGAGGGGGGCAAAAAAGACTTGGAGTTGCGTTCTTTGTTTGTGCGAAACGGTGCCTGCGAGTGCATGTGCAGGATACCGAACGCTGCTTTAGCTGGAAAAAACTCGCTGTAACTAAGTAAGCCTGTTCTGCTTTTAAAACACACACATCAGACGCGCCCTATATAAGAAAACAATGGCCCACCCCCACAGCCCCTCTCCCAGAACACATACCCGCATTTGCTACGCAGCACCTCCAGCGGGCCGAAGTTTGTCAGCTTGGGAGCACGCGCGGGGTCCCGCGGCGGCGTCCCTGGCCGCGGGGGCAGACTCCCCGAGACACCCCGCCCCGGCTTCACGGTCGCCATCGATATCGCCATCGCCGACACCCCCGCCTGCTGCGACGAGGTGCTGTCCCTCTTCCCCGTCATCGACCCGCGATCCCCGCCCGCACCCACCAGCCGCTCCCTCTCCTGGGCCCGATGCATCAACCTCACGCGATGCGCCTTCACAGCCTCATACGCCTCCACCACGCCTTGGTGATACTGCAGCAGGAAATCGCTGTGACTATGCAGAAGCGTGATCGCCTGCAGCCGCTCATCCTCCCTCAGGAACAGCAGCAGCTGGTCGAGGTACTGCTGGCTGGACCTCTCCCGGACGCGCCTGCGGCGCGCGGGGCGCTGGCCCTGCGCCGGATCAACCTCCTCCTCCTGCTGCAGCCACAGCCCGCGCGCCATCAGGAAGGTGGAGAAGGTGAGGTGCAGCGCGCCGTTCGCAACATTCTGGTAGAATGCCCGTTTTGACAGCGCCTGGAGCCCGAAGTTGCACAGCTGCACGTTGAGTGACTGGGGCCTCGGGAGGGAAAGCTCATCGAGCGCAACAGAGAGGACGCGGAGGATAGAGTACGTCCGCCTGGCGTAGGACTCCCCCTCCGCCACAGGCATCAGGCAGACCCCGATGTCGGCGATAAGAGCCTCGACCAGCTTGCTGATCTGCCGCTGGTACATCTTCCCGATGAAGAAGAGCTTCTTTTCATTCTCCTCGCGGCGCCCCTCCTGCCCGGGTTTGATGACCTGCTCCAGGCAGCCGTCGACAAAGCAGTCCCGCACCACAGATTCGTAGTGCCCCAGGTCATCCACTTTGTAAATCCCAGCGGCAGCTGCCGGCGGGGGCGTGAAGCTCCTCTCCAGACTCGGAGACCTGCGCCTGGCCCCGGGGGACCCGGCAGCGCTGGTCGCAGGGGAAGCGTACGGCGTGCCGGCGCTGCTGCTGCGGGTCGCGGCGTCCTTCGCAGCTCCGTTGCGCACCCCGTTGTTGCGTGCGTTCATCCCAACCAGACGGCGGAGGCTGGCGAAGACAGACCCAGACCCCCCGACGCTCTGCGGGGTGTGCCCCGGGCTGCTGATGTAATCCGAAGCTGTGTTATTGAGGTTTCCATTCTGCGGGACAGTCGGAAGCCCCGAGGAACAGGTCTGCCTGTTGTTGGCGTTCGGCCCTACATGCTGCGATGCCCTCCTCGACTGGGCTCCGCTCGCCGAGCCCTGGTCTGCCGCAGCCACCAGGTTGTTCATCGCCGTGTCGGGGTTGCCCGCCGCATCGATGTGCAGGTTGAGCGCAAACCGGATCGACGGGGGGTCGAACTCCGTGGGAACAGGGAGGGTCAACCCGCGATCAGTCGAGGTGCTGTCGAGGCTGGACACGCTCCCAACAAGCCCGTCGCAGAAGAAGTTCATCCGGGACCCCCCCCCGCCCGCACCGGGGAGCGACAGCGATGTCTTCGGGATATACTCCAACCACTCCATGAGCTCATTCCAATCAAGGTCCAGCCCCTGGGGGACAGACAGCCCCTTCAGGCCGTGCTTCTCCATAGACTTCACCTCGTTACGGAGGTTGAGGAAGGACATGCCGAGGAGGTATTCCTTGAAGAGGCTGGCGCTGACCCGGTGGGGGTCCTGGATGCAGAGCTGCTTGATAACCTCGATGGCGCCCAGCGCGGTGGTGGAGTGGTGGGTCAGGACGAAGTGCATCATCTCCGCCGCGTTGTTCTCCGTCACATGCACCGCGCAGTATTTCCGGAGCGCCTGGTCCGACAGGGAGTAGCTGAAAAACGTGAGATCCTCCATATTGACCGCAAGCGTCCCGTGAACCGTCACGACAGACATGCAGAACATAGTCACCCTGGAGTCGGATGAAGTCGATCCTCCTGACAGCGCGGCCTGCAGAGTGTCGCCGCGCACCGAACCCTTCCTGCAGGGGGTCGGGGGCGTGTCGGACTGGACATCCGCACCGGAATCCTCATTCTCCGGGGGCACCTCATTCAGCTGGGGGACAGAGCTGGAACCGGCAGCGGCCTGCCCGCCATCCGGCAGCAAGATGCCCCGCAGCGGAGTCCCCAGCGGCGGTGCCCAATTCGGCTGCGACGCGGGCGAGGTGGGAGGGGAGCACGACCCCGCCAGCACGCCGCCCGGCGCACCGCCACGCCCCCCCGCCTCCAGTGACCCCCCGGGTGCTGCGGGTGGTGCCCGCTCCGACGGCTCGCTGTAGCCCTGCCGCTGTGGGATGGGCACCACGGCGGGCGGGGCGCTCACCACATCACCCGGCTTCGCCGGGATATCCGTCAGCGAGGCTTGGGGCGATTCCAACGGGGTGGCGAGCTCCGTCCCGTTGGACTCCGCGCCCTCCGGGCTGTTTGACCTCAGGGTTGCCTTGTCGCTGGCCCCGGCACCCCGGGGCTTTTTGGCGAAGGTTGGGGAGGCGAGGGTCACAACCGGGGTGCTGGATGCAGGGCGCGTCCCGCCGAGCGCACCCGCCTGCACCATGTCCCGCACCCTCGACCCGAGGAGCACCCGGGTGTGCCTGCTGCGGTGTTGCATGTCGAGGAGGTACACAAAATGGTCCGGGAAATAGAGGAGAAGAATCTTCTTCTTCAGAGCCCCGACGAACATCGGGAGGTAGCTAGGTATCCGGGTCTCTGAGGTCAGGTTTAGGCTCAGGGTGTACCGCGTCAGCAGGCAGTACATATTGATGCGCATCTTCTTGTCCCCGAGGATATGATTGGATGGATACCTCTGATAAAGCACGAGGTGGGAATGCCGCTCGCTCCCCCCGCTGCTGTCATCGCCTGTGGGAGACGCGCCGCTGGCAGAGGCAGACGATGCACCGACAGATCCCCGATCCGTCTTCCCAAAGATCTGCAGGTTGATGTATCTGTCAGGAATAGCATGCCCAGCGTAGAACGGCGTGGGTATATAGACAGGCCTCTCGAAGGCATGCGGGCTGAGCTTCAGGGACACATTGCATTCGATCTTCCCCTTCAAGCTCTTCGTCTCCAACGTCCTCTCCTTCGCATTCAAATAGAAGTCCCATCTCTTCAGGCAGCATGGGTATGCCGGTGATGTGCCGGCACCCCCAGAGCCGTTCACACCCCCGACACCCCCGGCCCCTTCGTTCTTCTCGGGGGAGTTTGAATTCCCGGAGAAGCTTGAGCTGGAGGTGACGGTCTGGGGTGACATGACAGGCGCCCCACCCCTGCGCGTCTGGCTGAGCTGCATGACGTAGAAGCTGTTGTTGATCGGCATAAACTGAGACCAGAGGTGGGCTTCGACAAGGTTGTAGCGGAACTCGATTGTCAGGGCCGAGGCGGAGCAGGAGTAGAGCGTGATCTTCTCCTTGTCGACGATGTGGATGAAATACGGCTTCACTGTGGTGAGTGGCGAGCCCCTCGAGTCGAGGAAATGCAGGAACTGCACCTTGCTGAGCAGCTGCCGGTGTGACCTCTTCCTCTCCTTGTCGTTGAACTCCGCAAAATCATTCGGCTCGCTCCGCGAGCTGAAGCTGCGGCTGCCGCTCTCATCCGCCAGCAGGACACACTCATACTCGCAGGGCACCCCGTGAAGCCTCTCCATCTCTGCGGCGTGCTCGCTGTGCTGGTTGTCAAACGAATTGCCACAAAAATCCGACGTTGACGACCCATGCGAAGTGAAGGTCGGGAGAGCCCCCATATTCTTCGGACTGCTTGAAGAAGTCATCCCGGCGTTCAGCGGGTTGGCAGCGTGCTTCTCAATCCGGTGTGTGAATGCGACCACGCTCTTGTCATGCGAAACCGACCCGCACATTATATGGAGCTTCTGCCCCCGCGAGACCAGGTCAGAGCGGATCTCCTTCGAGGGGCGGGTCGCGTCGTATACATCGATGTAGGTGCATATCAAGCCATCGCCTGTGGCCTCCTCCCGTGCAACGCAGACGTAGGCTTCCCGCTCGATGCCAATGATGTACCTTCGGATGACCTGCCCCGTCGACTCGGGGGTCTTGAGGTGGTTCGTCACAGGAGGCGTTGGCGGGGGTGCGGCACCCTCAGCCGGAGGTGCTGTCGGGGGCAGCGGCGCAGGAGGTGCTGGCGGGGGTGGGGGCGGCGCCGCGTCGATGGCGATCTTTGCGTGCCTGCTGTCGTTGCCTCGGCTGCGCTGCTGCGACTTCTTCCCGCCGCGGGTCGAGCCCCGCGATACTACACTCCCAGCATCACCCCTGTCTGGCGTCGGGCTCCCGGAGCGACGTGCCCTCGGGAAGGCATCAAACGCAAGTAGCCCGGCCGGCGCCTTGGCGCTGCCCCCTGCCTGCTGCTGCTGCTGCTGCCCAGCAGCAGCGGAAGACATGAAAACCCCCCCAGTCCAGGAAACCGACCACACCTACTCGATGGACCGGGGACTTGCTACTGACCGGACATGGGGGAAGACGGTGGGTGACGGGGTGCGGTGGTGGTGGGGTGGGGGGTGGGGGGGGGGGGGTTGGTGGGGGCTGTGTGTGGGTGTGCCTCCCAAGAAGAGATCGCCTGTGCAGGGTGGTGGAGGTGGTGTGACCAACTCAAAAGCAGTGCTGCTCACACGGTTGGGGGGGGGGGGGGGTGAGGGGGTGGCGAGTCGGGATACGAAGGGCCACGCGCCAACCAGCTATTGCCGGGGAGAGGGGTGCCTGCGGGGGGGGGGTTTGATTGTCGAGAGTGAGTGGAAAGGCAAGTATACCCAGAACCTTCTTGCAATGTTAGTCCTTTCTGTAGTCACCACACCAGATATGCTGTGCAAGGCGGACCAATGCACAATGGGAGGGTGTGTAGCAGTTGTCTGTCAGTGGCCTGGTGGTTGGACCGCAACACAGTATCACTAAAATACAACCAGGTGTCTGTACATCTTGACACCATACACTTTGTGATCCTGTATCGTTGTTTTTTGTACGAAAAAATGACGGGGGGAAGGAGAGGAAGCAGGCCTGTCGCTAACTTTTCGATTTTGGAGATTTGGTGGGTTGACGCTCCTGTTTTGGGGGGGGATCAGGGGGGAAAACACTAGGGGTCAATTTTTCTCGCGCGCGCTTCGCGCGCGCTCGTGTTGCCAAATTTTGAATTTTCCCATCGGTGGACCACTAGGTGGGCACGGTGTGAGGCGCTGGGTTCCTTCCGTGGTTCCTCTCCCGCTCGCGCCGTCGGGTGCCGGAGGAAACCAAAAAATGGCTTTCGGGACCATGATTTCGACGCTGCCCCCTGATATGTCACGGCCGTCAAAGCGCAAGGACTTGGTTACTAGACGGGCACGCGAGATGGGGGGTCTGGGGGGCAGAGCCCCCCATCCGCCGGAGGCCACGGTAGTGAGCATCTGTTCATTGTGGGCGTACAGATTCTGTGTGAGTTGGCTGCGTCCTCCTGAGGCTACTGGAGTGGGTGGATTCCCTGACCTGATGGGAATCGAATGACTTGAGTACGAGACATACGCCACAGGGGGGTCTGGGGGGCGGAGCCCCCCAGCCGCCGGAGGCCACGGTAGTGAGCATCTGTTCCTGCAAAACCATACTCTCTTCGACGTCGACCCAGTGAAAGTGGGTTGACGCTTGGTCGACGCTTGGTGAGCGTCGACCCAGTGTAACCGGGCCAACGCTAGGTTAGCGTCGACCCAGTGTAATAAATGGGTTGACGCTTGGTCCAGGCTTGAATGGCAACCCAGTTCCACTAGGTCGACGCTCCAAGCCTCGACCAAGCGTCAACCCAGTCCACTGGGTCGACGCTGGGTCGACGCTTTTTTATGGGGGGGGAAACCCAAAATCACTGGGTCGACGGTCGACGCTTAGCGACATGCCTGGAGAGGAAGGGAAAGCGCGGGGGGGGGGGGGGGGTAGGGGGGGTCAAATGGGGGTGACAAACACGATTTTTCAAAAAACCGGCGCAGAGGCCCCAAAGCCCCCGTAAACCCTCCAAACCCCCCCAGATCGGTCCGGAAACCCATCGAACCCCACTTTTCCACCATTCCGGGCACCTCAGGTGCCCGAATTGGGGTACCTAAATTTTGTGCCACCGTTTGGTACCGTACAGTGCCACTGTGTGGGAGGTTGGAAAAGAAAATGCCCCAACACACCACATCTGAGGGTTGCAATGCATGTTGCTTGCCAACCACGTCATCCGGTGGGTGTCAGGCGCTATGTAGGTGGCATTAGCCAGGTCTTCGATGTGTTCTGGCTTGTATACATACCTCCCTGCCACCATGCACCGGGAGCTGCCTGTAGGTACGGAACAAGTCCAGATGGTCGTGTGATTCCTGTGCAGCAGTGCTCCACAACCGGGATGTGTTGACAACGACTGTTGCAACACGAGCTGTACATTCCGGGAACACATGAAGTGCGCTGTCGTGGTACCCATTGTGCCAGAATTGGTAGTTGCTGCGGTCTACTTTGCCTGGCCCAGGAGCACTGGTACTGAACAGTGCAATATGCGTGGCGAGGTGAATGCAACGGAAGCGCGCAAAGCCAATACAGCTCTCGGATGGCGGGTGGTGGTGCCACTAGTGTGTGACGTTCACTCGAGGATACAATGCATCACAATGAATCAGCAACCGTGGACCGAGTACAATACGCTCTCTGTGGCTGGTGTGGGGGACAAAGGCAGTGCCTGTGCCGCAGGCAGGGAGGTACATATACAAGCCAGAACTCATCGAAGACCTGGCTAATGCCACCTACATAGCGCCTGACACCCACCGGATGACGTGGTTGGCAAGCAACATGCATTGCAACCCTCAGATGTGGTGTGTTGGGGCATTTTCTTTTCCAACCTCCCACACAGTGGCACTGTACGGTACCAAACGGTGGCACAAAATTTAGGTACCCCAATTCGGGCACCTGAGGTGCCCGGAATGGTGGAAAAGTGGGGTTCGATGGGTTTCCGGACCGATCTGGGGGGGTTTGGAGGGTTTACGGGGGCTTTGGGGCCTCTGCGCCGGTTTTTTGAAAAATCGTGTTTATCCACGTAAAAGGGGGGCATTTGACCCCCCCTAGGCATAGGGTGCGGGCGATTCGGTTATCGCCCAAATCGCAAAAATTATCGCCCTCATTATCGCCCATTCTGTCAAGGCGATAAGTGGGCGATAATGTTTCCGTCGTATTTTTGGGGGCAAAATGGCCCGGCCAGGGACGTCAGATCACTGCTGAGGTGGTGAGTGGGTCATTGCCTCAGTGAAGACCCGGTTCCTGACCTAGATCAAGCCCTCTGCTCCAGTGTTCTCAGTGGGTCATGACTCTGTGACCAGGGTCAGAACCGCCCCAGGTCTCAGATCAGCCGTGAAGCTTCCTGTGGGCTATGCAATGAGTCATCTCAAACGTACGGAGTTCATCTCCTCCCATTCAGACCGACTACACTAGAACCACGCATCTCCTTCAACACTAAGGTGTACCCGCTTCATGCTCACGAGTGCTCCTAGTAACGGCGAGTGAACAGGTCCTGAGCGAGGTCAGGATCTGGGACAATGCCCAGTTCCTCACGTGGGTTTTGACCGAGGAAATGACCCACCCGCATGACGTCAGTGGTCAGAAGCTGATTTCTGATGCAGAGTCCTAGGTCTTGGCCCAGTTGTTGACGAGGTCACAGGGCCCTGTGGGACCCAGGGTCAGTAGAGCGGTAACCCACTCACCACTAGCTGAAAACCCCTTCAGAAAGTGTGAAAGAAAACGGGCGATACTGGGCGATAATTTGGCGATAAGGCGATTCGATACGCGATAATCGGGGCTCGAACCCGGTTGGGCGAATATAGGGCGATAGGCGAATCGCCCGCACCCTATGCCTAGGGGGGGGGGGTGATAACATCCACCCCAAGACGGGGACAGAATGAGCGGCGGGGGTGGGTGCTGTGGGATATGGCATCCCCAGGGGTCCAGAAGGCTCTCCGGGTATACCTGCCACCTATGATGGGCACGCAAGAGTTTATTCGACTGACTCCCGAAGTGCTCCTGGGTCACTTCGCCGCTTGTCAGCAGGGTAGGCAGTTGCCAGGTCGCAGGCATGAACAAGATCGTGTAAGAAAGACTCAGCAGGCCCGTTGACAAGACCCGCTATAGAATCCTTCGCAAGTTTTTCCCCTCCTATACAATCCTTCGTAAGTAGTTGGCTGTCAGTGGCTTGGTGGTTGGAGTGTTTTGTGTTGGAATGAGGGATCTGGGCTGCTGGTCATTGGACAGGCCCAGCATGATGCCTCGTGACGCACGGCAGCTGGCAAGCAGCCATGGGTCATCGCCCAATGATAATCGTTTTCCTTCACACATTTCATTTTTTGGATGTCAAAATCAACATCATCACAAGCAAGCTTCGCCATTTGCCACCCCGCTTCCTGTAAGCAGAATTGAGGACAATGTATCTTCGGAGCATGGACAAGGCCCGTCCAAGAGGTCATCGAGCGTGGCACAGCACAGGTAACCATCGATTTTCACACTTGTTTTCCTCCACCCCCACTTATTTAAACAATGCGCTCCGGTGCAGACAACTGAGACTGAGAATGAGAACTTGGGTCGGACCCAATAGTTTTTTTGAGAGTTGTGATCAGGGTTTAATCTAGGATTCCGGATTTTGGGACTCGGGGGGGGTCTCGCACTTTTGTGGGCCCAAATTTTTTTTCACCCCAGGTGCATATTTCTCGGGCGCGCTTCGCGCGCCCGAGACTACGCGGAGATGGCCACTCGCATACGCTCAAGGACTTGCGAGACAGGCACACGCTACAGGGGGGGTCTGGGGGGCGGAGCCCCCCAGCCGCCGGAGGCCACGGTAGTGAGCATCTGTTCCTTGCACGTGTCAACGACTTGCTGCACGAACTTGACAGACAGCTCTTAGACTCAAGGCGGCTCTGCACCGGGGCTGAACATGCTGCCAGCCAGGAGACCCCATTCCTACTGGTCCCCAGGGAAATCCCCCCCCGCCCCCGCTAAAAGTGACCCCCCGGGGGACCCCCCCAGGGGGGCCCAAACTGCGGGGGGTTCAGATTTGCATGACTGCACAGTTTTTTGGCGTCGATCACAAGCAAGGTCTCAGGGGAGCCGCGGCTGGCCATTGCTGATTAGAGATCGCAATCACGTTCAGCAGTGCTGCTTCTGAGGTGCAACAGGCCACAAATCATGGGGTGTGTACTCCTGTGCAGACACAACGGCAGCCAGGTTGTCATATCCATCCGTATCTTTTGCGACATGCTCGGGCGCAGCGGCTGCTCCCTTCCAGTCCTTCGTGGTGACACATTGCCATACGGCGTTCCAGTGAGCGTGCGGGTTACTAGCCTCCAGTGCCTCCAGTTCGTACATCCACTCGTTATTCTGACATGCAGCGCCTCTGAAGACTAACTCAAACACCGGAAGGGGGCGGTCACCCAGCTTCCGGTACTTGACGTATCCCTGTTGTTTCGCATCGAACTCACGTGCACTCGCAGTCGTCACTTGCGCATCAGCCAGTCCGTTCATGTCAAAGCCATTGTTGTACTTCTCGAGCGCTGCGGCAAAGGACATCACATGCCCGAGGATCGTCACCCGCTTCATCCCCGGACACCCCAGATGCCCGACGCGTGTTGCGCCGGTGGCAACAGCACTGGATAGGCTAGCGTTGCACTTGAGCTCCAAGCAGTTGATGTTGTCACGTGCATGTGATGTTGCTAGGGCAGCTGACGGCTTGTGCTGACCACACACAGAGAATGCGTTGAACGTCCCGGCCAGGTGGTCCCCGAAGAAGTTGTCCTGTACCCCGCCGTTCACCCTGACAGCCGAGAGCAGCGATGACATCACATCCGTATTCAGACGCATCACCTCTGTGTCAGCAAGGCCTTCCGTCATGGTGTGCCAACCCCTGATGTTGAACCACACGACAGTCACCTGACGCCGCTTCGTGACCAAAGCCACATCCTTCAGTCTCGCCGACTCATGTGAATTTACTGATGACACTACGCTTGATGCATCACATTTGCGGTTTTTGCCGTTGTCCTCTGACGCAGATCCTGTCCCTTCTGACGCCATGTCCTCGTTCATCAGCAGCGAGTCGGGCATGTAGTTCCTGTACTCCGTGAGGTTGCGCACCATCGCCATGAAGGACTGCTGCATGCCTGCCACCTCGCTGATGCTTGCGGCTGCGGCATCTGCGTCCACAGCCTCCAGGTTCATATGTGCCACACAGTGCATGTCGTGCTGCAGCTTGTGAATTGGGCCTGTCACAAGGCGTGCCACAACTGCAGAGATCGCCAGCATCCCACCCACCGCACCCGCCATCACACATCCGATCATGACGTACACGTCCTGCTGCTGCTGGGTACTGTCTGCCTTCGCACGCGCGCTATCGGTGCGGATGCTTGCCATCGACATGTCGATCGACTCCATAACTGTACCCCGCGGCACAAGCAGCGACATGTACCACACAAGCTTCCCGCGTGTTGACTTCTGAGTCACAAACCAGTACTCTGTGGTGGTCCCGTTAGCCGTGTCCCTCCAGCTTTCGAACGACTTGCGCGTGCGTGCCACCGCCCCCTCGTACCCGCCGCCACGCTCCCACATCACAGCACGCCCGTGCCGTCCGATGGGCGACAGCACCGTCGAGTTGGGGGCCACTGTGTGATTCGTCACGTGGATCAGCCTTGCGAACTCACGCTTCTGACCGAACCAGTCTTCCTCGTGGAGCTCCACCACACCGTACTGGTTGACAGCCACCAGGTCACCTGTCTCGCCCGTCCAGTGGTTGAGCGCCACAGCGTAGAGCAGCGAGTCTGCAGGCAACTCCTGCTGTGCAAACATATTTGACAACTCGATGCCCTGCATGTTGAAGTAAATGTACCCCAGCTCCCCAGCGTGTCGTGGTCCCTTCCGCACCTGACCTGGGTGAGTCAGGCTCATGT
Organism: Rhynchopus euleeides; assembly: GCA_963210315.1. Lineage (NCBI taxonomy): Eukaryota > Euglenozoa > Diplonemea > Diplonemida > Diplonemidae > Rhynchopus > Rhynchopus euleeides. Next base: position 1,638,708 of record OY723265.1, on the reverse strand, counting down.
ATGTCGAGATGACCAACCACGAATAATGCGTGTACATAGGTGCCACGTGTATCGCGTACGGATCGTCGATCGCTGCGTCTGCTGACACATGCGGGTCTATCGCCCTGAGGTAACACCTCTCCAACATCTCGTCGCGCACCGGATGGGACATCGCCGCAAACCACGGAAAGACGCACATCCCACGCGGCTCGTCCTTGGTGAAGTCTGGATACATGTTGCAAGGCTTGCCTGGGTCCCTGAACTGGCCCGTTTCCGAGGCCCGGTCGGAGAACACAAATGACCCATTGCCACTCCGTTGCCCAGTGGGCAAATCATGTCTCTTGAGCATCATCATCACAAGCTGGCCGGGGTCCAGCACCCCCGAGGTGTCGTCAGCACTGTAGTAAACGACGTCGCCGCCACGCGCATTAGTTGCGCTGGGATGCGAGGGGCTGAAGGGAACTACACCCACAAAAATCTCCGTGGTCCCGCCGTCGACCAGTGGCGCCATCTTCGAGTACAGCATCGGTTGCAGCACGTTGCCAAACCAGTCGGGGTCTGTGATGGTGTCGGGATCGTGCTGGAGGATGTACTGCGATACCTGCCGCATCGCTGTCACTGGGAGGTCGAGGAACTGCCGCACCTCCTTGCGCACCCCATCCAGCACGCGTGTGAGGTACAGCCCCCCCAGCATCTGCAGGTCGGCGTTGCTCGCAGCCAGGCTGCGCGACACATGATCTTCACCCGTGTCGCGTGCGTCCTGCAGCAGGGTGTCGCCCGTCTGCAGCGAGATACTCCCAACAATGGCCATCGTCAGCAGCACCAGCACCAGATTCACCCCGACCAGCACCGTCCGCAGCCCTGTGCCCCCCTCCATGCTGGGCAGGCCACAGGTGTTGTGGTAGCTGTGCTGCAGGGGGGTTGTGTGGTGAAACAGCCGCTGTGCAGGAGGTCGCCGTGAGGCACCGGACACTCGCAAATTAAGAGAGTCGCCTCAGCGGCAGCACACGGGGATCCCCTCGCTGACGGATGCGCCATCCCCCGGCGGGTGGGTGGGGGGGGGGGTCGGCCCGGGCCGACCTGGTTTCCGACACTCGTCGGGAGTCTCGTCAAGACATACACACACACCAGCACCCCTCTCTCGTTTTCCACAATAGCTTCTTTCGAGCGCTCCTGGGCTAGTTGGGCAGAGGGAAAGAGAGTCTGGGGTGGGCGCGGCGGAGGGTTGGGTTGCAGGGTATTGGAAATGGGGGTGGGGGGGAGGCAACAGAGGGTCCGGTCCGTCAGAAGAGAGTGTGAAGAAGTCTCTCGCAGAGAGCACCAAAGAATGGGGGAAGATTCCAAATAGTATCCCCCAGAATCCTGAGGTTTTTTTGGTGCGAGAGTGCGGAAGATTTACACCAGACACAACTGCATCCACTCGCAAGGCCTGAAACCCACCTGCGCAGCCGCTGATGGCAGAGTGCTTGGAGAGCAGGCTGCCTTGAAGGGGCACGCTTCCAAATCCAGAACAACTCTCAGAGAAGATTGCCGCGCGTGGGGTCCGCCGCCGATTCGTAGAAACATAAGGTAGAGAGAGAGAGAGGGGGGGTAGGGGGTCGGCATGTTGGTCGGGGCGGTGTGGGTTGTGTGGGGTTCTGCAGCCAGTTTCTGCCACGCGGTGTCTCGGGTGCCAGAGAGCCACACAATCTGGGTGCACCCCGAGGAACCTGCGTTGATGCGGGATGTCCATCAGGACAGAGAAGGCCCGCTTCAATGGCCTGGGCCGGACGGGGCGATCACGTGATCCGTCGCGGCTCAGTGTGTCGGTATTCCACATGAATGGTTGTTTGCCATGGCGCAACGGCCGCCCCCCTTCCCATTTCCCCCCAAGCAGCAGAACCCGTGTCGCAGCAACCGCATTGCCGCCCAGTTGGCGGCGATGCCGTTTGTTTGGCACACAGAGAAACGAACCGAACAAAATGAACAGATCCTGACATAGGTCCGCCTGGTTTGGCCTGGGTCTGGTGATTCGGCAGAGTTTAGCTGCGTGTTTCAGCTGCCGTTGGGCTGTGTCGCCGGAAAACCAGGTGTTGGCCAAAAACCAGGAGGCAGTTTTTTTTTTCATTCTTTGATTTTTGGCTGTTGTGCAGAGTATATAAACCCACCCCACCTCACCCCACCCCGCACACACGCGCCACCATTTAGCCTTCCCCCCCACCCCCCACCCTGTCGCCTACATTTGACGATCGATTTGAACGATTGTTGGCTGTGTGGATATCAGCCCCTGTGAGGCGCAGCACCAGAGAAGGGTTTTCCCAACACCACACCACCGCATACCCTTGTAACCCACTTTTGCAGACAAAACACGCAGCCCGCTGTGGGGCACCCCACGGCCACCACCACCACCACCACACCCTCCCAGTCGGATGCCAGCCCGATCCGCGGCTGCATTTGCAAAGGCTAGATGAGACACACAGCAGGCACAGCGCATTGCAGCACCACAAAACAGAACGCCCCCCCCCCCCCCTCCCACCCCTACCCCCAGGACCCACACGCTATTTCCTTACCGTCGCAGCGACGTGCCTCTGCAGCTCCTGCTCGAAGAGGGCCTGTGTGTCCGTAATGGGTTTCGGGTCGTCAAACCCAAACATCTGGGCGGAGGTGGAGGTGTCTGAGGCGTGAGGGCTCAGCTCTGGCACGGCACCGGCGCACCCGGCCGCCACGAGATTCCTGTGCATGAAGTCGTTGAAATCCGCCTGGGGTGCAGGCCTGTCACCGAAGTCGTACCCGCTGCTCGAGGTTACTGCGGATGGCCCTGACGAGGCCTGCCGCCCGTTATTCGAAGAGGAGAGAAGCGCGTCATCGCTGCTCCGCACGGAGGGAACCACTGTGACAGGCGCTGCGGGCAACACACTGCTTGCACTGCGCTTCTTCGAGCTGCCCGGCCCCACCCTGCCGCCAAGCGGCGCCGCCCCAAGGACAGTGCCACCACTGCCCACCGCACCGCCTCTCCGAAGCACCGGCTGTGTCTGCGCTGCGCGCGCCACATCCTCAATCCTCCGCACGGCCCCAGCGCCCACCTCCCCCAGCCCCTCCTCAGGCATGTCCGGGCGCTGGCTCTTCGCGCGCCGCTTGTGGGTCCGGCAGGCCACGTTAATGTATGCGCCGCTGCCCAGCATGCTCAGGGCGGCGACGCCTGCCCACAGAAGGGCTCCCCCCTCAGACATCTGCCTCTCTGGGGGGGAGTGGGCGGTCTCCTGTGTGGGTGGGGAAAGGTGGGGGCAAGAAGTGGGGCAAGAAGATTCGAGAGGAAAAAAAAAAGGGGGTAAGGCCAAGTATGAAGCTAAATGTGGAGTCCAAGTCCCGATTCAGGATTGCACTTTTTTTCTCTTTGGGTTTTTATAGGGAGGGAATTTTTTTTTTCTCCTTGGGTTTTTTAGGTGGGATTTTTTCCCCACAGGTTTCTGGGTGAAGTTTTTCGGGGGCAGGTGGTATTCTAGTGGGGGATGAGGATGAATCCTCCGGACACCCGCCCCTTTTTCGGTTGTTCCAGCCAAAACCCGGCGTTGTTCCCCAGTCAAGAGCCAGGCGTTCACTACCGTGGCTTCCGGCGGCTGGGGGGCTCCGCCCCCCAGACCCCCCTGTACCACTAGGCTGGGGCGTGTGCCTGTCTTGTAGCCAAGTCCTTTGGGTTCACATCAGCGAATGGGACCCAGACCACTCTCAGTAGCCTCAGGAGGACGCAGCCAACAATCTGTACGCCCGCAACTCCCACGCGCTCCCACTACGGCGCAAGGAACAGATACTCACTACCGTGGCCTCCGGCGGCTGGGGGGCTCCGCCCCCCAGACCCCCCGTATGTCGAGCAACCAAATCCTTGAGCTTGTGCCACTGGGGCATAGGAAGGGGTCGTTACAATAACGCCCCGAAAACCCATTTTTGGCACCCCTTGCCTGGCATGTTGCTGTTGTGTTGCCACTATCTCTCATCACACAGGGCGTCCAATACCCACACACCACACTCACACTGGTTGTGTGGTGGGGATGGGGGGCCGCGAGGGGGATTGCGCGCCATTTCCCCCCCGAAAAACCCTTGGAGAAAAAGTGGAATCCCGACCCCTTTTTGGGCCCAAAAAGGCCAAAGTCCCAGGCATACTTGGGTAAGGCTGTTGTTTTGCGCGCTAAATTCGTGCAAAACAAAAAGCAACTCCCGCAGCCTGATGGGGAGGTCGAATGTGTTGCCCAAGCGATGCCTACTATCTTCTTATCTTGTGACACTGACAGGAGCCCTGTTGCAGTAAAAATGGAAGCAACCCCCTCCCAGAGATAGCCTCTATTTTCCTCAATGTGCAGGGTTTGTGTGCCCAGGCTGTTGGAATTGTCGCTGCCTGCGCAGGGGCGCTGTCGGACGCAAGCTGTGTGTTGGGCGGGGTGGGGCATTGAAATAGAAGCAGAAGGAACCACAAGGCTGATATCCCTTTCACTGGTTATGCAGGCTGTGTCTGAGATCCGGTGCTACACTCGGCAGGGCTGTGTTAGGTGGGGTGGGGGTGGGGGTGTGGGGCGACCTGCCCGCTTCCCGACAACCCCAATTTTCTTTGCTGAAAAAAAAAACGACAGTCGCGAAAAAAAATAGGTCGCTGTTGGAGACACCTCTCTCCCTCCCTCCAGGCTCATGAACCCAACAATACCCCCCCCCCCCAACCCCCAATACCCCCATTTGGCTGTATTTCCTTTGAGTTTGGGATGGGGCTCCCCTTCCTCCGCACACCCTCCTCGCCGTCCCACATTGCGTGCTCCTCTCACAAACGTTGTGCCGAGCGGGTGGGGGGGGGGGGGGGGGGGGGGGGGGGGCGGGAGCGGGTGCACATGGGGAGGTGATGACAGGAGCATGTCGTGATGGGGGGGTGGGTGGGGGAATGGACCCATCTCGCATACTATCCCCCTCCCGCCCCCTTCCCCCCTTTTTGCCCAACCCCGCCCATCTTCACATGCGCGAGGCAGGGCGCAGGCACCGCGCGCGTGATCCGGGGGCAGGTGTTAGTGAAAATAGCAGAGAGGGTGCCCTCCCCCCCCCCCCCCTCCTCACACTCTAAAATAATAAAGGCAAACATACAACGACGAAGCGTCTCTAAGAGGCAATACAAAAATGGCGCGGTCCAAAATGTCATCACATTCTCCCCTGCATCCCCAACAGCATTCTGGGAGCTGGCGTGAATGGATGAACATTCACTCTAAAGCCCGCCTGATTCTGCCCTGAGTTTGGCAGAGTTTTTTTTTGCCGGTGTTGTGGGGATGGAATCAGGCGGAGAAAAAATTGCAGGAGAGAGAAATGACGAGGCTGCCCAACATGGACCGGGAGAGCAACACAATGCGGCCCTTGCTTGACCCTCCATCCCTCCCTCCGACCGCCCCCCAAGAGAAGAGGGCAAAATCAACACCTATCTGCGACCCCCCCCCCCCCTCCCCTCCCGCTTCTACACCGCACGAAAAGACACAGGACCACGCCGCACCAAAGAGGCTACCATCCCATCCCCTCCCCTTCCCCCCCCCCCCCCAACCATAACTTACAAAACAAGGGTGTTCGCACCTCCCATCTCCCACCACCTCCACTCTCTCTGCCCTTCCCGCCCCCCTTCACATAACGACCTCTCCCCAGCGCTCCTGAGGGTGTGTCGGGCTGATGAGCCGGTTAGATCGCTGCGCCGCTTTGAGCGCTGTGAGGAGGGAGTCACGCTCCTCCGACACCGCCTGCAGCTGCGCGTGCAGAGTTTTGTTATCCCGCGCCCAGCTGGCAAGGCGCTCCTCCAGCACAGCCCGGACAGGCTCGAATGAGCTCCCCCCGCCTGACCCCTGCCGGGACTGCAGCTGCGAGCGCAGCTCGCCACCCTCTTCGCGGAGCCGGGAGATGGTCTCCTCGCAGACGGAAACGGAGCTGAGGAGCTCGCGCGCCTCACCGATTGCCGTGTCGCGCTCCGTCTTCAGCCCTGACACCTCGAGGGATATCCTCTCGAAGTCGCGCATCAGGCTCTTCTTTTCGATCTGCGCAGCCTCGACCCGCCCCTTCAGCTCGTCCTCCCTGCCGCGCTGCCGCTTCGCCTCCGCCTCCTTGCTCGAGAGCATCCCGCTCAGCTCCACGACCTGCGCGTTCCTCTCCTGGAGATTGTTCGCCATCTGCGACTCCGCCTTCTCCCGCGCCTCCTTCTCCGCTTTATGCTCCTCCAGCAGGTTCGTCACATCGGCCTGCAGCTCGCCGACGCGGTGCTCCGCAGAGAGCAGCTTCTGCCGCGCCTCCGTCAGGTCCAGCTCCAGCTGGTTGTTGCTGAGGATCGCCTGGTGTGAGTTCTGCTCCGCATCCCTCGCGCTGGATGCGGCCTGACCCGCCGCCGCCTCCAACACCCGGTTCGCCTCTTCCGCCTCCCCGAGGCGCTGCTGCAGGTCGTGGTGCGCCACCTCCAGGCTCTTGTTGTATGCCCTTAACGCCGTAACCTCCCTCTCGAAATGCGCAACCGTCTTCTCCTTCTCCGCGCCTGCCGCAGCCATTCGCGCCAGCTCGCCCTGCCCTGCCGCATTGGCTGACGCAGCCGCCGACGCAGCCTCGCTCACCTCCCCGAGGTCTTTCTGCAGCCGCGAGACAGTCTCATTCCCCTCCGCCAGATCCTGCCGCAGGGTGTCCACCATGCGCGACGCCGTTGCGGAATCGCCCTCCGCCCTGGCAAGCCTGTCCATCAGAGCGTCGATCCTCTCCAGGATGGTCACACCGGGGTCGGCCCCACCCGCCGCATCGCTAACACCCGCCCCTGCGGTGTCTGAGGGGAACACCGCATCCAACCTGATGGCGATGGCATGGAGCTGGCTGGCCGCACGGAGCTTCTCTGACGCATTGTGGGAGCCGGTTGCGGTGGCAGCGTCGAGCTGCTCGTGGAGGGTGGCGGCGTTGCCGTGGAGGCCTTCCACCTCGAGGGCAGCGGCGGAGAGCCGCTCCTGCGCTAGCTCGAGGTCTGAAAGGAGGCCGTCGCGCTGTGCGGAGATGCGTTCCACATCCTCCTTTGCGGAAGTAGCCTCAGACCCCAGGCATTGGTTTTCCACGCGGAGGTAGTGCACCTCGTCGACTGCGCGGTTCAGCTCCTGCTGGAGGCCCTTCACGCGCTGCCCGACCTCGCCGGCCTGCAGGGCTGCCGACTCCAGCTCCCGCATCTCGTCGGACATGCTCTGCAGGTCTGCCGCCTTCCTCTCGTTAATCCGCGTCAGCTCATTCACCTCGCTCTGCAGCCGCACGATCTGAGACCTCAGGGTGAGCGCCCGCAGCGAGCACCCCCCCTGGCTGAGCTCGCTCTGCGGATCCGACACGGCGTGCGATCGCTGCGGCGACGGCGATGCCGCGATGGCGGCGCGGGGTGACGCGACGGTTGACTCCGCGGCAAACGACAGGGGTATCTCTTGGTGGGCCCCACGCGGTGTCCGCAGGGCTGCCTTCGGGCTGGAGATGGGAGATGTCGGAGGCTGGCTCGCCTGCACATAGTGGGAGTGCCCTGCGACAGCATGGATGTGGGTGGGGCGGGGTGGGTCTGCTGCTGCTGCTGCCGCTGCTGCTGCCTGTGCCTCTGCCAGCTCTGCCCCCCAGTGCCGGGCTGCAGGGAGCGGTGGGGCTGCCTGCTGCTTGAGGGCGGACATCTCCGCCTGGAGCCCACGGATCACCTCCAGAAGCTGCGCGTTGTTCGGCATCCCGGGTAGCGGCGCCTGCGGGAGCTGCAGCACCACACCCGGGTGGTGGGGTGGCGGGGCGAACGCCACCACGCCGCCGCCTCCTGCCCCTGCCGCAGGGGAGACCGGCAGCCCGTGGCGCGCCGGCAGCTGCACCGCCGGCAGCGCCGGCGACAGCGGGTGTGCCGCCGGATGCGCCGGAGGCGCTGTTGCCGGGTGCAGGTTCGGCGGGGTGGGGAAGGTCGGCGGGGCGGGCACCACAGCGGCGGCATACCCGGTCTTCTTCAGGTCTGCGACATTGGGGGAGATTATTTGGGGCACCGCGCGCCGGTAGGGGTCGCCCCCTGCCTGCATGCTGGGGGGAGGGGGGGGGGGGGGGCGGGCGGGTGGCCCTCCTGCCGAAGGGGGTGGTGGCGGTGTTTAGCAAATCGTGGTTTAGCTCAAAAATCCAACCCGGGGGGGTTGAATTTTGCAACGGAGTGCCCCCACACACACTATGAGCCTCCGGGAAAGAGCCTACGGTCAGCTCGTTGCTTTGCGCATATGGGTGGTGTGGATAAGGCGGACCAAAACGCGCTGCTCTGGCGACTAGACCCCACAAGAGTGATTTGGGGTCTAAAAATGTTCTTCTTCTACAGGATCACCATCAGTGTGTAAAATGCGCTTGCTCTGCCCTGAGCTGCCTTTACGCTCAAGCTTGTCAAACAGCTGATACAGATGGCGCGACGTGGGTGAAAGGGAACAACCCACAGCCAGAAGTGAGGGGTCATCATCAGCGCTTCGATCAAACTGAAGGACACTTGCTTGAGGAAACCCGGGTGGGAAGACCAGGCACGTCTTGTAAAGACGTACCCGGTTGAGCAGAGAGAGGCTTGCAAGGGTCGCAGAAAGTGTGGGGAAGCACCAATTCAACAAAGTCCGCGACGTGGCGCGTCGTCCGCAAAACCCGCAGTACGGCTGATCCCGAAGTACGAAGAGGACGGTACTGGCGCTGGTGCAAACAACACCAGCGTTGTGAGCAAAGCGTTCTGCTGAAAAGGCCGAGTAGGACTGAGGGCGCCTGTGAGAATGGCGCCGCTGCGAAGCGCCGGAGGATGGAGGGAGTGGGGTGTCTGGTGTTCGGCAGTGAAGTCGAAGAATAGAAACAGAGTTGACCTCCGGTGGGGGGGGAGGGCGGGGGTCAGAGGGGGGGGCATTCTCGCCAGGCCTTCATCGAACTGTACTCTTCTTTTTCCACCCTCTCTGGTGCTTTGTTGCATGGTTTCCATTTTACAAGAGGGTCGTATCACGGTGGGATCTTGTAAATTTTACATGTATAACTACAAGTATATACATGTATTATACATGTATAATACTTGCATGTCAACTATTATACATGTATAATACATGTATATGCCTGAAATATACATGTAAAATACATGTATATCAAGTAAAAATACATGTATAATACTTGCATGTCAACTATTATACCGTAAACGGAAATATTGTGGACCGTAATAAAGGTGAACCGTACTATAGGTGGACCGTAAAAAAGATGGAACAAATGGGATTTTTCCGGAACTTGGAACATTTTTACGGTCCACCTATTTTACGGTTGGGATCGTGGACTTGGCGGTTTTTTTTACGAGTTCCTTCGCGACGAAGTCGCGAAGGAACCAAGGAAATCGTACGACTGAAGCTGCAGGATTAACACCACAGGGCCTCAGCACAGAGTGTGCGCTCACCATCGTCCGGGAACTGTTCTCCCACAGTTACTGCAGGGTGTACTACACTAAAGGAGTACGATTTCCCTTAATTTTCCGGGCACTGATTCACGAATTTACATCTGGAGGGAGCCCGGTGGTCTCAGCTTCTGTCTGCGCGCCCTGCCGTACTGTGGCTGCTTTTGTGGGCTCGTGCAGCAGGTTCTACTTTTACTTCTACCGGAATGCTCCTTGCATGGTACTACACTTCTCGAGGTGTGGTGGTGGGTGAGTCTCGAGGTGAGTGGTGGTGATCGTGCCTTTTCCACACGCAGGGAGGACTTGCTTCTCTTGCTGGTGTTGGTTGCGGTGGTGGAGGGAGGGTCCAAAGCTGGGAGGTCGGGAGGCCTACGTGTGGGTGTCTGCGGCGTGGAGGCCGCAGTCCGCGCCCCGCAACCCACCAGCCCGCGGGCGAAAAACGCATTGTCTTTTCCATATTCAGTCCCAATAAATGGTGGACCGTAAAAAAGATGGAACGTTTGGCCTTTTTTTGGGAACTTGGAACATTTTTACGGTCCACCCTTTTTCCGTTTACGGTACATGTATTTTTACTTGATATACATGTATTTTACATGTATATTTCAGGCATTTACATGTATTTTACATGTATAATACTTGTCATGCAAGTATTATACATGTAAAATACTTGCATGACAAGTAAAATACATGTATAATACTTGCATGACAAGTAAAATACTTGCATGCAAGTAAAATACATGTATTTTACTTGCATGCAAGTATTTTACTTGTCATGCAAGTATTTTACATGTATAATACTTGCATGACAAGTATTATACATGTAAAATACATGTAAATGCCTGAAATATACATGTAAAATACATGTATATCAAGTAAAAATACATGTATAATAGTTGACATGCAAGTATCATACATGTATTTTTACTTGATATACATGTATTTTACATGTATATTTCAGGCATATACATGTATTATACATGTATAATAGTTGACATGCAAGTATTATACATGTATAATACATGTATATACTTGTAGTTATACATGTAAAATTTACAAGATCCCACCGTGATGGAAGCAGACGGGGGGGGGGGGGGTGAATGTGCTGCAACGACGCAGCAAGGGATGTGTGTGGCGTTGGAGAGCAGACCACATGCACAGGCCTGTCGCTAACTTTTCGATTTTGGAGATTTGGTGGGTTGACGCTCCTGTTTTGGGGGGGGATCAGGGGGGAAAACACTAGGGGTCAATTTTTCTCGCGCGCGCTTCGCGCGCGCTCGTGTTGCCAAATTTTGAATTTTCCCATCGGTGGACCACTAGGTGGGCACGGTGTGAGGCGCTGGGTTCCTTCCGTGGTTCCTCTCCCGCTCGCGCCGTCGGGTGCCGGAGGAAACCAAAAAATGGCTTTCGGGACCATGATTTCGACGCTGCCCCCTGATATGTCACGGCCGTCAAAGCGCAAGGACTTGGTTACTAGACGGGCACGCGAGATGGGGGGTCTGGGGGGCAGAGCCCCCCATCCGCCGGAGGCCACGGTAGTGAGCATCTGTTCATTGTGGGCGTACAGATTCTGTGTGAGTTGGCTGCGTCCTCCTGAGGCTACTGGAGTGGGTGGATTCCCTGACCTGATGGGAATCGAATGACTTGAGTACGAGACATACGCCACAGGGGGGTCTGGGGGGCGGAGCCCCCCAGCCGCCGGAGGCCACGGTAGTGAGCATCTGTTCCTGCAAAACCATACTCTCTTCGACGTCGACCCAGTGAAAGTGGGTTGACGCTTGGTCGACGCTTGGTGAGCGTCGACCCAGTGTAACCGGGCCAACGCTAGGTTAGCGTCGACCCAGTGTAATAAATGGGTTGACGCTTGGTCCAGGCTTGAATGGCAACCCAGTTCCACTAGGTCGACGCTCCAAGCCTCGACCAAGCGTCAACCCAGTCCACTGGGTCGACGCTGGGTCGACGCTTTTTTATGGGGGGGGAAACCCAAAATCACTGGGTCGACGGTCGACGCTTAGCGACATGCCTGGCACATGCAGGATCGGAACAGGGGGGGGGGGGGGGTGGGTGGGCGTGGGCACCCCCAGATGAGTATGGCCCACGAAATGAGCATGCATCACGCATGCGTGATCGCCCCCCCCCCCCCCCTCCAGCACTCAAAGCTTCTGCAGAACAGAAGCCCCCAGTGCTTGCAGCAACGGAACGGCCCACACTGCTGGGTTTGTTGGGCGCTTCGTTTTCCGACCATAAACTATCGCCCCTAATGTGGTGTGTTCCGGTGAATCTAGACACCCATATTTCGGTTTCTTCTGGAAGTGGCAGCTGCCGGCTTGACGTGTCAGACGACAAGGACAGTGACACACCGCCAGCGGGAGTAGGGACCCCTAGAGCATGTCCTTCGTCAGACCGCTTTCGCAGTCGCCCCAACGATTGTCCATGCAGCATGCCACCACCGCTTGGGAACAGGGCCACCTGCTCAGCCTGGGCAACACCCAGCCACTCAGAATAGACTACACTGCATGAAGGGCTCCCAAACCCACCCCCATCCCCACGCCCCTCGTGTCGAAGGTCCAGAGAGCACTCACTCTAGGTGCGGCTTTCAGTGTCTATGGGCACACACACGCACTCACATACAGTTCCGAGGCCCCACCTGTCCAATCTAAAGGTGGGCGATGGTATTTTTTGCACCAGTACTGGCAGTAACTGCGGTGTGCCGTGTTGTGCATTTCCACCACGGCTCTAAGGGAGGAGGAGAAGACAAGAGTAAAATACGGATGCGCGAAGGGGGGTGTGTGGGGAGAAAGAGAAATCAAACTGGGTGCAGATGATGAGGAGGAGACACCTCTTTAGGCCCTCTTTAGGTGTCTTTGAAGACACCTAAAGAACGTCTTTCTTTTAAAAAAGGGGGGGCTGCGCGTGCCACTGCGACGCGATGAAAAAATCCGGCACGCAAGCAGGAACAGTGTCGGGAGGATGCCTCCATACGGCACAACGCACGCACAACCCCCCCCACCCCCAGCATCCTCAGGAACTACTACATCAACAAGAACACCACACCGCATAGGAAGGTGTATACTCTAGGCGAGGACTGGCAGGTAGTGCTATAAAGGGCGCCCTTCTGAACAACACGCAACATCAGGTGCCCAGCCCACACCCTCACCCCACCACCTCGAGGTGTTCATGGGCAGCTGGAATCCAGGAACGATATCTAAGTCGGGCGGGGCAGGGTTCAGACCACTGCCCACATCACGAAGGGGAGGCGGAGGGCTGTGCCGCGTCGCAACCCCAAAGCAGCAGCAGGAGGGGAGCTCACCGAAGGGTAGGGAGGGGTGCGCACGGCTAGAGCTGGATTGTGGTTGCCAGCTGGTGCTGTGTCGGCTGCGTCTGGGAGGCGATGTGCCGCCTCACCTGCGCAAATGCCTCAACTGACTGCAGCTTGTCCCGGATAAAGACAGGGTTGTAACGTATCGCCTCGATCACAGGCCCAGCCTCCTGCAGGGGTGGGGTGGTGGGTGGTGGTTGTGTTGGTGGCTAACACTCCACTGGGGTGGGTGTAGGGGGAGGGTGCTGTCAGCTGGTTTAAAAACAGGTCGAGAGCTCGCAAGGCTGGGCAGCGCCGACGGGACGCGTGAAACAGGAGATGGAGGTGGACGCGACGGAAGATCTGACGGATGCGGGTGGGACCTCGGTTGGGGTGTGTGTGTATCTAGACGGGTGCGCACATACTCCCCAGGGCACGCGGTGGCGAACGACACAAACGCGGAGCCGGCCTCAGAGGAGGAGCGGAAGGCGCGGGGAGGCGAGCAGATGGCAGCTGGTGCAGGAGCTCGCAGGCACGGCGGAGGTTGTGCCACAATGTGATACTCACAGGTGTTCTCTCGTCGAGCTGTGATTTTGCATACCTTCATTGTCAAGGTGCCCTCTGCAGGCGGGCCGTCTGGCCGCACTGGCGTGTAATGCAGAGACACGACCTGTGAGGGGAAACGGATAATGAGTGTGAGAGGCCAGGACAGGGGGTAAAAAGCGTCTGCATCGCAGGGCGCGTGGTGGCGAGGTGTTTCTCCATTGCATCGCAGGACGCAACAACATCCCGCTGTCTGCCTCAAGGGTCAACCACCCGCTGACTATCTCCACTGTTCACTCACCCCAACCCCAACCCCCCCCGCCATCAGCACCCCAGGCATAAACAGGTTCAATCAATGGCTGGCTGGCATACGATGTCCTCTGCCACCTTCCCCCCTTCTGCACCCCCGTCGTAGTCATGGATGCAGATGAGATACGTCCCCTCCTGCAGGGTGGCGGTGGAGGGTGGCGGATACAGCGCAGTGGCAGTTGGGTGTGGAGGAAATGAGACGTGGGTCCGAAACAGGTGGGGGTTGCAGAGATGCGTGTCACACTGGGATGATGCACATCGCAGAACCATACCTCAGGGGTGAAGTCGTAGACACCAAGGAAGTCCTTTGAGCCCCATTCGTAATCCTCTTGGAGGCGCTGCCACTGGCACGTCTCATAAGGCTCGCGGTTCTGCAGGATTGTGACGTTCATACAGCCATACGGCTGTGGGTTGGGACGCCCCTTCTGGTCCTTCAGGTGCACGCCGATGTACACACGCGTCGGCGCCTTCACCTGCAACTCAAGCACGTAGGCAGGCGCGCCCGGAGAGAACGGGAGTGCCAGACGCACCTCCCCTGCGTCCATCAGGTAGTGCAGCACGGCCCCCCCGGCAAACCAGTCCAGCACCTCGGGCCAGGCCAGCCACACCGTGCCGTCGTTCTCCCCGTTGAACTTGACGTGCGACTTCACCTTGGGGCAGGTTGTCCAGGCTTTGGACTCCGGGGCCCACCGGCCGCCCCACTTCCCCCCGCTGGGCCACGGGTTCCGGATGCGCACCAACTTATGCCCGTCCGCCACGCAGGCATCCAAAACCGCATACGCATAGCCGAGCATCAGCCCATTCTGGACGTACATCTTCTCCTTCTCCTGGTCCTCGGGGGCTGTCCCGGGGTTGGGCGTGTGTATCACCAGCAGGTTCCCGTCGCCGCACCACCTCAGGATGTCGTCGAACAGCGTAGTACCCTTCGTCTCCGCCCAGCGGATCCGCTCTGCAGGGAACCCCGTGAGGTCCATCAACCCCTCGTGGAAATAACCGGTGCTGATCGCAGCGTAGCTCCCGCACAGCCGCGCGTAAGCCTTCTCGATAAGCGCAGCCCACACCTCCCGCGGCTGCTGGATGTTGTGCGCAAACGCCGGGATGTCCAGCAGGCTCCTCTTGGGATACCGGATCAGGGGGAGATAGTTGTCGAGCACAGCCTCCCGCCACCACCCATCCTTCGACAGAACGGCGCGGTAGGCCCCCATCTCTGCATACTCCGCGCGGTGCTTCCAGAAGATGGCGTGCAGCGGGCTGAACGGGCCGTGCGTCGACGGCTGGAATGCGCGGGATGAGGCACCCTCAACCCCTTCGGACAGCTCCGCCAGCGCCGCAAGGCAGCAGGGGAGCCACGCGTTGCCAAAGAACCCCATGTCGATGTCATTGGGCTGCACCCTCGAGCCGAAGAGCTGCCCCGTCTGCCCCGGGGGGAGGTAGCATGAGGGCCGCCCCCACGCATCGATGTCGGAGTATTGGTGTGGCGCATGCGGGTTGGGCGCCGAGTTTTCAAACGGCTTCACCAGGCTGCTCGGCTGCGGGAGGAACCACAGGTCGATAAACGGGACGCGCCGCCGCACCGCCTCCTCCATCACCTCCACCTCTGACGCCTCGGGGTCCACCAGCTTCTGCAGGCGCTGGTAGTCCTCGAAAACCACAACCTCGCGGTCCTTCCGCCGCTTCGCGAAGGCAGCCTCCGACAGGGGCTGCGTCTTCCACCCCGGCTGGGGCTCTGCCTTCATCGGCCCGCAGATGAACTCCTTCGTCTCGCCAGGATGGAGGACTAGGCAATACACAGGAGCTTGGTACTGCGGGTGGACCGACCTGTCAACCCCCGGAGCGGCACGGACCTCATTTGTCACCCACGTCTCGATGTACAGCTCCACCTCGGGGTGCCCGTTGTACACCGCAACCGCGGTGTTCCCCGCCACATCCTCCCCGAGGAGCATCATCAGCTTCCCCCTCTCGTTGGAGGGCTCCTGCACCAAGTCCACCACCTTCACACCCCCTCCCGCAGAGTGCGGGTTCGCAAGCGGGCCGAAGTAGTCAAACGGCGCCTTCTGCGGCGGAGGCATGGCCCCGCTGGTCAGCCAATGCGAAGCGGTAGACGGGGGGTATGCCCGGGGCTGCCCCCGCCCCCCAGTGGGCCTGGGGGCGGCCAGGGCGGACGGCAGCGCCAGCGGGAGCACCGGAGCCAGCCCCACGGGGGGAGGCGGTGACGACCGCCCTGACGACAGGGCGGCGGAGGTGAGGGCAGAGATGCCGGACTCCACACGCAGCGGCGGCTGGCTGGGAACACCGCTCGCCTGCGCGGGGTGTGTCGAGGAGGTTCCGGATTCGGAATCGGGCTGCACCATGCGGGGCACCTGGTTCAGCGTCACGGCGCTGCCCACCCGCCCCATGGGCACCAGCTGCCCCCCCTGGTCCTGCGACCCCAGAGGCACCAGCGGCTGCCCCTGCGGGCTCCCGCCCCCACGCTGCTCGGGGTAGATCACCGCAGCAAGGCTCGCCGCGCTGGGCTCCCTCGCGATACTCTCATTCTTCCCATGGTTGAACAGAGGCGCATTCGAATACCCTTGGCTGGGCTGCTGCGAGGGCTCGCTCCTCCCATACTGATACTGCGGCTGATACGCCTGGTGCCCCGCAGGCTCTGCAGAGGGCATCACCTGCCGTGGCACCCTGCGCGACAGCGAGCCGCCCCCAGGGCCAACCCCCGTCGCAGCGATGGGCGACGCAACCCCGCCAGGGTTATAGGGTGCCGCGGGCTGAGTGCTGTACCCATCCTGCCCCGCAGGGGAAGCCTGCCTGTCAACAGGCACAGTGGGGTGCTGGTGCTGGTGGTGGTGTTGTTGTTGTTCTGCGGCAGGGCTGTCGTGGAGGCGCCACTCCGAGGCCCCTGAGGTGTCGAGAGGCGGGGCGGGGGAGGTCCACCCCCGGGAGGGGGACATGCCGCGGACCACCATCGCGTTGCCCCCGGGCGGGGCGGTTGGGGGTGGCGGGGCGGCGTTCTGCTCGCCGAGGGCCAGGATGACCCTGCGGACAGCGCTGGCTGTGGCGTGGTCCTGCGAGGATAGCGCAAGGTCTGTCCCCTCCAGCCGCACGGTGTCATTGTTGTAATCATGCACCACGTCCCGCACGCTGGAGGTTGGGACCTCGATGGTATCTCCCTGCGATGCAGACAGGCGGATGACCTCCTTCGTGATGGACACCGCGTAGCCCCTCCTCACGCCAGAGCCGGAGTGGACATCCACAGGGTGCTGGAAGTCGACACGAGAGAGGATGCGAAGTTCATCCTTAGAGAGGTTTGACGCATGGGACGACGCGCCGGGGCGTCGCCGCATTGAGCCCGGGAGCCCCGGGCTGTGCGCCTGTGGGTGGGGTGGTGGAGGTGATGGAACGAAAGCGCAAGGACAAGGGGAAAAGAGGGGTGCCGGTATTCTCTGAGAGAGAGACCAAGATCGTGATGTCAGTTCAAACTGCGGGTGGGGTTGACTGTCGAGAGTGAGCGGAAAGGCAAGGATACCCATCACCTTCTCGTAGTGTTAGTCCTTTTTGTAGTCACCACCAGATATGAAACTGCAGGGGGGGGTGGGAGGGGAGGGGGGGTGTGGGGGGAGCGCAGGCTGGGAGTGGGGGTCCCGGGGGCTGCACTCCCGGGGAGTCGGTCGAAGATTCGGTTTGCCGGAATTATTAGAGAGGACTCAGAGTGTATCGGGGGAGGGGTGGTGGTGGCGGTAGCGGTGAAGTCGAAGAAAAGGGAAACGCAGAGTTTGAACCCCGTTCACTTGAGATGCAGGTTGTCTGAGCTCTCTCGTGATATGATTGGCCTGTGCTGTGTCGGCATGCTCTGTGGGCAAAAGCAGGCTATGTTGGGCGTGAGTAAGCGCTCCGTAGTTCCCACCAGTAGGATCAGTACCCTCAACCAGCATATTTCGCAAAGAAGAGGTCTACACACGTATGTTGCTTGTTGACAAAGACAAGGTCGGCCCACTTCTTATGTGAGTGTGCAGGGGTGAGGGGAACGGGCTTACTTATAAACTCAGCAGCATAAGTCCACAACTGGTGGTGGTGTGCAGCGGTTGCCGTTTCCGGGTGCGCACATGCGTGTTTCAGCACAGAAGCTAGGGGGGGGTGTCAGGATGGATGGCATGTGCCGCATTGTTCGAGGTCGCGGCCATCGCCATCTGGATCACCTCTGGGTCCTTCTGAAGCTCGTCACTCGCAAAGGCAAGCAGCACATTCTTGTCGCCGAGCTCTTTCTGCGTTTTGAAGGCCAAAATCGCTGCCTCCTTGTTGCCACGCACTCGCTCCCCTGCATAGCTGAAGTTGAAAGGCGATTCCGTAATCGCGAGCAGGGCCACCTCGAGGTCGTCGCGGAGCGACTCAGGGAGGTAACGGAAATGGCCGCTAACTTCGGTCTCGCCGGAGAACAACTCGATTGCAAACTCCTTGTCGGCTCTCAGCGACTCGCTTGTATACTGGAGAACCTCATGCCCGGCGTCCAATGCGGTCAGGACCACCTCCTTGTCACCTCGGAGGGCCTCGCTCATGTGAGGGAAGGCAGAGCTGTCGACTTCCACTGCCAGCAAGGCCACCTCCTTGTCACCCCGAAGAGCCTCGCTCAGGTGTTCGAATATCCCCGACTCAACCTGCTCGATGGCCTTTATCGCCACGTCCTTGTCCCCTTTCAGGGACTCGCTGGCATACTTGAAGATACATTTCTTCGACGGCCGGGTCCCGAGGCAACGGAGCAACATCTCCTCATCACCCCGAAGGGCCTCGCTCATCAGGCTGAATGCAGACCTGTCGCGCTTCGAAGTGACCATCGCAACCTCCTTGTCGGCCCGCAAAGGTGCACTCACAAGACCGAACACGCCCTTCTGGTATCTCAACGCCTTCATTACCACCTCTTTGTCGTTTCTCAACGTCTCCGGAACACTCTCGAGGGGGCACTTCTGCAGATCTAGCATCCTCATCACCACCTCTCTGTCCTGCATCAATGACTTTGGGATGTCAGATAAAGCCCAACAGCAGTTTTGCGACAGAGCCTTCAGCACCACCTCTTTGTCCTTCCGCAGGGTCTTGGGTATTTTACTGAGGTCTGCGCCTGACCTCTCGAGTCCTTTCAATGCCACATCCTTATCTTGCCGCAGGGTCTTGGATATGTGACCGAGGCTTATGTGCGGCTTCTCCAGCGCCTTCAATGCTACGTCCTTGTCTTTCCTCATCGTCTTCCCGATGTGGGCGAAGTCGAATATCTCCCAATCTAATGCCTTCATGACGACCTCCTTGTCGTCCCGAAGCTCCCTGCTTGCATGCTGAAACACGTTGCCAGGCTTCTCGATTGCTTCCAGGACGAACTTCTTGTCGCCCAGCCACACGTCGCTGTCCTTGCAAAACGGCACACCAACAAATGCGACATCGCGGTCCTCCTGCAGCTCTTTGTCAACATGTTCGCAGAGCTTCGGGGTGTGCTCCAGCACTGCAAGGATGAACTCTTTGTCGGAACGCAGTGATTCGCTGGCACGGAAGAAGTTGTCTGTGTCACGCCGTACAAACTCCACCATCACCTCTCTGTTGTTGTACAAGGAAGGGTGGATCCATTCGGGCTTGAACTGGCGTGACTCCCGTCGTTTCAGTGCTGCCAATGCGCACTCGCTCCGCAGCCGTGCCCAGAGTGGGAGTTGCAACATGGTTATCCTCCCTCCAGCCAGCTGCTCGACGAAACCACGCACGCCACGCTTGACCTCCACGTGGCATCCGCTGGAGAAGGCGGCGACGTTGCTGATACGCTCTGCGTTATCACAGGCCACACGCTGTCCGCCCACACTCAGCTCGACGTCCTCCCCGAAGCCGAACGCATCGCCGCACCGCCTCTTCACGGCAGATATCATTGCATCTGCTTCAATCTCGACAACCTCCTCTCGCCCCGTCAGGGTGTCTACGGCAAACACCTCCATCGTTGCGGTTCAGTGGGTCCTGCCAAAGAGGGAAGGGTGGACTTGCGGTGCAGAACAAAAAGACTTGCATGTTGCCCTCTGAAGATCCCGAGGCGGGGATGTGAGGCACTTCTTCGAGTGAACTGCACCCACTCGTGGTCCTCACGACACGCCAGGGAAACAGGACAACACACCCCCTCCATCCAGACAGAGGATCCAATCTTTTGATACACTGGCGGCACCAGGCCAAAGGAGAGCGGCAACAAACTGCAGTGCAGGTTGGGGGGTGGGGTGGGGTGGCATCGCCTCCCTGCTGTCCGCTCCATTCTCAGAGGCCGGCCCTCACAGTGAACATACAGGCCAGATGAGCGGGATCATGACGAGAGAAGACAGCCACGTGTGGGGAGGCTGCAGGCTGCAGGGGGCCCAGTTGCAGCGGAGAACGATCACGCTGGTGCAAGGCTGGTGTTCGGGTGCAGTGGTTGCCTTTCACGGCAGAGGCCAGGGGCCAAGACCGGCGGCATATGCTTGATTTCTCTCGGTCACGGCCCTTGCCATCTCAACCACCTCTGGGTCCTTCTGAAGCTCGTCACTCGCAAAGGCAAGCAGCACGCGTCTGTCGCCCTTAACCTTCTGCCGGTTGAAGACCAAAAGCGCTGCCTCCTTGTTGCTACGCACTCGCTCCCCTGCATAGCTGAAGTTGAAAGGCGAGTCCGTAATCGCGAGCAGGGCCACCTCGAGGTCGTCGCGGAGCGACTCAGGGAGGTAGCGGAAATGATCGTGAACGCCGCCAGCAGAGGAGAACAACCTCATTGCGATCTCCTTGTCGGCTCTCAGCGACTCGCTTGTATACTGGAGAACCTCATGCCCGGCGTCCGCTGCGGACAGGACCACCTTCTTGTCACCTCGGAGGGCCTCGCTCATGTGAGGGAAGGCAGAGCTGTCGACTCCCACTGCCAGCAAGGCCACCTCCTTGTCGCCCCGAAGAGCCTCGCTCAGGTGTTCGAACACCCTCGATCCCACCTGCTGGATGGCCTTCATCGCCACGCCCTTGTTGCCTTTCAGGGACTCGCTGGCATACTTGAAGGGACTTTTCTTCGACGGCCGGGTCCCGAGGCAACGGAGCAACATCTCCTCATCACCCCGAAGGGCCTTGCTCATCAGGCTGAATGCAGAGCCGCCCTCCTTCGAAGTGAGCATCGCAACCTCCTTGTCGGCCCGCAAAGGTGCACTCACAAGACTAAACACGCCCTTCTGGTACTCCAACGCCTTCATTACCACCTCTTTGTCGTTTCTCAACGTCCGCGACACACGCTTGAGGGGGCACTTCTTGTGATCCAGCATCCTCATCACCACCTCTTTGTCCTGCATCAATGACTTTGGGATGTCAGTTGCAGCCCAGCTGCAGTTTTGCGACAGAGCCTTCATCACTACTTCTTTGTCCTTCCGCAGGATCTCAGGAAATTTACCGAAGTTTGCGCGTGGCTTATCCAGTACCTTCAATGCTACATCTTTGGATTTCCTCATCGTCTTCCCGATGCGGGCGAAGTCGACTGTCTCCCAATCCAATGCCTTCATGACGACCTCCTTGTTGTCCCGGAGCTCCCTGCTTGCATGCTGAAACACGTTGCCTGGCTTCTCGATTGCTTCCAGGACAAATTCCTTGTCACTCAGCCACACGTCGCTGTCCTTGCAAAACGGCACACCAACAAATGCGACATCGCGGTCCTCCTGCAGCTCTTTGTCAACATGTTCGCAGAGCTTCGGGGTGTGCTCCAACACTGCAAGGATGAACTCTTTGTCGGAACGCAGTGATTCGCTGGCACGGAAGAAGCTGTCTGTGTCACGCCGTACAAACTCCACCATCACCTCTCTGTTGTTGTACAAGGAAGGGTGGATCCACTCTGCTTGGAAGCGTTCTTCACATCTCAGTGCTGCCAATGCGCACTCGCTCCGCAGCCGTGCCCAGGCTGGGATTTCCGACATGTCTATCATCCCTCCAGCCAGCTGCTCGACGAAACAATGCACGCCACGCTTGACCTCCACGTGGCACCCGCTGGAGAAGGCGGCGACGTTGCTGATACGCTCTGCGTTATCACAGGCCACACGCTGTCCGCCCACACTCAGCTCGACGTCCTCCCCGAAGCCGAACGCATCGCCGCACCGCCTCTTCACGGCAGATATCATTGCATCTGCTTCAATCTCGACGACCTCCTCTCGCCCCGCCAGGGTGTCTACGGCAAACACCTCCATCGTTGCGGTTCAGTGGGTCCTGCCAAAGAGGGAAGGGTGGACTTGCGGTGCAGAACAAAAAGACTTGCATGTTGCCCTCTGAAGATCCCGAGGCGGGGATGTGAGGCACTTCTTCGAGTGAACTGCACCCACTCGTGGTCCTCACGACACGCCAGGGAAACAGGACAACACACCCCCTCCATCCAGACAGAGGATCCAATCTTTTGATACACTGGCGGCACCAGGCCAAAGGAGAGCGGCAACAAACTGCAGTGCAGGTTGGGGGGTGGGGTGGGGTGGTGTGGGTGTCATCACCCTCCTGCTGTTTGTTCTTCAGGCGTCGCCTTTTCCGATTGCACCATCTGATCTGACGCATCGGTGCGATTGTGCTCCCCCGCTACCCATTTTCTGATATGAATCCCAAGTCCCGGAAGGAACCAGGATACCTCACAGCCAAGGCGATGTCATCATTAGTGCCACATAAGCGCGATAGTTACTCTCAATGTCTGCTGATCCGACGCTGTGGCGCAACACTGTTTTGTGTGATTCTACCGCCGCAAGCCGAGAGTCATTCGATAGTAACCACCCTTCTGTTCGGAGTGCCGTGAAAGAAGTTGACTGAATTCTGAAGAACCCCTGAACCAAGAAGAAACCCCCCCCCTCAGGCCAGAAACAGAGCAGAAGCTGTATTTCTCCTTTACCTGGGCTGCACGGTGGCCTGGTCAGACCCTGACCAGGTCAAAACCTGGTCAAATCTTGACCAGGTCATACCTGGTCATTGACCAGGTATGACCTGGTCATGACCATGTCATACCTGGTCATGACCAGGTCATTTTCACCCATTTTAACCGGGGGGGAACATGTTGAGTGGCCAAGCAGGGGGGACAATTCGCATATTCCGGACTCTCTCCGGCCGTTGTGGAAAGTATGAGTCAAAAGGGTTCAACCATACCCCGAGTCGAGAAAGAAGTCGAAGCTTGAATCATGTTGGGCACAAGGGGAAAATGGTCAAAATTGGCCCAAAATTACCAATAAAATATGCTGCAGTGCAGGGGGGTGGCGGGGGAGGGGAGGGTGGGGTCGGCGACGAAACTTGATGATCAGCAGTTTTCTGCCTTCTTCCGCTTCTTCACATTCTTCTCCTTCTTCCTCCTCTTCTTCGGGATCTTCGTTGTCGTCGTCGGCTTCACAGGCCAGTGCTGCCTTGCGTAACACGCCGTCCTTCGCATCCTGGGTGTGGATCGGCGGCTGCTTGTCGCAGAGGCAAATACGGAGACCACGCGGTTTGTTGCAGGCAGCATCGCCAGTCAGTAACCAGCCATCGGAACACTTGCCGAGCGAATCGATCGGGCCGACAGGGGTTACTCGACTGCTACCGAGAGCCCTGAGACGGTGCCGAAACGAATCGAAGTTTTTCATCCATACGGGACCCGCTGTCATGCACTTCCCGCACAACGATATGACATTGTATTGCAAGAGGGTACACGAAGATTCTTGCGGGGTCGTTGCCGAAACTGGCATAGTTTGCCAGCTCGAACACCATCAGGTCCCTCTCCCGGAAACAAGCAGATGTTGTCCTGGCCCGCGATTTCCTCTCCCCATTCTCCCTCTCGAACGCTTCGTCGGAGAGGTGGCAGTTCTGAGGATCCTGAGGGTCCTGAGGCATTCAAGGCAGGGCACTCCCTTCTCCATTCTTTTACACTCTTTGAAAAGTGTCACAATCAGATGTGGTCAACCGTTACGGCACTGCCGATGGGACTCTCGTCCTCTGGCACGCCCGCTGGTCGGGCTTCTTTGTCACCACCGCCTGCCTCATCACCGCGTTCACCAACTGGATGTCGATGGTCACGACACCCTGCCCATGCGTTGCCTGTGGTGTTGCCCCCACCGCCACAATGAACGGATCCGGAATGTGAAACGTTCGGGCGTGCAGACCATTCGGAACCTCGCTCTTGTAGGGCAGGTCCCTCATGACCGTGACAGTCATGACCGATCCGTCGAGGACAGGTGGGTGCTCGTCGGGCACGTCAGCTCCCGGACCTACCTCTACGATGATCCGGTAGAAGAGGACGTCTGCTATCGAATGCCTCCCGATCTGCGTGATGGGGGGGGGGTTCGGGGTCAGTTGTTTTTCAGCTGCCTTCGAAGAAGTACTGCCCACCGCGCTTTGAGCGGTGGGCAGCCTCTTCATATCGGTTCCCAGCACCTCATCCGAGCACCCCGCTTCCGTCAGCACCTCGTACTCAGACGAGTTCTTGTCGGCGCTCGTGAGGCGCTTCATGCCGCCTCCGACGCGCGTTGCCAGAGACACGCATGGGGTAGACTGCGGGCAGTGTCCTGGCCTTCTTCTTGTCGGCCTCTTCACTCCGTGTCAGCTTCCTGCCCCACTCCTTGTCAAAGTGGGTGGTGCGATGGCTTTTCAAACAGCGCCGCGAGGCTGCTGTGAAACAGCTCGACGCCTTCTGCGTGGCCTGGGATGATGCAGACCTCCTCGACATTTTTTTGGGATACCACCAGGGGGAGGGACCCGGTGTGAGGCACTTGAGTGCGTCCAGGCGGGCAGGGAACCTGGGCAGGGGGCAGGGGGCCTCATTCCTTTTTGGTAATTTTGGGCCAAAGCTGCTGATCATCAAGTTTCGTCGCCGACCCCACCCTCCCCTCCCCCGCCACCCCCCTGCACTGCAGCATATTTTATTGGTAGTTTTGGGCCAATTTTGACCATTTTCCCCTTGTGCCCAACATGATTCAAGCTTCGACTTCTTTCTCGACTCGGGGTATGGTTGAACCCTTTTGACTCATACTTTCCACAACGGCCGGAGAGAGTCCGGAATATGCGAATTGTCCCCCCTGCTTGGCCACTCAACATGTTCCCCCCGGTTAAAATGGGTGAAAATGACCTGGTCATGACCAGGTATGACATGGTCATGACCAGGTCAGATTTGGTCATGACCTGGTCAGATTTGGACCTGGTCAAAACCTGGTCAGTCAGCTGACCAGGCCACCGTGTGGGGGTTTCCCTCCCAGGCCCTGGGGTAAGGATTTTTGGTAGTTCACGGATTTCCTCCGGGGGGGGGGGGGGTAGAGGGGGGGCTCCCCGCGGGCTGAGGTCAGGCTGGCGACCCAGGTTTTCAGGGTGACACCAGGATTTCCTCGAAATTTTGGGTGACCCCCCACCCCCTGGTCGGGCACCCTACCAGGGGGGGGGGGGGGGGGGGGGTCACGAGGGGGGGTACCCCCCCTACCCGACCCCCCTCCCGACTCGGGAGGGGGGGGGGGGGGGGTCAGGAGGTGGTACTTTCACCCAATTGATGTTTCCCAGTAATAGGTGTAAATGGGCACCCCATGGCCAAAATGACCCCATCGCGATCCGCACAGATTCCAAACGTTCAAAAGAACGGGTTTTTGGAAAATCCGAGGGGGGGGTCCCGCTGGGTGGGTAGGTGGGGTGTAGTGGACTGGCTGCCTCCCAGACACCCCCACGACCAGTCCCTGAACCAGACCCGTGTTTCATGGGTGATACTTGGCTCACACACCATCAAAGTGACCCCACTGTGATCCGCACAAATTCCAAACGTTCAAAAGAAAGAGGTTTTGGAACACCCGAGGAGGGGGTCCCGCTGGGTGGGTGGGGTGTCATGGTGTGTGTCACCCAGCCACCCTTCACCCATAACCAGCCCCTGAACCAGACCGCTTTTTCATGGGTGAAGCTGGGCACCTAGACCACCAAAGTGACCCCACTACGATCCGCAAAAGTTTCAAACGTTCAAAAGAACGGGGTTTTGGAACACCCGAGGAGGGGGTCCCACTGGGTGGGTAGGTGGGTGTGGGCTGACTGCCTCCCAGCCACGCTGACCAGCCCCTGAACCAGACCCGTGTTTCATGGGTGAAACTTGGCTCGCACACCACCAAAGTGACCCCACTGTGATCCGCACAAATTCCAAACGTTCAAAAGAAAGGGGTTTTGGAACACCCGCGGAGGGGGTCCCGCTGGGTGGGTGGGCTGGCTGACTCTCGGCCGTGTGGCTACCTCAGTCACTTTCTCTTCGGACCAGCCCCTGAACCAGAGGCACATTTCATGGACGATTTTTGCCACATAGACCTATAAAATGACCCCACTACGATCCGCAAAAGTTTCAAACGTTCAAAAGAACGGGGTTTTGGAACACCCGAGGAGGGGGTCCCGCTGGGTGGGTGGCTGGGTGGGGTGGCATGGTGTGTTACTCCCAGTCACCTTCACCCATGACCAGCCCCTGAACCAGAGCCACATTTCATGGACAAAGTTTGTCACCTAGACCTACAAAGTGACCCCACTACGATGCGCACAGATTCCAAATATTCAAAAGAAGGGGGTTTCGGAACACCCGAGGAGGGGGTCCCGCTGGGTGGGTGGGCTGGCTGACTCTCGGCCTCCCAGTCACAGTCTCCTATGACCAGCCCCTGAACTAGACCCACATTTCATGGGTGAAGCTTGGCACCTAGACCCACAGTGTGACCCCACTACGATCCGCACAGAGCCCAAAGAGTGCAATGGAAGGGGTCAATCGCGATTCCGCGAGTCGAAGATTCCGCACTTTTGGGTCACTTTCAGGTGATGTCAGGTCACTGGAGTGACTGCAGATAGCCCATTTTCAGGGTGGGAGCCCTACTCGTACGTCACCCAGATTCAGCCCAAACCCGTGCACCCAGGGTGCACGGTCGCCGGGAGCGCGTGGGCACCCGGAAACAGGTCGCATTTGCGCGCGCTGCCTGCACCCTGCACGCCAGCCCCCCCCCCCCCTACCCCCCCCCCCCCACGGTGGGATCTTGTAAATTTTACATGTATAACTACAAGTATATACATGTATTATACATGTATAATACTTGCATGTCAACTATTATACATGTATAATACATGTATATGCCTGAAATATACATGTAAAATACATGTATATCAAGTAAAAATACAAGTATAATACTTGCATGTCAACTATTATACTTGTATTTTTACTTGATATACATGCATTTTACATGTATATTTCAGGCATTTACATGTATTTTACATGTATAATACTTGTCATGCAAGTATTATACAAGTAAAATACTTGCATGACAAGTAAAATACATGTATAATACTTGCATGACAAGTAAAATACTTGCATGCAAGTAAAATACATGTATTTTACTTGCATGCAAGTATTTTACTTGTCATGCAAGTATTTTACATGTATAATACTTGCATGACAAGTATTATACATGTAAAATACATGTAAATGCCTGAAATATACATGTAAAATACATGTATATCAAGTAAAAATACATGTATAATAGTTGACATGCAAGTATTATACATGTATTTTTACTTGATATACATGTATTTTACATGTATATTTCAGGCATATACATGTATTATACATGTATAATAGTTGACATGCAAGTATTATACATGTATAATACATGTATTATACTTGTAGTTATACATGTAAAATTTACAAGATCCCACCGTGCCCCCGACGTTCACGACCCCCCAGAAAATTACCCCACACGGTGGCCTGGTCAGACCCTGACCAGGTCAAAACCTGGTCAAATCTTGACCAGGTCATACCTGGTCATTGACCAGGTATGACCTGGTCATGACCATGTCATACCTGGTCATGACCAGGTCATTTTCACCTATTTTAACCGGGGGGAACATGTTGAGTGGCCAAGCAGGGGGAACAATTCGCATATTCCGGACTCTCTCCGGCCGTTGTGGAAAGTATGGGTCAAAAGGGTTCAACCATACCCCGAGTCGAGAAAGAAGTCGAAGCTTGAATCATGTTGGACACAAGGGGAAAATGGTCAAAATTGGCCCAAAATTACCAATAAAATATGCTGCAGTGCAGGGGGGTGGCGGGCGAGGGGAGGGTGGGGTCGGCGACGAAACTTCATGATCAGCAGCTTTCTGCCTTCTTCCGCTTCTTCACATTCTTCTCCTTCTTCCTCTTCTTCGGGATCTTCGTTGTCGTCGTCGGCTTCACAGGCCAGTGCTGCCTTGCCTAACACGCCGTCCTTCGCATCCTGGGTGTGGATTGGCGGCTGCTTGTCGCAGAGGCAAATACGGAGACCACCGCGTGTTGCAGGCAGCATCGCCAGTCAGTAACCAGCCATCGGAACACTTGCCGAGCGAATCGATCGGGCCGACAGGGGTTACCCGACTGCTACCGAGAGTCCTGAGACGGTGCCGAAACGAATCGAAGTTTTGCATCCATACTGGACCCGCTGTCATGCACTTCCCGCACAACGACATGACATTGTATTGCAAGAGGGTACACGAAGATTCTTGCGGGGTCGTTGCCGAAACTGGCGCGGGGGCATAGGTTGCCAGCTCGAACACCATCAGGTCCCTCTCCCGGAAACGAGCAGATGTTGTCCTGGCCCGCAATTCCCTCTCCCCATTCTCCCTCTCGAACGCTTCGTCGGAGAGAGCAAATAGGTGGCAGTTCTGAGGATCCTGAGGGTCCTGAGGCATTCAAGGCAGGGTACTCCCTTCTCCATTCTTTTACACTCTTTGGGGGTCTTCGCTGAGTCGTTATCCTTCGTCAATCTTCGTCAGTTTTCAGCCAATTCAACAGGAAAGGCACCAAAATGCACTGACGATCACCCCGTAGCGAAGACCCCCTTTGAAAAGTGTCACAATCAGATGTGGTCAACCGTTACGGCACTGCCGATGGGACTCTCGTCCTCCTCGTCCTCGCTTGCATCGGGATGCTCGGGTCCAGCGGGTCCAGCGGGGTCAGCATCCTTGTCGTTGTCACTCACGGCGACGTTGAGGCACGCCCACTGGTCGGGCTTCTTTGTCACCACCGCCTGCCTCATCACCGCGTTCACCAACTGGATGTCGATGTTCACGACACCCTGCCCCTGCGTTGCCTGTGGTGTTGCCCCCACCGCCACAATGAACGTTCGGGCGTGCAGACCATTCGGAACCTCGCTCTTGTAGGGCAGGTCCCTCATGACCGTGACAGTCATGACCGATCCGTCGTTCGGGATCAGTTGTTTATCAGCTGCCTTCGAAGAAGTACTGCCCACCGCGCTCTGAGCGGTGGGTAGCCTCTTCATATCGGTTCCCAGCACCTCATCCGAGCACCCCGCTTCCGTCAGCACCTCGTACTCGGACGAGTTCTTGTCGGCGCTCGTGAGGCGCTTCATGCCGCTCCGACGCGTGTTGCCAGAGACACGCATGGAGTAGACTGCGGGCAGTGTCTTGGCCTTGTTCTTGTCGGCCTCTTCACTCTGTGTCAGCTTCCTGCCCCACTCCTTGTCAGTGGGTGGTGCGATGGCTTTTCAAACAGCGCCGCGAGGCTGCTGTGAAACAGCCCGCCGCCCTTCCGCTTTTCAATGTAAAGCTTGACGAAGGAGAGCAGGGTGTTGGGCCCTGCGTCCTTCTCCTCCACACCACCCTTGGCGGCCCTTCGACGCCTTCTGCGTGGCCTGGGATGATGCAGACCTCCTCGACACTTTTTTGGGATACCACCAGGGGGAGGGACCCGGTGTGAGGCACTTGAGTGCGTCCAGGTGGGCAGGGAACCTGGGCAGGGGGCCTCATTTTTTTTGGTAATTTTGGGCCAATTTTGACCATTTTCCCCTTGTGTCCAACATGATTCAAGCTTCGACTTCTTTCTCGACTCGGGGTATGGTTGAACCCTTTTGACCCATACTTTCCACAACGGCCGGAGAGAGTCCGGAATATGCGAATTGTTCCCCCTGCTTGGCCACTCAACATGTTCCCCCCCCGGTTAAAATGGGTGAAAATGACCTGGTCATGACCAGGTATGACATGGTCATGACCAGGTCATACCTGGTCATGACCAGGTCAGATTTGGTCATGACCTGGTCAGATTTGGACCTGGTCAAAACCTGGTCAGTCAGCTGACCAGGCCACCGTGCAGCCCCTGTTCCCCCCCCCCCCCTAGGGGTGGTCTTAAGCTGTTAACCTGGCCAATTTTTCACCATCGGCGTCTGGGGGCCAAAAACGTCACCAAACCTGAAAATATGACCCCTGGGACCCCAGAAACACAATTCCGCCCGGTTTTGGGCACTTTTGAGCACTTCTGAGCAGTTTAGTCGTGTTCCGTAAAAATGTACCACAAAGCTGTACCTCAGCCCCCCCTGGGCAGAAGGCAGAATCGCAAATCATCATGTCTCGCAGTGATCCAGTCAGCGGTATTGCCAACCGTGCTACCCGACGATACGTGGGGTCAAAAGTGCAACATGACGACACCCTGTTTGCGGTGTGACATGCGAGACAGTAGAAAAGTATCACCGGAAACAAGGGGTCATAGGAACTAGAGGAGGGGCATGTTTCCAGCCCCTTCAGACCTTCAGGCGCATCGGTTGCATCTCTACTCGATGCGGGAGAATCGCTGATCGGACTGGCAGTGCATCAACTGCAGGCATATCGAGCAACAGAGGAGCACTGTGCCACTTGCGAAATCACTTGTGTCAGAATCTGTGTGCTGATGTTCTTGGGCCAGTGACAGTGATGGTGGCAGTGAGCCATCCAATGACCGTGAAGAAGGGAACATAGACTGGTACCAGACATCAGCAGTGCACCGAAGACCCCCTTGAGGTTGTATGAAAGGCTGAAGACTACAATGTCAAAGTTCAAGCCGTACAACAAGGACGAGGGGGCGCAACTCGGCTGTCCAGGCAGCTACGCACGAACGGGCAGAGCCCCCCACACTTCTGTCATAGCCCACATCCAAAGCACACTCGGTGCCTTTGATTTCCAGGCACAGTTCGATCCGTGTGTTGTGTTCACACAGATCCCATGGTTGGCATATCCAGTGGTTGCGGCAGTCCCGCCTGCGCACCTGGGTATACTCCGTTGTTCAACGTACCGCAGAGTCTGACGGCTGCACGGCTCCCTCCCCCCGCAGCAGCGTCTTTTGTGTTCAGTTGTGTGCATCGAGTGGGAAGCCACCACAATGCCCTCCCCACCCTCCCGTTTTGTTTCCCACTAATACACGTTGAGGCCTTCGCTCTGGGGTGGCCAGGCGGCAGCCCGCCCTCTGGCGATTATGTCTATGTGGCACCACCTGCACCAACCTGTGGCCGTATAGTTGTACCATCTTCGACCAAAGAAAATTATCATGAGAGTACGGCCTTCTGTGTCTCTTGCCGCTGAAGGCGAGTGGTTGTTCCTCGTACGCACTCGGGCATCTGTGCGAGAGTGCGGAGGTCCACATAGTGACGGAAGGGCTTGAATCAGCCATCGAGACCTTCTGACTGAGGGTGGTGTGGTACAACTTTGTGGTACATTTTTTGGAATTGCAAGTAAGGTGCTTCTGGAGGCTCTAAACCGCCCGAAACCGGGCGCAGATGCATTTCCGGACGTCTGGGGGTCGAATTTTCAGGTTTGGGTCACTTTTTGGTCGTTGTACGCAAAAGTTTGATTTTTTGGCCAGGTTAACGTTTTTAAAGGGCTTAAGACCACCCCTACCCCCCCCCCTAGGGCAGTGCTTGCAGAATACGCGTATTCTTCGAAAAACCCAAAATCTGCATACGTGCATACGTATGAATACGCATACGGCTCGAATACGCATACGGCTGGCAGGTCACAGGTGGAGGAGAGTGGGCCCGGTGCCTGTGCGCGTCCTGTCGTCCTGTGGGCTAGGTTCTCAGTACGCAGTGGGCCCACGTACCTTGTTTCGGCCCCTGGTACCTTGGGTCGGGGAAAGCCCATAAGTATGGGCCGGGCCCGACGGCCCACTTGGCTCCTGTACCAAAGTAGTTGGTACATGTAACTGGGCCCGGATGGACCCAAAATCTGATTTTCCCCCAACGGCCAAATCTGGCTCTCTGGGTGCGCATATGTCCCAAAAATGTGTTTCCGGGCATTTTTGGGCACAGTAGCGACGTTGTTCGTGCCAGAACAGCAGGAGGCACAGTGGGCAGGCACCAACGAGTGGCATGTGTAGGGGAAGCCCTGCCTGGCAGCGTACAGTGCAAAAGTATTAACAGACGTATGCAAGCGTTTTTCCGAAATCTGCATACGTGCATACGTATGAATACGCATACGTATGCCCGTATTCGGCGAGCACTGCCCTAGGGGGGGGTCACTGGGGGGGACAAACCCCAAAATTCCACTTTCCCTCGGAGGTCATTTTTGGGCCAAAAAAATATGAAAAACCGGTCCAGAATATGTCGGAACCCGGAAATACCCCCACTACAACATGATCTGTGGCCTTGTTACCCTCTCAGACCCCATCCTAATTTTCCATACCACAACTTGTACCGAGCCCACCCCCGGTGGGCAAGGTCTCATCGTGATCAACATGCAATGGGCCAAGAAAAGCTCTGTTCAACCCTTCAAAGCTGCCGAGAGGTTCCTGTGGAGTCTATCGGAACAGCGGTGCAAGCCCTGCTGTGAGATAGCGGTGCTGCAGGTCGCAGATATCGCACAAGAAGGTACCTACCGGTTGTTGTACCGGAAGCACACCATGGTGAAGGTGCAGCACAGGTGGCACGGTTGCCCCTGTACGAACATATACTCCACTGCAGCGCTCGCACCCTAGTGCTGACGTGAGCCGAGGTCGGTGTGGATCGAATTCAAACAGGTGTGGTGCACGACTGGCTGGAGGGTCTCCTCTCGTCAATGACAGTACAGCTGATCAGCCGCTTTCAGTGTACAGCCTCAACGGTGACTGCACTCGCACAGGTCACCGCAAGCGGAATAGTGAATATTGAGGTGGGGAAATCCCCCTGTACCCTCGGCAGAGGATGTGCGCGCATTTGCGAAGCGACCGCGTCCCCAGACAACTGCCCAGGAAGCGTTCCGGGAGATACTTGGCCCACAAACAGGGCGAGATCCGCAGCTTCCTGGGAAGGAAACGGGGTGCTGAATTGATGGATCGCGCCGAGGAGAGCGGGCTCCACCAGGATGAATTCACCATACTTGAGCTCCAGGAGAACCTCCTGGACGATATGTCTGCGGAACTTGATACAATGCCTCTTCCCAGTGGTTGTAGTCAAAAAATGACGAAGCCACGCTACTACCCCGAGGTACAAGTTCTGGTAGGAAAATAAAAAATGGGCGAAAAATGCCTTCCCGGGTGTCAAAAATCACCGAAATAGGCCTAAAACCTGTTTTCCACCACATATCGGCCAACAGCTACCCAAAAATAGGCTCTCCGGGGGTCGGAATGGGGGTGTCGGAAAAATTGCTGTTTGTCTACCACTTTTCCTTAGCAGTGACCCCCCCCTAACCCCCCCCCCCCCCTTAGGGGATCCGACTCCTGTTTAAAAAATGTCCGAAAAAATATTTTTTGGCATATTCGGGCATCTACCCCGCACCTCGGGATGGAAAACACCCCAAAAATGTGTTCCCACACACATGTGGCCCCAAAACTGACCGAAAACACACCCCAGCGTCCGAAAAATGCGGAAAAAATGGTGAAAAAGTGGGTTTTGGCCATTGTGGCCAAAATGGCCATTTTTGGAAAAAACCCCCAAAAATAACCCAAAAAATCGCCATCTTACACCCACCTATAGCACCATTCGGGCCCAAAAATGATTTTTGGGCCAATTCTAACCCGTTTTGGACACTTCTGCCACTTTTTTGGTGTATTTTTTTGGTATTTTTCTGTCCAAAAACAAGGTCGGACGTAAGTCGGACGTAGGTCGGACGCACTTCGCACAACGTTCTGGGCCCACAGTTTGGTCGAATAATGGGTGAAAACCCCCGAAAAAGTACACTGGGAGGTCCAATGGTACCAAACTTCCACCACAACTACACCACAATGCTCGTAAATTTCGCAGAAACCCATTTCAAAATCACACAGTTTTTCAAAAGGAGAGCTGCCCATATCGCCCTTTGAAAAACTGCGTGATTTTGAAATGGGTTCCTGCGAAATTTACGAGCATTGTGGTGTAGTTGTGGTGGAAGTTTGGTACCATTGGACCTCCCAGGGTACTTTTTCGGGGGTTTTCACCCATTATTCGACCAAACTGTGGGCCCAGAACGTTGTGCGAAGTGCGTCCGACCTACGTCCGACTTCCGTCCGACCTTGTTTTTGGACAGAAAAATACCAAAAAGTACACCAAAACAGTGGCAGAAGTGTCCAAAACAGGTTAGAATTGGCCCAAAAATTATTTTTGGGCCCCAGTTGTGCTATATGTGGGTCCAGGATGTCGACATTTTCGATTTTTTGGCGTGATTTTCCTGAAAAATGGCCATTATGCCTGGAAGGGTGAAATCGGTGAAAACCCCGATTTCTTCGCCTTTCTCGGGTTGTGGGGTGAGTTTTGTGATGGAAGTTCGGTACTATTGGACCTCCTGGGGTGCTTTTTCGGCGGTTTTCACCAATATGTGGCCAAATATGGGCCTGGAACCTGGTCGAAAGTGCGTCCAACGAGGATCCAACGTTGGTCCAACGACGTTTTTGAGCAGAAAAATAGCAAAAAAATCACCAAAAAGGTGGTAAAAGTGCCCGGAATAGGTTGGAAATGACCCAAAAACCATTTTTGGGCCCTAGGTATGCTATAGGTGGGTCCAGGACGTCGATTTTTTGGCCCGACAGCCCGAAAAATGGCCATTTTGCCTGAAATGGCGAAATAGGGGGGAACCCCACTTTTTCACCCATTTTTCCGCATTTTTCGGGCTGTAGGGCGAGTTTTCGGTCAGTTTTGGGGTCACAGGTGTGTGGGAACACATTTTTGAGGTGGTTCTCACCCGGGGGTGCCGGGTAGATGCCCAAATATGCCAAAAAGATTTTTTCGGACACAGGGTTCCGTTAGAACAAACAGGGAGTCGGATTCCCTACCCCCCCCCCCTACCTCCAACCTCCAACCAACACCAGAACCGATGTCACACAACACCTCCCCTCCCCTCCCTTTCAGCCCAACCCTCACTCCACTCGCCGGACCTGATACAGCCTGGAGACAACCGTGGCGATCTCCGCCTGGCTCAGCGCTGGGGCCGCGCAGAGCGACTCATCAAGGGTTGCCTGTGCGCGCTGCTCCTTTGCCACAACCCTCCGCACCTGTTCGTCGTACAGCCGCCTCACGGCTGCCTCCTCCTGCTCCCGGGTGTGCCGCACGGAGGGCTGTGTGGGGAGATGCGTCTCCCGCGCCCTCTGCATCGCCTCCTCCTTTAGCTGCAGCTGGTTGACAAACAGGTGCTCCACCACGCTCGCCACAGTCGTCTGCTTCGGCTTGGGCCCCGGGGGAACGGCACACCTCTCCTTCTCCCGCAAAACCTGCCTCCTCGCGTGCTCGTTGTACAGCCTTGCCATCGCTTTCCCCTCGGTCACCACACGGGAATACTTGCGGTGCGTCCCGGCAGTTTTTTTCACCCCACCCTCCAACCGCACCAGCTCCTTCCTCCGATACAAATCAACATCCTGCGGTGTCGCCAACAGCTCCAGCCTCCTCTCGCTGGGAGGCCCCCCCCGCCTCGCCTTCGCCACAACCCTCGCGACATGCTTCTCGATTTGATACGACTTCGACCCCTTTGGGTGAGGAACCTCCATCCGATTCCACACCTCCACCCACCGAGGCCCTCGGGTGTCCTGCAGTTTTGCAGGGGGTTGGCATATCTCCCCTCCGGAGCCATCAGCACCCCCTTCTTCGAGCTGGTATGCCTTCAGGGCAGTCTCTGCGTATTGGTTTGAAGAGTAGAACGGCGTTTCCGCCAGCGCACGGAGGATACGTGCAACACCTTCCCTCTCCTCTGAGGCCCCATCATCCGACTGGGGTCCAGAAGAGGGCAGCCTCAGAGTTGGAGGCCCCTCCCCTGCGGGGGGGTCTCGGGAGAGGTGAACCGCACGCTGCTGGAGGCTCGTCGCATCCGGTGTTCCGAAAAACCCCCTCTCCCACGTCGACCCCAGCCAGGGCCGGTTCCAGTCGATCCTCTCCGGAGGCGCCGGGGTGTGCGGTGCGGCAGCCGGAGAGGATCCCCTGACCTCCGATAACCCGCCGCCACCCCCACCTTCCTTCCTCCTGCCCCCTCCGGCGGCATTTCCTCCCGCGGCACTGCCTTCGGCGAGGATGACACACCTCACCGGGGCAGTCGAGGGTCTGGGCAGACCCTTCCTTCCGTTGGGCTTCCTGGAACCCCGGAGGCACGACGGGGAAGACAGGGCTGGCGGCGTAGGCCCCTCAACAGAATCATCATCGGGCTCCGGGTGGGGTGGTGGTGGTGGGCCTATCCCGACAGAGGCGCCCCGCCAGCCAGGCCACTGCGTGTGGCAGACGTAGCGGTAGGACTGCTCTGCCTCCCTTGAGGGTGATGTCATGTATTTTTCCCGGAGGGTCTCGTGAGCCCCCCTGGCGGAGGCGGGGCAACCTTCCGAGGGGGACCGGCGCTTCCCTCCGCAGAGCGATGCTGCGACTGGGGCTGGGGCGCAGATCGCGCAAGCCCACCACGCCCCGCTCACCGCACTGTAGCATATGATATGCCTCCACTGGATAGCGTTAACAACAGGTAAAACAGGGAGGGCTTCAATGGTAGTCCATGCTTCTCGGTGGCATCGGATTTTCTTCTGCAGGAGGAGAACATCCTTTGCATCGTGTATCCGTGTCCCGGATTGGGTCCGGAGAAGCGTCCTTTCGGGGAAGACCTGCGAATGCGGTGCCTGCGGTGGAGGCGGAAGCTCCTGCGGGGTGTGCCTATAGAGGAGGCAACAAGACTTCCCCCCGACATCAACGGAGACAGCCATGCAGTTGGGCCGACGCCTCTCATACACAACCTTCCCCCTCCGGTGCGGATGCGCCGGCGGGGGTGCTGCCGGGCTGCCCTGCGCCCCCCCCTCCTCCACCTGCCCCTTCTTCCTCTGGTCACGCTTCCGGGGTGGGCTCGACAGGGGAGGCTGGGGGGCAGCAGGCGCGGCAACAGACCCCACCTCTTTGCCTCCGCTGCTGGAGGTGGCGGCAGTGCCCTCCTGCTGTGGGCTGCAAGGGGCAGTTAGGGGGCTTGTGGGTTGCGAGGGGTGGTGGTGGTGGTGTTGGTGGTCTCCCTCACGGCGACCTCCCTTTGGGAGTGACATCGACTCAAAGGCGGTCAGCCCGTTGTGAGAGGCGTAGCAGAAGAAGCGGAAGCGGAGCTGCTGGCGCTGCCGCCCCCCACCCCGGGGGGGAGAATCGGCGCCAGCCGAGTCGGGATCCGGCGCTTCGGAGTAGATCCCGCCGCCCCCGCCGTCGTGGCTCTCCCACAGCTCCTTCCATCGGTGGGGCGCTGCGATCTTCGGGATAAGCGATGTCCACCCAGGGGTGAACGACCCCGACACCGCCAGCGACAGCTCCGGGAGGAGGAAGGCGGAGAAGGCCCCGCTGTCAGCGCTGTAGAGGAGGAGGTGTGCCTCCCCGGTGTCGGGGCGTGCGAAGCCCGTTGCGTAAGTCCAGCGGGAGTGGAGGATTCCTTTGCGGAGGAATGTGATGTCGCCGGTTGGTTCCACACGCATCAGCTTGAATTTGTGGGTGTCGCTTGCGTAGGCAAATATATAACCCCCGGGGGCCGCTCCAGCCATATCCAGGGGTGAGGTGGGGTGCTGTATGCAGGCAACGTTGGTGTAACCCGACTTCTCCTCCCACTGCGATAGCTCTGTGAAGTCCCACACCCCATCGTTGCTGACGGCTGCGCCGCGCACGACCCACACCCCGGTATTGAGGTTGTGCAGGACGAATGCATAACGGAGCTGCCCGATATCAACAGCGAAGGTGCACACGCTTGTCCAACCCACCTCCCACTTCCCGCTGGAGGAGCCAACAGCGAGGTCCATCAGAAAAGACTGTCAAACCGGGCGGCGGGCCTCAGGGGAGGGGGAGGGGGGGAGAGAGGAGGGGGAGGGGGGGTGTGGGTGTGTTGGAGGAGGAAGGAATCATCTGATACCCCCCTGCTCCGTCTTACTCCGCCTCCTTTCCCACGCTGCGTTTGGGGGGGGGGGGGGAGAGAGGGGGGGGGGGAGAGAGAGGGGGGGGGGGGGAGGGGGGAAGTGGGGGGAAGGCAAATTTCCACCACCCTCTCCCCGACCCGGGAAGCGAAAGGCCCCTCCTGGTGGTGGTGGTGGTGGTGGTGGTGGTGGTGATTTGGTGTGGGGAGTAAAACAAAAAGGTGCGCCAACTCCTCCATCTGAAGGTCAATACTGTACCTGCCGAG
Source organism: Rhynchopus euleeides (assembly GCA_963210315.1). NCBI lineage: Eukaryota > Euglenozoa > Diplonemea > Diplonemida > Diplonemidae > Rhynchopus > Rhynchopus euleeides. Next base: position 1,600,897 of record OY723265.1, on the reverse strand, counting down.
GGTGGTGATGTGTGACAATGTAGGTCACATCGGAGGCGAGTGTGCTCTGTGTGTTCAACAATACGCACCTGTTGTTTGGGTGTGTTGCAACCAATGCTGTGGGGGAGAGTGGGGTGGGCGCGCGGCATCCCCGCGGCGCATATTTTTTTTGCTCCAAAAGCCCCCACCCAGCCTTGACGTGCGAGATGGCCTTTGGGCCCATATGACGGTGCCCAAAAATTGCTGTTTTCTGCCTCCCCCAACTCCCCGACCCACAACTCACGCCCCACCACCACTTCCAAGCACAGCCCCTCCCCCGGGCGGTTGTTCTTGCCGATGATTTTTTGAGGGGGGGGAGGACATATCTGTGCTGTGAAGAGGTGGTTACGCACGTTGACACATAACCTCATCCCCCACCAACATCCCTAACCCATTCTCACACAACAACAGCAGGCCTTCCTCTCGGGGGTCATGTTCGTTGGAACCAACTCTCACCAGGCCTTTCCCCCCCTGTCACGCCGGCATTTCCCCCCGCAGGAGGAGATGACAACATCTGCAGGAGAAAAAAATCGCGGATCCACCCCTTTCAGAGTTCCCCCTAAAGAAAACCCCAAAACAGGGCTGCCACTCCCTCCCCCCCCCACCCCCTCCCTCCCTTCCACAGAACACACAAAACCCCAGCCACCAAAAAAAAGTTTTTTTGGATCCGTTTTTTTCCCCTGCCCTTTCCCAACCCCGGCCCCCACCCACCAAAAGAGAACAAAAAAGTCCACATCGCCTCACCGCACCCGCAGCAACACAAGTGCGTCACAGCAAGGCGAGGGCGGGGCAGGGGTGGGGGTGGGGGTGGGGTGCAGGTGGGGCAATCACACTTCTGTGTGTGTGCCCCTCCCTTCTCGGGCATGCTACCCCCCTGTCCCCACCTCACCACCTAGCACGAGAGTGGCCCGCAAGCCAGGTCATCCCGGGGTGTGGGGTCGGGGAGCCGCGCTGTTCGGCGTGGCGTTGGCTTTACGCCTCAGCCTTGGGCTTGGGCTGCAGGGACTCCAGGAACGCGACGGACTGTGGAGGGGTGGTGGCGGTGATGGTGGTGAGAGTTGCAGGCTGGGGTCATCAATCCAGGTATTTTCCTTCTTGTGATTCTGAACAAAAACGAAGGCCTACCCGCCTACCCTCGCCAGTCTACTGCGCATACCTCCTCCGTCTTGAAGGGCGCACGGTAACGGGCCCAGTCCTTCCACGCCTCAGCCGCCTGCTGTGCCGTCAGGCTGCACGTCTCCACGGCGTCGAGACCGGTCTGTGTGAGGGGGTTGTTGTTTGTGGGATTTGTCGAGAGTGAAATCAAAGGGCAAGTCTCCCAGCACCGAGGGCCCCCAAAGGAAACACAATGATGATCCCCCTTCACGCGTTACTCAGGTTGTGTCTGAGGGTGCGACGGGATGGGTGGGGCGGAGAAGCGAAGCCCGCCCTGGCAACATGGTGTGTGCAGCCCGCCCCTCTCTGTGTCACCCACATTATCCTGCGAGCTTTCTCGGCGCAGGGACATACCCTCTTCGCGTTCACAATGCACTTCGCGTGCGCCGCCTGGTGCTTCGCCAGGTCGGTCGCAAGGTCCAGCTCCATCTGGGCAGGCATTGTTGAGGTTTTTTTTAAAAAAACGAAGACGTGCAAACCTGTGCGGAGAGTTGAATGTGTGTCTACGGAGATTAGGGGGAGAGTGGGCGTGAAGGTGACGGTGATGCGGGGGAGGGGCAGGACACACACAGAGCGAGAGCCGGCCCAACCCTTCGCTCAAAATGCAAGCGCAGTCCCTTGGGGGTGGGTGGGTGGGGGGCAGCCTTTCTGTTGTTCGGTCCAGCGACTTTACCAAACACACACAACCCCCCCCCCCACCCCCTCCGCACAGAACCCCCCCCCCCAACCCCGCACCGCACCCCCCTGCGAGGGAGCGGCACGGCTTCGGAGCGTCCCCTCCGGAGAGACTGTCAGACACCACAGCACTGCCCCTCTCTCTCTGTCTCTCTGCCTCTGCCGTGTCTCCTGTCTCAAGTGATTTGGCAGTGTGCTGGCGTGCTGCGCCTCTGAAGCTCTGTGTGAGACTGTGGCAGTTCTGTCACACCCAGAGGATGGTCTTTTTTTGATGAGCCTTTTCGAGCAACGCACCTCCACCCACCCACTCACACACACACGTGAATCTTTTTGGAAAAGCGTCGGTGGCACCTGGCAGGGGCAAGCCCTGTAAGATGCCCTTCAAGCCCATAGGTACACACACATTACCTGTGCACAGCTGTGACACAGAGCGGAGCCCATCAAACCACCCCACTTCTGATTCCCATTCCCTCCGACTGCCTTGCCAGCTGTCGTCGGTGATGGGCGACTTGCATGACTGGGTCACACCGCACCCACGCAAAACCATTTTTTTGTTTTCCCACAGCAGCAGTGGGGAAAACCCACTCAGGGGTGTGCGATGCCCTCGTCGACGGGGAGGGCCACGCTTTAATGTCAACCAATCATACGAGGGAGAGAGAGAGGCAACACACTCACACACACCCAAGGCGATGGGAGGATGGGTCTGCGTATGCCATCAAGCACACTGCGCAGGGGCTGTTTCCAGGGGGGGGGGGGGGGGTGATGCGAGAGGGGCACGGCGCACTAGTCGACGAGATAACTAGTTATCTAACGAGTGGACTAACGAGTGATAGACCTAACGAGTGATCACGAGAGATTGCTCTTTAATTTCGATCGATCACTCGTTAGATAACTAGTTAGAAAATAACTAGTTACCTCACTCGTCAAACTAGAAACTAGGGCGCCGTGGGGGCAATCTACTTCGCCCACAAGGGGAGGAAGGGGGGTCAGGGGGCAGCGCACTGCCGCCTTGAGTAACCGAGAGAGGAGAGAAATAGAGAGAGAGACAGCGATTCGCTGCTGCACCAAAGGTAGCGGAGTGGGGGCGGGGCGGGGGGCCCCGACATCCCACCACTGCCATCTGCACCACTCAAACCCACCCACCCCCCAACACCCGGGTGGCGTGCTGGAGCCGATGGGGCAGTATAACATGAGATGCGACGGATCACGAAAAAACCCTGGGGTGCCTGGAGCACACGCGTGCTGCATCGCACCCACCCCCCGCCTAGTCCCCCGATGTGTCGCCCACCCACCCCACGCAGATGGGGGGGGATGGGTGAGAAGAATGGCAGGGAAAAATAGTCACCTCTCCACCACCCCAAACCCCAAACAGATCGGCACGGCGGCCCGACCCGTCAGCTCTGTCATATCCCTCGGCCAGACTCCATGGTGATGACAGCAGGGCCCACTGTGTTAGCCCGTTCACGCTCCTCCGGTGTGTTGTTGTAGACGCCGCAGCGTTTGATCCAGATACGCCGCGACGGCTTTGTCCCGCGCGAGCGCGCGAGGGCGGGAACCATGTCGAGCACGTCCTGGCCAGACAGCACCTCCCCGAAGATGACGAAGGAATGGTTGTGCTTCATCGTCCCCGCCAGAGAGAGCATGAACAGCGAGTCGTTCTGCCCGAGCTTCTTGGTGTACAGCGGTGCGACGGAGCACAGAGCTCCCTGTGAGAGGGAGGGGAGGGGGTTTTGGCAGAGAGCGGGTATGCTTCCCGAGAGTGGCTTGCACGACCTTTGTTATGTAGCCACTTTGGCGGATAGGGGGGGTCGTGAATCCCAGTCACTTTTGTATGTCAGCTCGGTTTTACACGTGTGGTGTGGTGCGCGCGTGGTTATACTTAACGTACCCCAGCTCTTGCATGGGAGTGGTGGTGGCCGCCAGCATACCTTGAAGAATGGCAAGTCGCGGCCCTTGATCTCATCCGGGAAGAAACGCTTCCCCGGCAGGTAGGGGAGGACGGGGCGGGCACCAGACCCGGTGTTCCGGGCGTAGTCACCCCCGACAATCCCGAAGTTGCGGAAGACATCGAAGAAGGCGCTCCCCCGGAGGGTCTCGCCGTTTGCCTGTGTGGTGGTGGTTGCAGTGGTTGCAGTGGTTGGTGGGTGTGTGACTTTGCCCGCCCTATTCACACCCTCGCCCCTTGCCTGTCTCAGGCTGCGGGAAAACTATTCCCACACGCAGGTTGCACCGAGTGAACTCTCGATGCCGCCTCCAACACCTACACCCACGCCCCCTCCTCCACCCCGAGACCTCCCCTCACGACATACGGTGTTCCCTGTGACGAGACGGTGGAAGTTCTCGCAGGTCATGGGGCAGCGCTCTGTGTACAAACCGAGCACGACGGTGCCGATTCTCTCCTCCTCCATGAAAATATCGAGGAAGACCTTTGCCCCGATGCGCTCGTTGGGAGGCGGGCCCGGGTCTGCGGACAACACCCACCACGTCATGTAGATGATGGCCCCGAGACCGGAGAACAGCAGGGCCATAGACAGGTAAACCGCGTACCCCACACGCTGCAGAACCACGAAGTTGTAGTCCAGCTCCGCCTTGGTCACGGCATCCACGGGGATGTCAACCAGTTTCACCTTCCCGTCCTGCCCCCGGATCACTGTCACGTCGGGGATCTTCTCCAGGCGCTGCATGTGCTCCTCCCACATGCGCTTCTTCACCGTCGCAGGCGCGGTGAAGCGGTACCGCGGCGGGAGGTCCTCGGACGTTTCGATATTCCCGCCCTGCCGCATCTGGAGCTCCATCGGCGCATCCAGGTCAAACCTGCGCTGCACATCGCGCATCTGCTGCAATCGCTTCGTCAGCTCCTCGGGGGTCTCCTTCCGCCGCACCCCGTTAGCAGGGGCCTGCGCCTCCCCGCCTGCCTCAGCACCCCCCGCCTGCGACGCGGTGTCCTGGCTGCCTGCCGCCTCCTCCGCCTTGCCAGCATCGCCAGCCCCCTTCGGCGGTGGCGGTGGTGTGGCACCGGAAGAGCACCATCGGAAGGCTCGCTTCAGAGTGGTGCGGGATGAGGTGAAGGCAGGGCGGCGCGCATTGCTGCTCAGGGCGTGTGGGGCTGCTGCGGACGCACTCCGGAGGAGGGCCGCCGGTTTCACCCCGGCTGCAAGCGCTCCTGTGCGGATCAGCATCGCGCAACACACACAGGGCGGCTTTGCTGTGCAGCCCCCTCACCCGCCCCCCCGCTTCTCCGCCGCTGCTTCGGCGCGGGGGTGTGGGGTGGTGTGTGGGGGGCTACCAGCAGCAGGAGGGCGGCGGTCCCGTACCGCCCTACCCCTCACACCCCCCCACACGCAGGAGTACCCTTCCCACAGGGGGTGTGGGGTCCTGTGGTGGGAAATGGGACAGGTGTGTCGTGTCGTGTGTCTTGTGTGTTGTGTCTGGCAGTGGTGTTCTTCATCAAAGGAGGTGGGGGGTGGAGGAGGGGGGTGGGGGTGGGGCATTTTTTTTTGCACCGCGTCACAAAGGCCGTGCTGTGCCATGTCATGAGAAAGGCTTGTTTTTTTGTCACACACACACCCCCCCCCCCCCCCGCACGCCTCGATACATTTAAGCTGCCGCCTCTCCCCCTATCCACCCCATTCCTTTTATTTTGAAAAGGCTTTGCGTTCATTTGAATCCTGCTGTTCCTCCCCCACCCCCCCCCCCCCCACCACTTCCCGCTACCTTGGCACTAACAAGGATGAGCCGTTGTGACCCTGCTGGGGTTTAAAAAAATATGAGTTCCGATGGTGTCCCTGAAGAGGCCGATTTTACGTGGTTCCAAAATACGTTTTTCAGGGGCACCCGTTCTGCTTAGCTTGTTGGTAATCTGGCCCAGAGTTCTGCTGTCGCAGCGTCGCTGCAGCGTGCATTTTGTCTTCGGTGGGGAGGGGGGGGTGGAGGCGATGTGGAGATGACCCACCGCAATGGAACAAGGAGAGGGGAGGAGATGGGGATAGAGGGGCGGGGCGGGATAAGATCAGAGAAAACGTGGTCAGCAACAGCAGCAGCAGCAAGCGAAACGATGCCACCGAGGCTCGAACAAGCGACCCGCCACGTGTATATAGATCGGATGGCAATCAATGCAGCACACTGTCACAAGGAACACACACAACAGCTTCTTCTAAGAATTTTTTTTGCTCCGTGGCGAGCAAAGACGAGGAAAATGGAGACCGTGCATATTTTAAAAAAAATCTGTCAACACGTCAGCAAGATATCAGACCGCCCTCACCATTCTCCTCCACCTCCCCCCAACACCAGCTGCACGACGGATACTCCCGAAATAGCCCATACACGGTGGCCAGGTCAGCGCGGGGATAACCCCAGCGGGATGACCTACATTTCCCGTGCGGGAGGCAACATATCCGCTAAGGTTACTCCACACTGACCTGTCTAACGTGTAGACTACTCTGGGACCGGACTACCGCGTCGTATGCGTGGGGGAGGGGGGTGAATGGTTTAGGGCACGCTACACTTGTGCGCGCACAACGCCTGCACGAGAGGGAAAGACAAGTTGGCAACATAGCAAGAGACGGGAAGGGGGTGGGGGGGGAGGGGGGCCTGCCGTTGCAGTTGGAAAAGGCAATGTTTCTCCTTAGACTCTCCAGCAAGTTGTGTGGGGCATAATGAGGGGGGAGGGGGGAGGCAGGGCTAGATACCGAAAAGACAAAGCAGCTGCAGTGGAGCGACATGGCAGGTTCTCTGGGCCGATGCATGTGGGGGGGGGGGGGGGGCTCTGAGGAACAAAGCGGGGAATACACCACCAGCGAATATTTAGACCCTCTTTTTTTTTTTTTGGGGGGGGGGGGGGGTGGCCAGCAAACTCTGGGGGAAATAAGCGATATATCAGCCACATATGGCTTCTGTTGATTCTTTGGATTCAACGTGCGCGGGATGGGGTGAGGAGGGAGGGAGGGACAATACCACCTCAGGAATGAACACCGTTGCCCTCATGAGCGTGCGACACCCAGAGTAGGTGGAGCAGCATGGGCAGAGTGAAAGGAAGAGAGAGGGGGGGGGAGGGGGGACGTTATTGCGACAACCATGAAAGCGCAACACAGCAAGCTTCCCGGCGTCTGGGGAAGGAGGAGGAGGAGGCGAATGAGCAAACTTCAGGATCGCACCGCCGGTATCGCACATCAAACAGGTGGGGCTGTGCTGCCGATCCGTCTCGCAGTCTATGGCAGTATGTACCTCGTTGTTGGTTGTAAAAGCAACCCCACCCACCCACCCCCAATAACCAATTCGTCCCGCTGCACAACAGACACCTCCCCTTTCAACTTTCCACCCGCTGTGTTGCCGGACTCCATGCCTGAACACGGTTGGCCTGCGAACGCAGCGGCACCGCTGCTACGTTTTTCTTTAAGGGCAAACCCTCCCTGCCTCCGCACGCCGGGTAATGGGGGGGCGGCAACGTTTTTATTCTATTTTGCTCCTTGCCTACAGAAACCCCATCTGTGTGGTTCTGTGCGGGTTCCCCCTCCTGCTGGGTTTGGAATCAATTTTTTTTGAAGTGCAGCAAAAAAAAAGGCGCGACAACGCAGATTTCTTATCGCGCTATTTTTTTTGCGTGCACCCAACTCCCCCCCCCAAGGCTGGCAGCAAATTTTTACTGCACTTTACTGCACTTTATTTTACTGCATTTTACTGCATTTTATTGTATTTTATTTTCCGGATTTTTGGATAAAGTGCATGGTCCTTAGTGGTGCCTTGGGCTTCGCATACGTACAGCTGGGAGGACCACTATGGACAGGCCAAATGCTGGAGTCACACCCACTTTACAGAGGTGCAGCCACGTCTGCAAGTTTGCGGACAGCCGCAAACCCGCAGAAGATGGCAAAAAGTACCGCTCCTGCACGGAGGTTCTCCTGAAGGTCACAGGGACGCACCAAGGCTCCGGCAGAGAATGCAGGCCGGGATGGATGTGCCCTGCCTATGTTGGGTCGGTGGGTTCGCAGGACCTGATCGGTGCGGCCTCCGCCTGGCTTCAGTCCTGCTTTGAGTGCTTTCAGTCCGCTCTGATGTCCAGCCTCCCCGAACGGGATGGTGAAGAACCCGTACGCCAGAGCTCAGCTGTACAACGTCCGAGGAAGGTGGACTGCCCACCGCACACCGCCGTGCTGGTCCGCCCTGCTGCGCCTGCGGTGCTGGGGTGCGCCTGCTGCCTGATTGGCCCCGGCACTCGGAAGCAGCATCAAGCATGCCGAACAGCAGCAGGGCGGGCCTGGCGGGGGCACTGCCTTGGTGGCCTTGTGTTGGCCAGAGTGGGCGGATCAGGGTCCCCTGGCACGGCAGGTCAGCATCCTGCCCACCGTCACGCCGAGCCACCCCTACAACACGCTCTCCTGCACTTTATTGCACTTTACTGCATTTTACTGCACTTTACTGCATTTTATTGCACTTTATTTTATTTTATGTTTTTTATTTTTAAAATGCAGCATTTGTCCAGCCTTGCCCCCCCCCCCCCTGGTCTGACGAAGCGTGAGTGGGGGGAGGGTCGCAAGATCCAGCAAAAGGTGGCACAGACAGTGTCCTCACGCCGATCCCTGCTCACAGGGTGTTGTAGACCTCCTTCCGGATGACCTCACGCGGCGGGTTGATGCCTGCAAGAAGAGGGTGGGTGTGTCGTGTGGACGTGGTGTGGGTGCAAGAAGCAGCGCGAAACAGTCTGATGGAACTGGCACAGACAGGTGTGAAATTCCTCCGCGCTGGGGTTCCTCCGCCGAACTATAAAAAATACGACCAACATTCGCGGGTGCAATTCTCAACAATACCCACACACACACACATCGCGTATTGTGTGGCAACATGCTTTCTTCGGGTACAAAAAACCCAAGCTTCTGTGACATGCCAACATGAAAACGAACGCCATACCTGTCCAGAGCTTGAACTGGAGGAAGGCCTGCTCCAGGAAGACCTCCATGCCCTCGACACAGATGCTGCCAGCCTCTGCGGCGCGCTTCAGCAGCAGAGTCTCGCGGGGTGTGTAGGCCATCTCCACGATAACAGATGTAGGCGCAAAGGAGAAGGCCGGCAGCGAGTCCGCCTGCGTGGGGCCCGGGATGTTGCTGACCACCACATCCGGCACGATGGATCCGAGCTGCTCGGCTGTCACCGCCTCACCCCCAAACTCCTTCGCGAGCACCTCGGCCCTCTCCAGGGTGCGGTTCCAGATGAGCAGGCGCGTGACTCCCAGCTTCTTGATGGCGTAGCACGCTGCACGTGCGGACCCCCCCGCCCCGATGCACAGACCCACCTTCGGAAGGACCTGCAGCCGCTTCTCCGCGACAATCTTCATCGCCGCCCAGTCGGTGTTATCCCCTTCGATCTCCCCCGTCTCGGGGTTCCTGTGCAGCGTGTTGACAGCCCCGATCTGCCGCGCTGCATCGGACAGCTTCCCGCAGAAAATATGCACCTTCTCCTTCATGGGGATCGTGACGCTCGCCCCTCCAAAATCGGACCCGCTCACCACAGCCTTGATCTCATCGATGGAATCGGTTTCATACGTCGAATACTTCCAACCCGGAGCCAGCCCCAGGCTGTCGAACCCTGTGTTGTGGGTCAGCGGACCCCGCGACTGCGACACAGGGGTTCCAAAGAGGAAGAACGATTTGGAGTCGGGCAGGATGCCGAGAAGCTTCCGCAGGGAGTTGATGGAAGACATCGAGAGCTGCCCGGGCGCGGCGGCGACAGGCATGCAGGGGTGGGTGATGGGCGTCATCACATCGTTGAGGGCACGGCTGAGCTTGCCGAGACCCCCCATGGCGAGCGCAATCACGGGCTGCTCGATGTTGGCACGCTTCACCGCTGCGCGGAGCCTGGAGCAGTCGTCAACCTCAGAGGCTGTCGTCACGATTTTGACGATATCCGCGCCAGACCTGCTGGCTTCGACGATCTTCCTCTCGAGGGCATCCCACGAGAGGAGCCTCGCGGGGTCGTGGTGCGACATCACCACCAGGCTCGGGCTGATCGCTTCCAGCAGCTCCTCGCGCAGCTCCTGCCGCAGCGTCATCTCCACGTCGACAAACTCGCACCCCAGCCGCCCCGCCTGCTTGAGAAGCTCCACTGCACCAACCTGGTTGTCATCGGGGTACTTCCCGCCCTGCGTCACGCTGCGCACCGTGAAGATGACTGGCAGGTCGCTGCTGCGGCGGAGGAGGGCAACCTGTTCTGTCACGCTCTCGAGGTTGAAGTCTGCAAGGAGGTCGGCACGGAGCTCGAGGGCGTCCGCGCCGCCCTCAACCTGGGGGAGGAAGGGGACAATCTTGGACACGTCGTCAAACGTGAGGGAGAGGAAGGACTTCAGGTTGCGGACAGCCGCGGGGGAGCGCATGTCCCGCGCGAAGAGGATGTGGTCGACCAGGCGGATGAACTCGCGTGACACGCGCCCCCACCCCCCCTGGGGGTCGACGACCAGCTCGTGCGTGCTGCACTGCCTGAAGTAGGGGAAGCGGCGGTTGTACACCACGTCAACCGGCTCGCCCCATGCGGGCTTGCCGGAGGCCTTCAGCTCCTCCTCGATGTGGCGCAGCCCCTTGTTGACGAAGATCACCTTGTGCCCCGCCTTCAGCCCATTCAGCGCGCGGCGCGCTTCGGGGGACTCCACAAGCCCCCCACCCGACGCGATGACGCATTTCTTCGCGTGCTTCTTCATGGTTGACTCCAGGATCTCAGCCTCCTTCTTCCGGAACTCCCCCCAGCCGAACTCGTCGATGAACGACTTGATGGGCTGCACCTCCTCCTCAAACACATCGTCCAGATCGAGGAACTTCCAGCCGTAATACTGGGCCGCATGCCTCCCCAGAGTCGTCTTCCCCGCCCCCCTGATCCCCACCAGGAGAATGGAGCTCTGGTTAAGCCCTGTGGACCCCCCTGTCGCAGCGCTCCCTGCCTTGACGTCCTTCGGGATGATGTCCGCCCCAATGATCTGGGTGAGGTGGTCCCAGAATACAGGATACGTCTTCTCAACACATGCTGTATCGAGGATGGTGACACCCGGCACCGCCAGGCCCAGGATGGCAAAGCTCATCGCAATCCTGTGGTCCTTGTAGCAGAAAATGTCGGCGGGGCGGAGCTTGTCAGGCGTGGTCCCCACAATCTCGAGCCCATCGGGGAGCTCGTTGCACTGCACCCCGATCTTCGCAAACTCGGTGATCATCGCCTCGATGCGGTTGCACTCCTTCACCCTCTGGTTTGCAATCCCCGTGATCCGCGAGGTTCCGTCCGCCAGAGCCATCACAACAGCCGCCGTCATAAAGGCATCTGTCATGGTGTTCATATCGATATCAACCGCCTTCAGCCGCCCCCCCGCCTGCCGCACGGTGGTCCTGCTCTTCTCCACGGTGATGCTGCAGCCCATCTTCTCCAAGAGCTCCGCGAAATGCGCATCACCCTGGACGCTCGCAGAGCCAATGCCGTTCACCGTGATAGAGAAAGGACCACCCGAAGCAGCGCCTGCAGCCACCCCACTGAGCACCGCAGGGATCGCAAGGGGGTAGGTCGCCGAGGAGGCGTCAACCTCAACCTGATACTCCGAAGGGTTGGCATAGGCACCCGTCGGGATGGTGTAGGTGTCGGTGCCCTCCTGGCGTGACACGCTGATCCCGAAGTCCCGCATGATGCTCACAGTCATGTCGATGTAGGGCTGAGACACAACCTTCCCCCCGGTCAGCTCCAGCTCGACCTGCCCTGCTGCATACGGCGCAGAGATCAGCACGGAGCTGACGTATTGGCTGCTGACATCCGCAGAGAGCTTCACGCCCCCTCCGTTAAACCCCTTGCTCCCACCATCGATGGACAACGGGAGGCACCCTTCCGACTTGAGGTAGCGGAAGCTGACCCCCTCCTGCGGGCTGAGCGCGGTGACCAGAGAGGCGATCGGCCTCTCCTTCATCCTCTTGTTCCCCGTCAGGGTGATGGGCGCCTTCGCCAGCAGGGCAGCCGAGGTGAGGAACCTCGAGGCAGTCCCGGCGTTCCCCAGGTAGATCTCCTGCCCAGCCTCCGGGGCTGTGAGGCGCCCCCCATTGCCGTGCACAACAAGCGTGTTCCCCTTGTCAGCCCATTCGAAGGTGCACGCCTTCATCAGCTGCAGTGCCTCCAGCATGACCTGCGTATCGTCGCTGTGGAGAAGACCCTTCACACGGCAGGTCCCCTTCCCCAGAGCTGCGATGAGCAACGCCCTGTTGGAGAGAGACTTGGAACCCGGGACAGTAAGCTCCACAGACCTGCCACCAGGGGTAGCAGGCATGGGGACTATCTCAACGGAGTGCGCCAGGGATGCCATGATATCCGCATCGTCGACAGCGATGGCGCGGTTGTTGACGCATTTTCCGATCCTCTCCAGGAGAGCGACGTACTTCTTGCCCCCCTTGTTTTTCTTATCGATGGCCATCTTCGCCATCAGGCCATCCAGGGAGAGGGTTGTAGGCAGAACAACCGGGAGGCGGAACGACTGCAGGCAGCGGATAATCCTACCAACCTCCGCTTCTGTGATGTGCCCCAGCCGGCGGGAGAGCATCGCCTCGCGGACCGTGCCAATGGACACCGCCTCCCCGTGGAGCATCTCTGGCTGGAGGAAGGCCTCGACAGCGTGCCCGATGCTGTGCCCCACGTTGAGGAGGGTCCGCAGCCCGCCTTCCTTTTCGTCCTCCGTCACAACCTCCGCCTTGATCCCCGCGCTGCCTTCCACAATGGATTGGAGCCATTTGGGGTCCTTTGCGAGGATTTCATCCGCGTGCTGCTCCAGCTCGGTGAAGCGGTCCGCATCCCAGAGAAGCGCCGTTTTCACAACCTCCGCCATCCCGTTGCACAGCTGGCGCATGGGGAGCGACTGCAGCACCTCGAGGTCCATCAGGATGCGCTGCGGGTGGTGGAAGGCGCCGACCAGATTCTTCCCGGTGGGGGTGTCGATGCCTGTCTTCCCCCCCACGGAGGAGTCGACCATCGCGAGAAGAGTTGTGGGAATCTGGACAACCTTGATGCCCCGCATGTATGTTGCTGCGACGTAGCCTGTGAGGTCGCCGATCACGCCTCCGCCGAGGGCAACCATGCATGCGTCACGCCCGCAGCGCTGTTCCAACATCCAGTCCTCCAGTTCAGCCTTCACGCCACGGCATTTTGCGCTTTCGCCAGGGGCGAGTGTCTTGTGGATCGGGCGGAGCCCCGTGGCCCGCTCGAAGCTGTCCAGAACCCTGTCAAGGTATAGAGGCCCGACGTTCTCATCTGTGATGACGACGTAGCGTGCGGCCTTGCATGCCTCGTGGCAGATCGACCCGCTGTCCTTCAGGATCCCGCAGCCGATGACAATGCTTTCAGTCCCGAGGATGCTGATGCGGGTGACCCCCGGTTCGGCCATCCCTGCAAAAAAAAAATGCCGAAAGGGGGGTGGTGTGGAGGGGGGGAGGGGGCCTGCAGCACCCCGTGTGTCCTGCAGGTTGGGTGTGGTGTGGGGTGGTGTGGTGCGGCAGCTGCGAAAGGGGCGGATTCCCGGCTTGGGGTTTTCGACAGGCCAGTGCCCATGAGTGATGAGCAGAAGAAGGGAAGCTGTGTTGGCGGGCAGGGGGGGGGGGGGTCAACCAGAGAGCCGTGATGGGGCGCAGAACAGGCCATACACAGAGACGATTGCCTTGCCGGAAGGGAAGGCAATCGCCCACCGCACCACCCACCACCCCACTGGGGATGAGAAGGCGCTCTTTGCACACACACGTGGGCTGGCCTGTGAAGGGCAGCTCTATCAGGACGCACCTGCCCCCACTGCAGGGCAGGCATACTGAAGGCTGGGTAAGCCTGAATGATATTCAGATTCCTTGAAGAAGGCTGTTGTGGCTGTTGTGGAGCATAAAGAAACGACTGGGAGCATCAGCGGATGCTCCCACCGGCATCATCGTAAGGAGGCATCGAACGAGGGTGACCTTCGCACCGTGTCACAACTGTGTGTAAAGGTGCGGCGCATGTTTTGCGGCGAAGGGGGCACGAACTGTTGGCAAAGAACACGCATGCCACCCCACACCCAAACATGCTGATGTTTTTTTTGTTAGTTCGGCGTAGCCAACTGGGGAAACTTTCTGTGCCTTTAGCTGGATCGTGCGTCCCCACTCACACCACTTCATCAGACCGGGGAGTGGTGTACACAAAGAGTGGGGTCTGCGTTCCAACAAAACAACTTTCGGCAGTAATTGGTTTGTTGTCTCGTTTTGCTGTCACTTTACGATCCAGCGGGGGCACAGATAGTTTTGCGTGGCGTGGTGGCACCAAAAAAAGGCAATATGAAATCGCGGCCAAAACCCGGGATATTCATCCCCCCCCCACTTCCTTCGCCCCCGCTAAACAGACGCGTTGTACGCATGTTGGTATGACGGGGATAGGTCTCTGTCGCCCAGCCTCACATCAGAAGCGTATTGGGCAAGGCGCTCTTTCTTCTTCCGTTCCCCTTCCCTGGAGTGCCGCAGCAGCGTGCTGCGCACCATGCTGAGCTGCGCAGTCGCAGCCTTGATGACGGCAGACGGGGTTGAAGACCCGGCCCGCGGCGCCGCCACAGATGGGGGGCGGGTCCTAACAGCGCTGTAAGCCGAGTCCTGCCAAGGTCGCACCGCAGTCCCCTTCCACCGGGTGCACAGCGGCACGACAGGGTCGTTCGTGAGGTACCACCCCATTGAGTCCTGCTTCTCACGGGAGGACTCGGAGCTGTGGAAAGAAGACCCTTTGATGTGCTTGTCGACCGCCTTCCAGACAATGTCGCGCGAGGGGTACGTCACGATCGGCTGCGGCTCCCTCCCGGGAGCCTTCCCGAAATCCCCCCCGATGGCACGCCGGTGCCGCGAGCTCATCGATGCCGACGGGCTCTTCGCGGTGTGCAGGCTGGACCTCCTCGCCGGGGTGGGGCTCGCCTCGCGCCCCTTCATCGACTTCATGTTGACACTCCTGCTGGCAGGGCGCACCGCATTCATCGACACGTCAAAATCGTACAACACGTGGATACGCTGCGAATGCTTTACCGGGGTCCCACCCTTCGGGGAACGCTCCTGTGTATCTGTTGGCTTTTCCTCCGCAGTACTCCCCTCCTTCGCTGCAGCAGTTGCGCGAGGTGAGCCTGCAGCTGACTTCGGACTGCTCCCAGCAGACCAGCCACGCGCATCGGCAGTCGGGTGGTATGCTGGCCGCATGCTCGTCGGGCACGCCGTGCTGCGCGTGTGGGTAGAGAGAACATCGCAGTTGTGGACTTCTGAGAGCGGCCTGTTCGTCACAGGGATATACGACACGACCCTCGGCAGCTGCGTGCTGAAGTTGATGCCCGGCTTGTGCCGCTCCATCGGGGCAGGGTGCAGAGCCACGCTTGTGCTTGCCGTGGGGTCGCCCCCGACACCCACGATGGGGCTGTGCCGCCCCGTCGTTTTCGACCATTCGAGGCACGGCGTGGCCTTCGACTTGCTCGTGACCAAAACATCAACCTTCGCCCGGTCGGTTTTGCAGACGAGCACATTCTTCGACATGGCTAGCCCCGCGTGGGGGTCGGCACCTCAACCAGACCCTCCCTCTCCACTCCCTCCTCGAGCACACACGTCACCCTGAGTTGTCCAACCGACAACTCGGCAACGGTGTGTGCGCCTGCGTTGATCAGGATTTGTATAGTGGGACGCTCCCTAAGCAGGTCATGCCCGGTGTGTCTCCCGTATGGTGATCAACCCTGCTAGATGTGCGGATGGTGTGGTGCGGTGATGAATTTCAAGGCGGTGGGGCTCGCGTGATGTGGTGTGGCGAGACTGTATTTCCGAGGAAGGGTGGCTCTAAGAGAGGCCCCGGCGTTGCCCCCTCCCCCCCCCCCCCCCCCTCCTCCTCTCCACAAAAAGATAAGGCGTTGTTTGTGCGCCAAACCCGGGGAAAAACAGTGTCTTTGGGAAAGCCCCCTCCCCAAAGACCCCACTACAACACAAAACCCCATACACGGAGTTCGTATTTCCGGAAACCCTAACTCTTGCAACCAGGGGTCGGGGGCGGCGGGGGCGGGCGGGCGGGGGAGGCGGATAAGCGGTCCCAACTTTTCTGCCTGCCCACCTCCGCACACATGTGTGCGCTCGTGACCAGACACACACCCCTCACATATGACACTCTCCCACCCACCCCCCCACCACCCTGCCCACAGCCCCCATTCTCCGGAGCCCAAGCAGGACGGGCACAACGGCCCAACCCCCCCCCCCCCCCACCCCCCCCACCGCGGTTCGTCTATCTCTTCCAACCCTGCGGCTTCTTTCTTCTCGGGACGTTGTACAGGGTTCTGAGGTCGTGGTACTGCTCCGCCCCGACTGTTTCTGTGACGAAATTCGTAGGAATCGGATTTTTATCCTTGAACGGGTGCTCCGCATCAGCGAAGCAGTGCAGCTTCTCAAGCCAGAACCGGTGGTGGAGGTGGTACCTCTTCCGGACACGGTTGACGGGGTGTTGCTTTGGGAGACGCTCGTACACCGCAAGCCACAGGGGCCTGCTGGGTTCGTGGACAAATTCCTCCTCCGCACGGCGGATCTGAATACCCCAAGACTTGGGGTACCCGGTGGTGTAAGAGTAGGGCCGCATGCGCCAAGGGAGCGGTGTTCCCTCAGCGTCGTCCATCGTGACGTGGCGGCAGTTGATGACAATCACCTGGTCACCCATGTCCTTTCCACGCATCCAGTCGGGCCTGTGGCGGCCCATGATGAGCAGGACGATCTGCTCCGCGAGGGCATCAAGCTCCATACCCCGCGCGTCGATAATCCGCCACATCTCCCCGCCGCGGTGCAGCCATCTGTGGCCCCACTGGTTGTTCAGCGGCCTTTTGAAGGTGCCGAACTGCTTGGCCTCGTAGTTTCCGATGCGGTTTGGGATCTGCGACCTCATGGCAAGCGGGTCGATGTTCCTGCCATACAGCATGTCGGTGTCCCAGTGCTGCAGAGGGCTCGTCTGGCGCAGCAGCGCCTGCGCGGCAACCGTCCTGCGCATCATCACAGACTACAAAAAAAGAAGGGGTGAAGAACACACACACCCCCCTCACTCCACCCCTCCCCGCCCCGCTCTGCTGCCCGATGCAGCACCCCCTCGCCCCCTCCCCCCCGGGCAGTGGGGGGGGGGGGGGGGGTGATGCGCCTGCTGGAGGGGAGACGCGTGTGGTGTTGTGTGGTGGTGTGGTGGGGGGCAAAGGCTTTTGAAACTCGGAAGTTTCATAAACAGTGTCTAGAACGGCGGGGGCAGCGGCAATCCTTAGGGGGGGGGGGTGGAGGGGGGGGGGGGGAATGGAGGGGGTCTGCGGAGCCTCCCTTACCCAACACCATCATTTTTTTTAAAAATAATCCGACGCTCGATAGAAACTAACGCCGTTACACAAAAAAAAGAAGTGGAGTCGAGGAATAGTGGGGGGGGAGAGGGAATCACCAACAAAGCACCAACATCCGACGAATCACAGAGGGCGGGGGCAGGGGGGTGAGGGGGGTACTGAGCGAATAAAATTGCATCACAGGGGGGGGGGGGGCGGGGTGGATTGGGCGTCGGATGGTCGGAGGGGTGAGGGTGGGGGTAACACGCGGACAGACGGAGACGTCCCTTCTCTCTTGGGTGGCATGCACAGGGGGGGGGGGTAGGGGGGGTCATAAGCCCCCCTAAAAACGTACGAAAACCAAAATTTTCAACATACCATCAGAACCGCCCTAATACCTGATCTGACCCGAAAATCCGACCCATACCCCCCCGGAAACTGTCTGGGGCCCACTTGTGACACCTGATACGCACTTTTGTGATGATTTTTTGGGGTCCTAAAAAATGTACCTCAGTTTCGTACCTTGCCTTTGTACCTGAACCACTCCCGACCGCATTATTTCGTTCTTTGCCTTTTCTGCGGTGGTTCTGGCTCAGGTGGCACGCATGTTGCCTTCCCCAGTGCCTCGGCAAGGTCTTTCTTGACCTGATTAGTGGGAATGTTGTGTTGTTGCGTCAGCAGAATGAGTTCAGCCACCTTCTGGGTGTAGTACTTCGATCGCATATGGGTCATTGTGAGTACTTCGTACGCCTGGGAGGCTGCATCGGCATTAGTAGGCAGCGTTGTAGATGCTTTTGCTTCGTCGATCTTAGCCTGTGAAGGCACGATTGGGATATTGTACGCCCTGAGAGCCGAAGTGGTTATGATTGTGCTGTGTAATTTGCGCCCCGCAGGATATGCACACCACGCAGTCTCGACAACACGTATGAGAGTGTACCATGTGGGGACTCAACAAGGTCATTGGATCGGCATCTGCCTGCCGACTCAGCCCCCACACAGTGCGACCGCAAGGTCGCCAGGGATGTCTCAACGCCAGGGGAATACCCTCCCCTGGCGTTGTACAACCCTACTCTCAACCCTCGGGTCCTCTCCTGGAGGCGGTGGTGGCGGGCCCGCAACGCTTCGTACTTCCGGTACAGACTGGGGTAGTCTGCCCGGCTGACCCGCTCATTGCTTCCTAGATCATCTGCTGCTCTGGAGCTGCCATCACTCTCACTGCCCACATCAGTTGGTGTGGGGGTAGGAGCAGGAGGAGTGGGAGGAGTAGGAGTGCAGGTGACATCTTTCTTGGCTAGCAAGGAACGCCGCTTTTCCCGCACGTGCGTGCAGTTGATGCACCACTGCATATATCTGTCGTCACCACGTCCCACTCGCTCTCCTATGTACCCAGCCCGACGGAGCGCCCGAAATAATGTCGCCTCACCGATGTCGTGTGCCGTTTTCTTTTTACGCAGGTCTGCCACAACGCTCTCTGCCGAGACCCCGCACATCTCCCGTTTGGCGAGCGTCTTTCGAGCAAGGTACTCCTCTGCAGCAGCATCTGACACCTCTGCGAGGCCCTGGGCACGCGGCATGTGTTGCTCGGCGTGCTGAGTGAGCGTAGTGACACCCTTCCCTTGCAAAGAACGAAATAATGCGGTCGGGAGTGGTTCAGGTACAAAGGCAAGGTACGAAACTGAGGTACATTTTTTAGGACCCCAAAAAATCATCACAAAAGTGCGTATCAGGTGTCACAAGTGGGCCCCAGACAGTTTCCGGGGGGGTATGGGTCGGATTTTCGGGTCAGATCAGGTATTAGGGCGGCTCTGATGGTATGTCGAAAATTTTGGTTTTGTACGGGCTTACACGGTGGGATCTTGTAAATTTTACATGTATAACTACAAGTATAATACATGTATTATACATGTATAATACTTGCATGTCAACTATTATACATGTATAATACATGTATATGCCTGAAATGTACATGTAAAATACATGTATATCAAGTAAAAATACATGTATAATACTTGCATGTCAACTATTATACATGTATTTTTACTTGATATACATGTATTTTACATGTATATTTCAGGCATTTACATGTATTTTACATGTATAATACTTGTCATGCAAGTATTATACATGTAAAATACTTGCATGACAAGTAAAATACTTGCATGCAAGTAAAATACATGCCTTACGTCGCCTCTTCCTCTTTTCCTTTGGTGGTGTGTTGGTCTGGCACAGAGGGCGATTATACATGTATTATACATGTATTTTTACTTGATATACATGTATTTTACATGTACATTTCAGGCATATACATGTATTATACATGTATAATAGTTGACATGCAAGTATTATACATGTATAATACATGTACCGTATACGTAAATATTTTGGAACGTAAATATTATGGAACGTAAATATTATGGAACGTAAATATTTTGGAACGCTGGTGGGTTGGCGTTCCAGATTTTTTTCGTTCCATAATATTTACAGGGCTTTCTGCGACTCGGGGACTTGGACCAGGTGATCGGACGGCATACAGAGTCCCTGACGGGACCTACTCGTGCACTTTTCGCGCGATTCCTGACGCAAGCCGTCCTCACCACCGAGTCCCCAACTGGCCCTGTAAATATTATGGAACGTAAATATTATGGAACGGACCGGCCAAAAATGGGCCCGTTCCATAATATTTACGTTCCATAATATTTACGTATACGGTATATACTTGTAGTTATACATGTAAAATTTACAAGATCCCACCGTGTATGACCCCCCCTATCCCCCCCCCCCCCCCTTTTAAAAAGAAAATCATGCAACAGGACACACACCACCACCCGGCACCCCACTGCTCCACGGCCCGACGCACACACGCGCGCACGCGCCGGCGCAAGTGGGGTATTTTCTTCATTTTTTTGGACAGCCAGCGAAGAACCAAAATAAGATCACCGCCGTGATCTTACTTCGTTTGCACACGCCGCCATCATCCCCCCCCCCCCACACACACACACACTCGATCCCCCATCTGTTTAAAGTGTTTTGTTTGTTTTGCCACCCCGTTGCCTTTCTTCTCTTGCAGACATTTTTCCCTTGTGTGCCTGGGAGGTGGAGAGGAGGGGGGGTGGGGGTGGGGGGTGGGGGCTCATCATCAAATCACGACGGAACGACATAACGGATTGAATGCACACAAATGCGTGCGGAAGGAAGGGCTGTGCGATGGCCACCACTGGGGAAGGGGGGGGACAAAGGACAAAACCACGGGGGGGTGGGGGAGGGGGGGGGGGGGGTCAACGGGCACACTTAGAAATCACAGGGGGGCGGTGCCTTATTGCTAAACACAGACGACACACCAAAAACACACGCACCACATTTTACATCCCCACATCGACAGCGGTAGCCGATGGAGGGGAAAATGCTGCACTCCCCACACAACACACACCAGGCGTGGAAGAGATAGAATGTACATCAACGCCGGCTGCAGGGGGGTGGGGGGTGGGGTGGGGGGCGGGCCCCGGGAGAACCCCATCAGCCTGTTTGCCTGCATCCCTTCCTCCTAACCTCGGCACCCAGCCACACACACACACACACACACACCCCTTCAAAAATACCCGAACAAAAAAGACACAAACACTCGAACAACGGAACGGCCAGAGATGCGCAAGGCAAACACAACTGGCGTTTTGAGAGATGTGCTCCACAGAACGACAGGAGCGGTGGCAGACAGTGGAGGGGGGGGGGGGTGCAAGGTGGAGGGTGTGAGTGGGAGTGAGGGAAGGGAGGGTATGGGGCCATCACCTCCTCACCCCCCCAGCCCGCCCACTCAATCCCCTCTCCCCGGAGAAGGCGCACGCCTGGAGATGAGTTTGCCCCGGATTCACGCAGGAATCTGGGGGAGGAGACTCGGGTGTGGGGGGTCGGGTGGGTGAATGCACGCGGAAGAAATCGAGGGAAACCATAGAAGGGTGTTTTTTTCGCTGTGGTGCGGAAAACGGTGTGTGTGGGGAGGGGGGGTGGGGGGTATTTTTTGGTGAGGCTTCCTCCGATTTGTAGGTGAAAAAAATCGCTGAAAACTTGAATTGCCCCCCATTTTCTTCTCTCTTTTAGCCCTCACTTCACAGCCGCCACCCACCCACCCACCCCGTGCCATGCGCCGTGTCGTCTCACTCTGTTGTTCTGCCAGATGTTTGGTTCCGCAACTGAAGGCCGGGCCGCGCCTTTTTTGCGATATTTTCTTTCCTGCACACGCTTCAGGTCATCCACGGTGCAGCAGATACAGCAAGAAAGGGTGTGAGTGTGTGTGTGGGTCAGGGGGATATGTTAAAAAAACCCCTTCTTTAATCGCACCAACTTACACGGGACAAAACAATGGGACAGATGTGTGCTTGCAGGAGACACGGCCACTGCGGCCCTCTTCTTTTTTCGGCAGCACACATCTGTGCAGTATTGCTATGTTACCTCTCATGAAGTTATAGGTGCAAGGGGTGGGGAGGGAGGCACACACACACACATACACACGCGCGATCATTGTTGTAGCACTGCAAGACGCATCAAACCCCTGATGATCTGATGCGGTCTGCTATTGTTGCAGGGGAGTGGGGGGGTAGGGTGGGGGCACGCGCAACTTTCCCGCACCACGAGGCCAGGCGGTGCTGCTGAGCCAGGGGTCGCGAGGAATGAAACGCGTGACAACGCACAGGGCTCATCTGCCCCCACAGGCAAGATTAGTTCGCCGGGTAGATCTCGGTGAACTCGCGGATGCGGTGGCGCGTTTTGAGCTCGATGCAAGCGCAGATCCAGTAGATGTTGCTGAGCTCCTGCTCGCGCAGCTGCGAGGGGGTGAGGGGAGGTTGCAGGTGTTGGTGAGTGAGGGCAGTAAAAAGGCTTGGCACCACACAACCCCCCTTTGTTTTACAAAAATGATATCACGGGCTTGAATGATCCTTCTTTGCACCAAACATGCGCTATAAGGGGCGGGGTGCACAACGCTGCCGAACCATTGTTTGCATACCTTCAGCCACGAGTAGAACACGCCGTAGTGGAAGGAGCGTGCCATGCTGCACTTGTTCAGCTCGATGGACTGCTCGAGGAAGCGGGACTCCATCGCAGACCCTGCCGAGGACGACTCGCCCAGGCCACCACTGTTGCCGCACACCAGGTTGCGCCAGTGGTGAAGCCCACCCTTGTCGTCACCCAGCACGTTGCGCAGAGCCTCGTCGTCGTCGCAGTCGGCAATCCGCGGGTGCCAGTCCACCAGCGTACCGAAGTTGGGGTAGAGGCGAGCGCGCTCAAGACCCGGCTGTGTGAGCGGGTGTGGTGGCCGTGCGCAGGGCATAGGTTGGGTTGGATGCGTGATTGCACCACGGAGCACGGATCGCTTGCAGCGTGTGGTAGGGGCTTGGGTGGGGGGGGTGGAGGAGGGCACAGCTGTGCGGATTCTATCCCACTGCTGGCAAGCGCACCGCATACCTTGATGTCCTTGTTGCCGAAGCAGTTGCGGGTAAGCCCGATCACCGTGCGGTCAGCCTCAAACTCGAGAAGCGTCTTCATCATCTCCCACGTGTCACCGCCGATCTCCTGGCAGAGGTCGTAGAACGACTCAAGGTAGCTCTTCTTGAAGATGGCGTGGACGTACTCCCTCTGTTGTTCGTAAGGGTGTATGTGTGTGTGGCGGTGGGACATCACGAAGAGACTGGGAGCCTTCGCCCTGTGTCAGTCTGTCTCCTCTTTTGTGTGCACTTCTGAGCAAAGGCCCCGCTGGATAGCACCCCGCCTGCCATGTGCTGTGAAGACAATACGATGCATACGGAGCTCTGGTCGCTCTCAAACTCCATGCGGTCCGACTCCTGCTGGAAGAACTTCATGATGGGCAGCTCCAGAATCGTCATAGTGTTGTAGATCGCTGTGGCGGGGATGGAGTGAATGTCGAGAGAGGCCAAAGAAGTGCAAATTACTGAAAATGGTGTAAAGACACACACCCCTGTCTTGGGGCCTTAGAAGGTTCGGTGTGTAGGCTCGGCACGACATACAGAAGCGCAACACAGTTTGGTGGGTATTAAGGTCGGCGGGGTACAAACTTTAGTAGATTTGGGGGTCCCGACAATTTAGTGCTTCTCCCCCACCAACCTTTGCTGCACTACTGGAATACATACCCTCAACGTTCGAGCAGTCAGCCATGATGGCACCGATGCCCTCGAAGCGACCCAGAGGGTGCATCCTGGTGATCAGCTCCAGCGTGTCCTTGCTGTTCTGCGCACCGTGGATCAGCTTCAGCACGTTGGTAATCTGTGGATGGCGTGGCGGTATCGTGGTGGACATCGCTCGACAGCAACCCAGTGCGTGATGAGGGTGATGGGTGTGGCAGTAGAGGCGCGGTGGAGCCGCATCAAGCAGAGCTTGCACGGTGCAGTGGTAGCAAATAGATTCACATGTGTATGGGGAGCACTTCTTTGAGTAGTTCATTCGACATCACAGCAGACGTAATTTCGCGGGTGTGGCGCCAACTCTGTTTGGAACCAGTGTTCGCATAATGGCCTCCGTGCTGGAGCATTCACTCCGCTGGGCCCGCGACAAAGTCACGGCGCCGTCACCAGGACACCCACCCAAAACCCTTCAGTGTCGGCACCCTCCCTGCTCGACTTGTCAGGCTGTTACGAACAAGAATTATGGTATAGCATCTCCAAAGGAGGACGCTAGGCGACCCAAGTCAGTTGGTATGGTTTTCATCATCTATCTCAAGAGCAGCACCGCCCGACAGGGCGTGGGGGGGTGGAATATCAACCCTCCTAGTTCTGTCCTGACTGCTGACACCGAACCATGTCCATACCATGTAGTCGTACGTGATGTAGTCAAGGAAAGTTGACAGCGGCGCGTCAGCCCACTCACGCAGCTCGTTGAACTCACGCACCAGCTTCTCCTGGGCCTTCTCCTTGATGATGTTGGGGTCCAGCGTGCCAACGTCCTGCAGGAACGGGGGCTCGCCGTACGCAGTGTTGGACTGCAGGTACATCTTCACGTCGTTCAGCGTCTCGCACTGGCAGAGGGCGTTGTAGTCGTCGTGCTTCAGCAGTGCGCTGCGGTAGCCCTGCACCATGGACTCCAGGCCACCATCGTTGAAGTTGTACCACAGGCAGTTGCGCCCGGTCAGGTCCTGCTTCTCCTGGCGGATGCAGGATGCCTGCACATCCACCCCAGCGGTCCGGCGGCTGGACATTGTTTTGACAACGCGCTCTCCCTGTGGGGGCTGTGTGCCTGTGTGCCTGGGGGAGGGCAGGGGGTGCACTCTTGTGACAGGGGGCACACGCAGTCCGGTGTCAAAAGTCGTTGACGCGGGCAATGCTTGAGGTTCTTGTTAGATGCGCCCCATCAGGGCTGCAAGTGGCGTGTGGAAAGGCAGAGAAGAGCAGTGTGGTGCTGAAAACGGCGGGAAAGAACCGGGTTGGTTCGCGGGGGGGAGGGGCGTGCACTCAGCGTGTCAGGTCACAAGCCGTTGCGGGGCAGACCTTGCAGCAGCCGGCCGACCCAGCAAAAGGGGCATGGCACAGGGCGGCGGCAGCTGCAGCGTCTGATCTTTGCCGGCGTACAATCATTCGCAAGAGAACTGTT
This sequence comes from Rhynchopus euleeides, assembly GCA_963210315.1. Lineage (NCBI taxonomy): Eukaryota > Euglenozoa > Diplonemea > Diplonemida > Diplonemidae > Rhynchopus > Rhynchopus euleeides. The sequence goes on along the minus strand of OY723265.1, from coordinate 1,576,152 downwards.
TCTAAGGAAATCAACATCTTATTTTCTTGTTTTTTCTTCTTCTTCTTCGTTTCTATCGACCAACAGCCAATATAAAAAAAGATAAGGCGTTGTTTGTGCGGTGCCAAACCCGGGAAAGACCCAGGCAAAGGGGTGGCGAAGGGAGGCGTCTCCCAAACCAACGGGGGCTTTCACTCTGTGCCAAACCCCTGTGCCAGTTCAGCACCATTTTGTGAGGCAACTCACATTTTCTGCGCTCCTGAGCGAAGCCCCCCAACAGGCCGCAAATGCCTTTGCCCTGTGAGCACGCGCCACAGGCCTTGCGCGTCGAGAGAATGTCCAGACCATACCGGACCCGGCATGCGGAGACTTGACACAACCACCCTTCGGCCCGCCTTCTCTCCACCTCCTCCCGACCCCTCCCTCCGCTCGTTGTCTGCTCGTAACAGGTTTCCATCACCAAAAGAGCACAGGCTCTGGCTGTGCACACGAGGGGCCTCTCCAGGAAAACAATACGTGGCTTGTTAGCTGTGCCAAAGCCGAGGGCAAACACAAGCAACCCCCGCATCTCTGCTATGGAGGCTCGTCTTTGGAACGCAGACATCTCGTTGTGCACACCACACCCCCGATATGACGAAGCGGCATGAGTCGGGTATCGCGATATCCCAGTGAAAAGCCACAGAAAGATTCATCACCCCCCCCTCCCCTCCCGGTTAAAAACAGTGGGAGGAGGGAGGGATGGGTGCGGTGGAAAATACAGAAACACGAATCCCAGTCTGTAGAGTTCTATCAACAAAAATCGGGGAGGGGGAGGGGTATGGGGCATGGGGAGGGAACGGGGAGGGGGGCTATATTCTAGGGGGTGGGGTAGTGGGGGGCAGGGGATAAGATAGGTCTGGTTTTCCGGTTTTCAAAACCAGGGTTTCCCGGTTCCCGGTTTTCTGGGGGAAAAAAAAAAAGTCGATCTCATTTTTGGCGGTTTTTTGTGACTTTGGGACAGTAAAACAGTCAGAAAAAACGCCATAAAAAAATAGAAAGTGACCCCATCGTGATCCGCACAGAGCTCAAATAGTCCAAAGAAGGCAGAGAAGCGGAGAAGAAAAAATGGACCTAGCGGGTGGCCCGGTGGGTGGTGATGCCCTCGTCATGCAGGTCTCTTCTGTTTTGAAGGTGCACACATGGTGGACTCCAGCCACCATGTCTAAGAGGGAGTCTAAGACTGCAGTCTGGAGGGCTGAGACGAGAACACGAACGACTTTCAAGCAGTCTTGAAGGTCGCCAAGCCTATTGGGGGCAACTAACAGATGAGATTTGTTTGTTGCCTGTCGTCACAGCTAGGTGCCCATCTCCTCGATAACGGAATGTGTGCAGAGATCTCGTGGACCCTTTGGCCATTCTGTCGTGCACCCACTCCACCCACAACGCACACCTGTCACGAGTGGTCACTCCCCCGTCCTCCTCCACCCTGAAGGTTGAATCCTCAAGGACCAGTGATCTCCTGCTGGCCGGGCTGCGATACAGCGAAGCCTTCCTACTTACAAGCGAATCCAGACTGTAGGGAACAGATGTTCACTACCGTGGCCTCCGGCGGCTGGGGGGCTCCGCCCCCCAGACCCCCCTGCGTAAAAACATTGCACCCAGACCGGTTTTTTGGTCGAGAGTCCAAACTTTCAAAGCAGCTGCTGCGCCTGCCCCACCAAGCAGCCTCAGTACGGCAGGACGCGCGCAGGCACCGGGCCCTCTCAGATTCTGGGAGGGTTTGCGCGGGTCGCGCGCGCCGAAGGCGCGCGCGAAAAATTTTCAAAACCAGAAAAACCGGAAAACAGCGCCAGAAAAAAAGTCTATCTTATACCCTGGTGGGGGGGGGGGATCAAATAAAAAAGGATGCATTCCCGGAATTGGTGCCCCTGACGACCCCATATTGCGTAGTTTGTGCGTAGTGAAAAGGGGGGGGGGGTCTCATTTTTTGATTTACTCAGCCATTCTCTGTCTCTATGCCGGGACCCCAAACTCAAGGAGTTCTTGCTGTTCCGGGGTCAGTGAGGGTGCAGGCGCTTCAGGTGCTGCAGGTGCTGCAGGTTCTTCAGGTGCTGCAGCGCTGGCAGCCTTCGGTGCGGGTTTCGACGCAGTCTTTGCAGGTCTCTTTGGGGGTGCCCTTTGGCGCGGTGCCTGCTTCAGCTCGTCGGGTGGAAGCATCAACACATCATTAAGCGGTGCCTGCTTCAGCTCCTCCGGGTGGAAGCGTCAACGCATCATTAAGGAAGAAGGAAGCACAGTTGCTACGCTTTTTTGCAGCTGCAGGAAACGACACCATACCCAACAACAATCCCCAGACCGTCGAGGGAGAGTGGGCGCCTGGATCCCGTGACACAGATCTCTAGTGCCGTTGTGATCCCCTCGGATAACGTCTCCTGGACGTTGTCAGCGGAGGTTGCCTGTGTGGCGGTGACCTCCGTATACCCCGCGGGATCCAGTGCCAGTAGCGCCTTCTTCAGCTTTTCGTCGACCCCTCGGCCGACGCTCTCCTTGATGTCAAGGGCCACCTTCAGGGTGGCACCTCGCAGCGCCCTGAAGGCTGTGATCGTATCATCATTCACAATCTCGAGGGTGTTCTACGCGGCTCCTGGAACTCACTTCCTTCTCAGGTGTTTCTGGGCATGGGGCAACCTTGCCCAGGTGTTTCTGGAGTCCCGCCCCACATGTCGTGCGTTCTTTCGTACGGTGTATAGTGAGTTCTGGCAAAAATTTTTTGCTCGGTCAGCGCAGTGCCTCCAGTCCTGTCTCAGTAGCCACACAGAAAGGGGGACCAAAAAAAACTGGGGGGGGACCAAAAAGCGAGACCCCCCCCCAGATTGCGTAGTTTGTGCGTAGTGAAAAAGGGGTAAATCAGGGGCACCATTCCCGCTCGCTTTTTTTTGGGGGGGGGGGGCATGGAAGCTCCCACCTTTTCCAGCAAAATTCACAGAACATATCCGGGTTGATTCGCATTGAGCGCACACAATGTGTCTCAAGGCTGTTGAGGCCCTGCCTGTGTTGCACGAAAATGTCTCAATCCTCCAAAAGGTTCAGCCACACGATACCATTCTAAGCGCATTGCTTCCCCGAGACAGCGTCTTGGAGAGCAGCACCCCTGCGAGACACAACACACACCGATGCTGATGCATGGCAGGGGCTGGGCAGAGAACGCCACCCCCACCCACCGCATCACACGCTGCTCTCTCAGTTCTTTGAATTCTTTGGGGGGGGGGGTAACGGGGATGCCCCCCCTGCCCCCCCCCCCTTCTTCCAGAATATCTGAGATACACACCACACGCAGTTAGTGGACTCAGTTTGTTGGAACACCCCCCCCCCCTCTTGCATCGCGCATCACATTGCTTCTCCCCCACTTCTTGCCAACGCGTTGCAAGCATCGCCACAAATGTGGGCCACTCTCCGCCACCCTCGCCGCTCTTGCTCCGAACCCACTATAATACGCCTTCCCACCAGCTCCCTCTCGGGCAGCAACGGGGATCAATTGGCTGACCGAGGGCATGGCCCAGCCACCCACCTCACTGCGGTAGCAGCGACACCGCATTGGCGATCTTCCTGCGGCACCCCAGGGGCACCCCGATGTTGCTCAGGTCTGCTTCGCTGAGCAGGCGCAGCGTCCCCACGTCCTCCACGCGCTCCTGCTTCAGGATACGCGCCACCTCAAGCACCGTCACTGGGTCGAAGGCGAGCTGGACGAGATACTCAACCACAGAGGTCGCGTCACCCTCGGCTGGAAACACGACCTGATGCGGCGCCGCATGCATCATCGGGGTCGAGCTCACCGTCGCAAGGCTTGGGGTGCGCGACCAGGCCCTCCGGGGGCTGTGCCCTGTCTGCTGCTGCTGCTGCTGCTGCTGCGGCACTTGGTACTGTGGCTGTGGCTGTGGCTGTTGCTGTTGCTGCTGCGGCACTTGATACTGTGGGCGCTTTGGGCGTGGTGGGGATGCCTGCATCAACGCTGCGGCCTTTCCTGCGCCGGCAGGCACCAAGGCGGGCCCCATCACCGGGCGGAACTGGTGTGCATCATCCGCACCGCCCCCCGGGCGCATGGGGCTGAAGCACCTCACGGGGGCCTCCTGCACCGGCGGGGGAGGCGCCGCTGTCCCTGGGATCAGGACCTGCTGGCGCGTCTTCTGGAACTGCTGGGTGGACTCCCGCGACAGGGCTGCGGTGACATGCGGCGGGTCCTCCGGCGTGCGCACAGGTGTCATGATGGCCCGCCGGGCCAGCTGCACTGCAGGCTCGATCGCCGGCAGCTTCAGCGGCGACGGGACCTCCACCAGGGCAGGGCCACGCGGGGTGTTCGGCGCCTCCGACCCACCGCTCAGCCTGCCCCGCCGCCTCGGCGACACCATCTTCGACGCGGCAGCACCCCCGCCCGCACCCGGCGCATACTCACGCACCCTATACAGCAGGCTCTCGGTGTGGACCGGCTCGGCCTGCTCCACATGCTTCTGCACCTCATGATACGCCATGGCAACAGGCATCATCGAGGAGCGTGGCGGTGGTCCACCGCCCACGCTGTGCCTCCCTGCCGGCTCGGTGACGAAGCTCTCCTGCCGTGAGAGCAGAGCGGTGATCTCTGGGGGGTATTCGTGTGGGTGGTGCTGCTGCTGCTGAGGTGGTGGTGGTGGCGGCGGCGGCGGCTGCTGTGCGTACACAGGTTGGTGGTTTTGCATTGCCGGCGGTGCGAAGCGTGCCGGCGGAGGAGGCGTGGGTGCTGGGAGGGGCTGCGACTGCTGCTGCGGCGGCGGAGGTGGAGGCGGCACCGGCACCGGCGCGGTTGTCAGGCGCAGCGGCTCCGGGGGAGGCGACAGGGAGGCGACCACCGGGGGGTCGCTGCGGCGCTCCCGCTGCTGCAGGCGCACGAAGACAAACCCGATGGAGACGCGGAGCCAACACGTCGCAGCAGGCGATGCGGTAGTCTGCGGGGGAGGGACAGAGCGTGTGGCATCCAACATGGCACCTGCAAAGGCTACAACAAGCACCCCCACCCCCCTCCTCCCCTCCCAACAAAACCACCGTCGGCATACCTGCATGCTCCTTCCAGCCGCTGTCGGCGACGCCACAAGCTTCGACCGCATCGACGAATCCAGCGCGACCCACAGCGTCTGGCTCGCCGGGCCCACCAGATGCCCCAACTCCATCTCACACCCGCCGACAGGGGTCATCGAGTCGCCCACCCCGTCGGAGCTCAGCAGGACCATGCGCAGCATGCGCCCCTGCAGGTCTGTGGCGATCCCTGGAGGCACGTCGAGCGCGATGGTCTCACCCCATGAGGGGTTGTCCCCCTTCCACACAGAAGTGTATTCTGGCTGCTCCCCGTCGAAGGCGATCTGCACCCGCGAGGTCTTGCAGGGGGGGACGCCCCGGGAGGAGAGCACTGTCACCTGGATGCACCGCACAGCTTCGTTTGTCGGCGACACGCTCCGCACCGCCGACACCGCAGCGGGAGGGGCAGGCCTCACGCCCTCCTCCTCAGGAGGGGGCCCCGCGTCGCGGAGAGGCGGTGGCGCTGCAACCCTCCCTTCCCGCCCCGAGGCCTCCGGGGAAGGTTTCCGCTTGGGGCCATCGGGGGTGCCGTTCCCCACCACGATCAGGTCGTATCCGCCTGATATAGGCCCCCACCTGTATTTATTTGCCGCGTTGTTAGCATCCCAGCGCACCACAGCCCATCCCGCCTGCACATCCGCATCAATCACGGTGCCCTGGCACCCTGGGCCCCCATCCTGGTCACCCCACATCCAGTGGATAGGGTTTCGCCTCACGCGGTAGCCCACCGACATGTGAGGGTCCGGAGGGGGTTGCGATACACACCACGACGTTGCGTAGTCAACCTCAGCCTCCGGCGTGAACACCCCCGATATCTCGGAGTAGGCCCCGCAGAGGTGGGGGAGCTGCCAGCCGTGCCCCCCCTCGGGGTTCTGCGCCTGATTCGACAGGCGGTTCAGCTTCTCGATGAGCGCGACACGGCTCATCCCTGTGGACAGCCCGATGCTGAGCGAGATGGCGAGGGGATGCCCCCCGATGGACTCCACGGCAATCAGATCGGAGGGGTGCTTCAGGGTGATGGCGACGTCCTTCCTCACGGCCTGCTTCAGCTTCTGGATGCAGTCCTCCGAGGGAGGCCTGCCTGACGCGTCGCGGAGGCGTTTCCACTGCATGTTGTTCACGACAAGACACCCCGGGGTGGTGCTGACCGCATCCCGGATCCCGCTGTACGACCCGGCCACCGCCAGATCCCTATCCAACGACACGGCTGGCAGAGGAACCGGTTGAGGCGCCCCGCCCCGCCCCGCCGGCAGCTTCCTCCCAAGAAGAGTCGGAGACCTGGGTTGAGACACCCGAGGTGGGCCAGGGTAGGGCTGGCCCCCACCCAGCTTCGGCGGGGTGCCGGCGGAGCCGGTGCCCGGGCCTCCGGCGGGCTGGATCTTCACAGGGCTTGTGGAGGAGGTGGTTGCTGACGGGGCCTTATTGGAAGGCACACGCACCGCCCTCTTCGTGTTGACGATGGAGCTGACAACGGAGGGTTTCTCCCCCGGAGGCAGGCGTGGCGGGTGCGACGCGGTGGACCTCGGGCTGCGGTGCGACAGCGGGCGGGATGGGGTGGGGAGGGGCTGCAGCGGGGGCGTCCCTTCGGGTGTGGCGGGCGGCGCCGCCTCGTGGGCACTCCACAGCCTCGAGTGGGGAGGCGGGGGCGGCTTCGGCGGAGACCCCGGGGGCACTTTAGATCGCGGCCTCCCAAAGGTGCTCCCCTTCTGCGACAGCATCGCGCTCTGAGGCATTGCTGGCAAGGCAAAGAGAGAGGGGGGTGGCGTGGGATGGGTGTGTGTGTGGTGTGTGGTTTTGTCGTGTCTCCTCAACCCTGCCACCACCGCCGCGACTTGTTTTCCTTTTTACGGCATCTCCTCGAGGCGGGAAGTGGCTGTTCGTGCCGGGATCTGCCTGGCCCCTGGGCACACCCGACGGTCCTACGGCCTGAGAGAGTGTGGGGGTAGGGAGGGGTAGGGAGGGCTGTGTAGCGGATGCGGGTTCGTCTGCCCTGCTGAGGTGGTGGTGGTGGTGCGGTGTGGTGGGGTCGGAGGATGAAGGCGCGCCCCAAGGGAGGGGGAGGGGGGGGTCACTCCGCTTCAGAAGTCCACAACAAAGCGGCCCGCCTCGACAAACGGGCACGGTTTTTTGACACAGAGATATGATCGGCATGTGATGTGGGGATATGCTGCACGCAAAAGAGCGGGGCGGGGAGGGCGGCGGGCGGCGGGGGAGGGGAGCGCTTATCTGCAGCCTGCAACATCGCATGTGCCGACCTGGGGGGGGGGGGGGATGGCGACGCTTCGTCACGTGTGAGGGAATGCGTCAGTGGACGTCTCCTCCGAAGAAGCCCTATGGCACAACACCACATGCGGCTCACATTCGGTTCCGCAGAGAGGGGGTCATGCGCTCCTCCGTATCAAGTGGGGTGCCTCCTGTAGGGGGGCTGGCATGGGGCAACCACGAGCCTGGTGTGCGTGACAACCAGGCGGTGGCGCGACGCAGGCCGTATTGTGTTCACGCACACACGCGTGAATATTTTGGAGTGTGGAGAGGGGAACGCACCGAGCACACACTCCCGCTCCTGCTGCGATGTTCTCCCCTGCCACACACGCACACAGACAGACACGCCCCCTCCAGAAAAAAAAACAGTTGTTTTCTGTGTGGTTTATTTGGGGTGTGTATTTTTTTCCGGTTCGTTGCGGTTTTCTCATTCTCTTCTCCTCACCCTCGTCCCTGCCCCCCCACCCCCCCCCCCCCCGCGATCCCTCGCGCAAACACCCTCGCATGCATCCCCGCCGCGTTGGAGCTGGGTTTTATTGGGGGGAGGGGGGGGGGGGGGGTAGGGCCCCGGATGTCCATACAAAAAACTGTAATTTTTTTGAAATATCCAGGTCTGGAGGTCAACAGCGCAAAACCACCCCCAGACCCACCCCAGATATGAATTTCCGGAGGTTTTTACCCACTTTTGGGCCCACCAACACTCATTTTTGGCCAGTTTTTGGCTTTTTTTGGCTTTTCTGGGGTGAGTCCTGTGCAGGGTGGTTGCAGGGTCATTTTTGGGTAAAAATGTGCATTTAACGCACCTCTGCTGGTCCTAGAGGCCCTGGATGGTATACAATGTGCCCCAGGGATGCCTAGGGTACGTTTTTCACCCGAAACCCACCCAAAATGGGGTATAGTTGCCCAATTTTTGACATTTTTTCATGAAATTGGACCTACAACATCGTTGCAGGGTCCTTTTCCTTGGGTAAAATTACGCATTTTCACGTGCTTCTACTGGTCGTAGAGGCCCTGGATGGTATACAATGTACCCCAGGGATGCCTAGGGTACGTTTTTCACCCGAAAAACACCCGAAATGGGGTATAGTTGCCCAATTTTTGACATTTTTTCATGAAATTGGGACTTTTACCCCACATGGGCGAATC